>VYXB01004607.1:255138-340231 GCA_013397135.1 Pachyramphus minor | reverse complement strand
TGGACAACATGAAGAATGAAGAGGATGACATGGATGAAGAGGGTACAGGAGATNATGGACAACATGAAGAATGAAGAGAATGACATGGGGTATAGGAGACCCTGATGCTTCGTGGTAACAAATGCTTGCTGAATAGCTTTTCGTATTGGTGAGGTCAGGGGTATATTTACTTTGCACTTCTGACTATATGTTGTAACATCTCAGCAGTGCTCATGTCCTGGACATTTTTTTTACCTGTGTAAAGACGGATGTGGTTTCATGGTCCTTTAAAGAGGATATAAATGAGAGCTAGGACTAATGGTGCCTCCTTCCTCTGCTTTCCATCCCCACCTATGCACTCCCATTCCTGCCTTTGTTCTGCCACAAAAGTTCACAAGGCCATGCAATGACTTGGATCAGGAATCACCATGGCTGAAAACTAACCCGACAGTAAACAAACAAACAAAGACAACAAATCAACCTCGCCTCCAAAAACCCTCTACTGATTTTGAGCTAACTGTTTCCTGCTGCAGCTCAGCACCTGACAACACTAACATTTACAGCAGTGCAAAGCCAGGGACAGGAAGGATGCAGTCCTTGTTTTGCCACCATTACTGAAATTCCAAGTCAACAGACTTGGAAAGAAGCACAGCACGAAAAGTCTGGGGTGAGTTATAGACCATTTCTTCACTTTCCTCCTCTGGCTAACAGTAGCCAAGAAAGTATTTGAATTTGTAACACTGGCAGTAAAATCACCCTGGATTATATTTATCAGTTAAAAGTATCGCTCCACTACTGTCCTAGATTTTAGGTTCTTTCAGTAATGTATCTTTCCTAATTCAACCATTAAAGGTTCCTTTATGGACATAGAAGTATAAGATCCTCCTTCCTCTTCTGTCCTTCCTCTTCTGTCCTTCCTCAAGCTGGAAATGGCTAACATTTCTTCTTTTTCTCTTGCAAAAAATGACCCTATGTCTTCTGCAATTAGGCCTTAGGATATATCAGGATGTAGTTCAAGAGACGATCTCATCCACTGGTATCTTCTCTCACCTGCAGATGGGGCCAGGAAGAATCTTGGCTGCATTTTAGCCAGATGGTGACTTCCCTTTGCAGAAAGATATGTTCACCAGTGTGCCATATTCAGCTGCCCATTCTGGCCTCATCACAGCAGTTTGTTCAGTGGAAATAACAATTTATAATCTTTAGGAAGGTACAGAGATACTCTGGTCACCTTTGAAGAGCAGACGGAGGAAACATTTGGCAAAACTGATCATTCTGACTAGTAGGCAGAATGGTATTCATTAAAGAAAATGTCTTAAAGCAAATGACAGAGTCTGGTTATGTTAAACAAAACAAAAGCAGCAGAAATAATAATAAAAATAAAAATAAAATAAAGTAAAAATAAAATAAAATAAAATAAAATAAAAGGTCAAATTCTCCATTAGAGACCGAGTCTTCTGGATTACACTTGAGCACACATTTGACAACCTGATCAATTTTTTAGGACACTTAGGGCTGAAATATCCTAATTCTCCCTGGAGTAATGAGGTATAATTCAAAAGAAAATAATAGCATGACAGTAGAATATAAAAAGAGATTAAGAGAAGAGTCTTTTTTTGAGACCAGAAATTATGCAGAACTGAGGAAAATATTTAAGCAAGACCTAAGCAAGTCAGATCTGTGATAGTAAAAGGTCTCGAAAAGAAAAGTAGGAAGAATAGGTGGGCCTGAGAAAGTGCATTTGGTAACTTATGGGGTTATCAGGATTAAAGAAACATAAGACTGAAACATGTGACTTCCTATTCCTTTTCTTTGTATTAATATAATCAAATTCAGTCAATGTACAGTTGTACAGTTAGACCCTAGTAATTTTTAGGCACTTAAAAATTAGAAACACTGTCTCTCAGTGCTATTGCAAATAATTCTTTGAGGTTTCATATTTTCCACCTTTTCCTCTCCATAATGCTGATACATTAATGGCATCCTCATTCTTTAAATAGGTTATTAATCTATGTGCAATTCAATATGAACATTGCATTGCATGTATGATCAACCTTTCATTGATTACATTAACAAATTTCATCCTAAAATGCAGAAAGGCTAAACAAAAAAAAAAAGAAAAAGACAGCACTCTTTGCTTGTACTTCACAGGCATATCATCAGGGCTGGGATGTGTGAGAAGGCAGCTGCTGACTGACAAGCAAGTGACTGCAAGGAAGGTGTGTTGGGAGTGTCAGCAAGATCAGAGGGAAACTGAGTGATGAAACACAGAAACACAAGAAAAGGTGATAGCTGATTGATATGTAAGCCTAACAGAGAGCTTTATGTCGGGGTAGAAATGGCACAGAGGAAAGTGCAGAGAATGTCTTCTGGTTTGTTTTTTTTTTTTCCTATCCCGCTTATGCAGTATTGTAACAGTAGAAAATATTTCAAAACAGGTTAAATGTTCAGCAGCCTGACACTGGGGAACATAAAGAAGGTTCCTTAAAACAAAGATGACTAGAAAGTAATTTATTCTTAGTATAAGGGTTTGTGAAAAATAAAATTTCATATCTTGTAAATGCCATGATGATGCAGGGAGTCAGATGTGGTCAAGAGTCTGGTGGAGACCTGCTTCATTCAGTTATGTCCAGGGAATGCACTGTCACTTCTTTCAGATTAAATTAACCTCAACCTAAGCTACAAAAAAACAATATAATGACAGCTTGTGTTTCCTAAAATGCATGAAAAATACTAGAAAATAATGAGATTTTTTAAACAGTACTTTCAGAAAAATCATATGCTAATCATCTCTCTACAATAGGACAGTGCAGTTGTCTGTGGTAGTCAGGGATTTTAAAAGGACCCACCAATCTCTGTAGTCAGAACTTGTAGAAAATGCAGACCAAAATATTGCCCAATTACTTCTACATCAGGCAGGCCTAGCTTCCACTAACTTGCTTAGAGAGAAAAATCGTACTCTTCTTAGAACAGGTGGTCCATGGCCATGCAAAGCTCAGTCACATATAAATGGGAATATTCTGCAAACCCAAGATGAAAATCTGTATTGCATCCACAAGGAGTTCTTCAGACTTGTTTTTTCTTCAATTGCTTTGTTTAACAACTGGGGCAACTGTAATGCAGGTTTAAACTTGGTTCTTACTCTCCTAATCAAAACTGGATCACATTATACAGCCTGAATGCTTTACTCTTAGATGAAATATTAAGAGGATGATGGAATAGGCTGTTTGCTTTTGTGCTGTCCTTTATCACTGCATTATACTTGCTGTCCTCTGAATCGTGTTTTTGTTTGGATCTTGGCTGTATGTTTTATATTTTCTCTAATATTCTTATATATGAGACAAGAATAAGAAGTCCAGATTATAAATTCTTCATACTTGCTTTTGAATAAAGGAATATTGTCCTTCATGTTATAGGTAACATTTTATCCTTATCCATCTGTACTTATTTTTAATGTACAGTTTTTCAGGAAGAATATAAAATATAATTTCTCTTTCTCTACCTTTTGCTTACCGTACCTTATCAGTTTCAAAATATGACTAAGCTTTTTTGTTTGTATCATTTGCTTTTCATTTCAGAGATGAACATCAGTTGGGACCATATACAGTTCTGTGAGAAATTCTCTTTCTGGTCCAGCCGAAGTTGCATAGGTGTGCAGACTTAGGATATAGCTTTGCCACTCTCTTTAAGATTGTGGATCAGTGGATAAATGCTGATTGATTTTAGTAAGCCTTTGAGCCAGATTTTACCTAGTATGAAATTAGAGCTGGGGTATCATTACATAACTCTTGGTGGAGGGTTTCTGAAGACCTTGCAAGTTTTACAACTAAAAATCACAGCCATTTGAAGACATAACAAAAAATACACTTTCGTTGAAATCAAGAACCTCCACTGGGGAACTACTGAAACATTTACATTCAGTGATGTACTAAACATAACAAAAAATACTAAATTAAAATTTAGCTTACATGACTCAGAATTCCAGTTTCAGATACTAAAATACTTTTGCTGCAATCTGAGGCATGGCTGCCCTATATTTTGGTGTGCAATATTGGTAGTATGATGACAGCATGATGCGGTCTAGGCTAATGCTATACTTGGAATTTTTTTGGTTTGCTTTCCACATTCCCTTGCTTCCTTCCTCAGTGAAGCTATTTCCTTCCAAACTGTTTAAATTGGTACAGGCTAGCCAGAGCACAGTCTGGGCTGGTTATCAGCAGGCCTCACAACTGGAATGAGTGTCTCTAGATTTCCTTATCCACCTCCCCAGCAGTTACTGTCATCAAAGCAACTGGATGGGACACAGATGAATAGCTGCTCTTAGAATAGAAATCTGCAGCAAGGTCAATGGTGTTCAAAACAATCTGACCAACAGCAGGAAATTCCCTCCAAGATTGCTAAATCTTGTTTACAAGAGATGTTGTTCTGCAGGATATACCCTACCCAACACTGTGCTGGGACTGTTACATGACATAACACATTTTCATGGGTAGCCTCAGAAAGCAGATAGGATGAAGTCCTGGCAAAAATCCCACTTCCTTCAGTGCAACAGTGTTTTAAGCAAAATGTTTCATTAAAAAAAGAGGTGATATTTCTGGCATCTAAAATCAGTGCTGTCAGACAGCATCTAGACTGGCACATTTGTGGAAGTAGATGACATATGGAGATTTCGTTGCTGAGTATGGGTTGTAGCTAAACCACACTGGTAGATACAAAATAAATCATGAACGAGACTATCTTGATATAATATTTCCTGGAGAAGGCTGAGGACTGGGAAACTGGAGGAGCCACATCCCACTATCAAATACTCTGTTAGGGATGCCAATACAGTGGCTAATCACTCGTCTTTTGGTAGCAAAAAACCTAAATCATTTTTTCTCAAGGTAGAAGAGAAACCTGGTGAATACTGCAATGACCTTCAAGAAACAGTTATATTTCAGAAAGTCTTTATTTGGTAATACCTAACATACAAAGGTGCAAACTGACAAATGATTTTTTAGTTATACATATCCACTCTGTCATAGATATTGGCAATAATTTTCTCTATTGGAGAAAAGCAATTGTGATTAAGGAAACACTTTAAAAGTTCTGGCTGTTCACATTCCTTTAATGCACTGTGACAATGTGAAAGGTAAGCGCCTTAAAATCTGAAAGTGTATTAAATGAAATATAATAAAATCTTTCTTTTCCATAACAACCATGTAGCCTCGATACCTGTGTTATGCTCTCCACAAGAGCCTGCAGGAGTTAATCTTAAGGGATAGACACTTTGAGGTTCACCAGATCAAGTGGAGAGAGGACCACAAGTATTACATTGAAGAGCTGACACTTTTTCATGATGTCTTCTCAAAAAGAATCACTCACAGAATCACCAAATTTATAAGATTTAGGATCCTCCTCAGATTCTCAGTTTTCAGTTCTCTTAAGATTCTCAGAAAAAAAAAATTCTCTGAGACAGAAGTGCCTAAGTACCACTGGAATGCAAACTACTTCATAAAAATACCCCAATGCTACACCAAAAAGTTTCATGTTTTCTTTCTCACATTGCTATCCAAGACAGATTGCTAATCTGTCATGGGGACTAGCCTAAAATGGGGAATAATCAATTACATCAAAAGCCTCATGAAAATAATATCTTACTATTTGGTAGTCTGCTCTAAGGACAAAATATCCATTAGTACCATCACATAGGTATAAATAAAAGTGGTCAGTTCTGAAAAGAAAAAGGAGATTACAGAAATATTATAGATTTAAATTAATACAATATAGCTGAAAAGAAATTACTATTTATTGGATAATAAAAATTGTTCAATGTGTACTTTCAAGACATTGGTGACCAGTTTACTGACTCTTATATTTTTAGATTCTGACTTAATTGGCTGACAAAGTGAAATGCACTGTTTGTGAGCAGTCTAATAACATGCAGGATATGCTCAAATTTATTTGGAGGATAAGATTTGTTCTTGTAAAATATTACTATCAGTGCTGGTTACTTTTTAAACATCACTTCCTAAGGGCACAAAAGTAGGCAATTCCTAAATGTTGCAAGTCAAGCGGACAATGCAAAAGGACAGCTTGGTTGAACAGGGATTTTCTCTTAGTAATAAGATGAAAAAGGAAGGTGTATGCCCAGTGGAAGTAAGGTTCTGATTTTCAAGAAGGTCAAGAAGGAGGACCCTGGAAACTACAGGCCTGTCAGTCTCACTTCAGTGCCTGGAGAAGATTATTCTGGGAGGTATTGAAAAACAGCTGGAGGACAACACAGTCATCAGTCACAGCCAGCATAGCTTCATGAAGGGAAACTCCTGTTTGTTGAACCTGATTTCTTTCTATGACAGGGTAGCCCACCTAGTTGATCTAGGAAATCCATTTGATGTAATCTTGCTGGACTTCAGCAAAGCTTTTGATACTGTGTCTCACAGTATCCTTCTGGACAAAATGTCCAGCACACAGCTGAATAACTGTGTTATGCGATGGGTGAGCAGCTGTCTCACAGGCTGGGCAAAAAGAGTTATAGTGAATGGAGTAACCCCAGACTGGTGTCCAGTCACTACTGGGGTTCTGCAGGGCTCCATCTTAGGCCAGTTCTCTTCAATATCTTCATTAACGACTTGGATCCAGGACTTGAAGAAATACTAAGTAAGTTTCCCGACAACACTAAATTGGGAGGAGCTGTTGACTCCCTTGAGGGCAGGGAGGCCCTGCAGAGAGACCTTCGCAAATAGAGGGCAAATGGGCAGTCACCAGCCACATGAAGTTCAACAAGGGCACGTCCCGGATTCTGCAGCTGAGACAGGGAGACCCTGGTTGTGAGTATAGACTATGGAATGAAATGATGGAAAGCAGTGCCATGGAAAGGGACTTGGGAGTCCTGGTCCCTGGCAAGTTGAATGTGAGTCAGCAGTGCCCTGGCGGCCAGGAGGGCCAACCGTGTCCTGGGGGGCATCAGGCAAAGCATCACCAGCTGGCTGAGGGAGGGGATTGTCCTGCTCTGCTCTGCACTGGGGCAGCCTCACCTTGAATATTGTGTGTAGTTTTGGGCACCACAATATAAAAAAGACATTAAGCTATTGGAGAGTGTTCAAAGGAGGGCAGTGAGGATGATGAAGTATCTGTAGGAGAAGCCTTATGAAGACCTGCTGAGGTCACTTGGTTTGTTCAGCCTGGAGAAGAGGAGACTGATGGGAGACCTCATTGCAGTCTACAACTTCCTCATAAAGGGAAGCAGCAGGGCATGTACCAATCTTTTCACTCTTGTGACCAGTGACAGGACATGAGAAAACAGCATGAAGCTGAGTTGGGGAAGGTTTAGGTTGGATATCAAGAAAAAGTTTTTCACCGAGAGGGTGTTTGGGCAATGGAACATGTCCCCCAGGGAAGTGGTGACAGCACCAAACCTAACAGAGTTCAGGAAGCATTTGGACAATGCTTTCAGGCACGTGTAATATTTGCAGTGTTCTGCTCAGGGCCAGGAGTTGATGATCTTGATGATCCTTGTGAGTCCCTTCCAACTCAGCATATTCTATGATTATATGATTCTATGATTCTACGATTCTACCCTAAATTCTATATTCAGAGTCATGCAGCCCAGTCCTTGCTGGACTCATTAAAGCGACAAGCATGCAAAATTAATTGCAGTTAGAATGACTACTTGCAAAATTTAAGATTGCATGCTTGTTATCTTCAATACTTGGTTAATAATGTGAAGAATAACTTTTGTAAGAGCTACAGTTTTCTATAAGGATAGTCTTTGGCTGTCATTTCCATCTTTGGGGAGGACAATTTAGATTTATATAAACACATTTGCTCTACTATCTAAAGTTAGTATGAATCAAACAACCACATAGTTTTAAACAAATTGCAAGTGATCATGTGAACAAAGGAAAACCAAATAAACAAAAAAATGAACATTCTTCATGCATCTATTTTCCTTGAATCCTTTAAGAAATATTTATGCCATTTCTAGTTTGTGCTTAGGGCAAATGATATGCAGCATTTGCTACTGGTTTAAAGCCCTGGTTAACTTGTCTTTTTGACTTCATAAGTGAATTGGATGACCTAACCTTCGTAAATAAGACTGAATAAGGATATCACTCAAAGAAGGATAGGGTGGAGAGCACTTTGGGGATTGATATGAAGAAGAGGAAACATGGAGACCTATTTAAAGTCACTGTTTGTCCCCTTTAGTTGAAGAAATATGTTAGGTTACAAATAGAAACACTAGAATTAAAATTATCTGTTTTCCTTCCTGAGTAGAGAGAAGGGTTTCTTGACATGTTTTACATAAGACTTGTTTTTCTCAAATCATTCATGTTTTTCCTGCATTCTAACAAATAAATAGGAGGGGGTGTTTTGATGATTTTCTTTTTTTTTTTTNGATGATTTTCTTTTTTTTTTTTTTTTTTTTGGCTGACTACTGCAATCACTCAGAAATTAATACACTACAAAGCTTGATCATGTAAGTCCTGGACTGGACTTGATTCAGAGATTAGCAGTATTCATCATCTTGTAAATGCTGTTTCACCTGTCTGCCAAAGCAGCAGGAAGGAGTCAACTGCACTCCAATGGACATTCGGGCACACCAACATCAGGTATTGAGCACTGTCTTTAATCACACATGTGCAGTACTATGCAAAAATATGTGGCATTTTTCATTTTATTTTATCAACTTCCTCAGCTCTGCATGCCAGATGGAAGGAGCAGGAACAATTTAAAGGACTCCTATTTTTGTCCTCTCAGAAAATTTTGTATTGTACTTTACTGGATTAGCCTTTCTCTCATTTTATTTTTCCCTATTTGTTTATTACCATTACTCTTCATCACAATCAGATTGTCTTACAGTTGGGATAGGCTGCTCAGCCACATGTATATGGCTGCTTTCAGTACTAAAACATTTGTCCACACAGTAACTTCTAGCACATTTTCTAATTGCCAGTCTACTACCATGTGGTAGTCGGTGCTTATGGGATATAGGTGCTATTCAATAAGAATGATCTACTGCAAAATCATTTGTAGAAAAATATACAGAAGGCAGCAAGAATGGCATTGGGTAGGCAGTGTTTCAATTTGATAGCGTAAAATTTTTTCAATTTTATAGAAAGTAGGAAAAAGTGCATTTCTTAGAGATTACTGTTAAAGAACATTATGTTTTGAAAACATTTCAGCATTTAAACAGGTTCTCTCATATTGCAAAATAAAAAACCCCCCAGAAAACCAAGGAGATTTTTGCCAAGGAATACTTAGCTCTTCGAATTTGGTCCCAGTCAATTACATTCTTATGAAATGATTTTATTTAGATTTTCTTAAACTACACAAAGGCCATAACTTATGATTTCTGTCACTTTTTCCAAAGTGAGAGCACAGCTGCTGATAGAATAGCAGATCCAGTCCTGGGGTTGTTTCTGGCTGAATACAGCAGCAAAAAATACCAGCTTTTAGTGTTATTTTGAAGGAAACTTAACTCCAGCACAGTGCTGTCTAATCTTTTTATTTACATGAGCCAGATGAGGAGCATCCCATCTCTTCTAACACTCCAGCTAAAGTTAGACACAGCTTATATCAATCAGACCCGTAAGTTTACGCTAAAATATCTAAGTATTTTTAGAAAAAGATGGGTTGAAAACTGAAGTCAGCATATATTAGAAAAACAGTAAGAGCAAAAAGCTTTGTTGTTGTCTACCAGTAAGCTTAGCCACATATTTGATATAACAAAAACAGATGTGCAGGCACCACTGAAAGAAGTGGGGCACCTTTGATCTGCTGACTTCTGCTGCTCACTCACAAAGGACAGTTGCTTCCATTAATGAGGCTTTTCTAGTTTATTAGGTTCACTGATTTTATGTGCCTAGAGCAGGAGGGAAATTGCACTGCTCTCTAAGAAATCACTTTGATATCTTGTAAATACAGAGCTATAAAGCACTCATGTCAGTTATAAGTGGGGTACCTTTGTAAACAGCTGGTATGACTGCTTGATGATATTTAAAGAGTGTGAATGGTGAGAAAGACAGATGTAATGCCTGTTAGATGACCTGATATTTGCTTATCTGTAAGGAGTGAACTCAGGTGGGGAAAGAAAGAATTAATTCTTCAGGATGAGTCAGAATTACTCAGAATAATTTTCGCAGAAAACTAAAGTCTACCAAAGCAAATGTAATTTCTGGCATACTGGGAAATCAGAACAGATGGCTGAATAAACTCTTGATGTCTCATTTGCATAAGTCAAGAGGGTCCTATTTACTCCTATTACACTTATCAGTATACTATATTGCATGTAGTTAGCTCACTTATTTACAGGATTTAATGAGATCTAGATGACCACACGCAGTGTTTCTCATTCATGACAGTCCTGACATACATATGAAATGCTTTTTGAAGAAAAAGTGCCTAAGTCCTGCTGATTTTAAAGTTCAGAATTTTAAAGAGGCTTGCAGAGCCTTCGAGGTCATTCTCTTAGGAGTGCTATTTACTGTAGCAGCTGCTAAGAATCTCTGAAAAGTTATGCCAAAGACAGGTAAAATGAGATTCATCCACATTGATGTTTGTCTATTTTACCAGCTGTCGCTGAAATAACTGGATTACTTAGATTCTCACTTTTATTGCTGTTTCACAAGGTTTTACAGAAACTACTAAGTTAAATAGTGAGCTCCTTTCATTCTCCTCCAGTGAATGTCAATGCTGCATCATTTTTGTTTGTCTTGTGTTCTCGTGCATGCCATTTTGAGCTTCTCTCTTTAATTTTCTACTTTACTCTTAAAAAACAAAACTGTCTGTCTAATAGATATGTCTTAGCACAGTTTAGTCCTTTTTTTTTTAACCTATAGTGACATTTCAATTTACTACAACTTAATTAACACTACAGTAATATTTAAAACATGCTTCCAGTTAAAATTAAGGTACAAGTGGCAAACTTATACAGAAAATTATCACTCAGAAACCAGATCCTGATCCTCCTGAAAGTCTATTGTGTTGCCACATAATGGAATTACATATTGAGTATAAAACTTGATTCTGAACTCTGCTATATTATTTTAATGCAAGACTGTTTCTCACCTTTAATTTCTCATACCCAGTGAATTGTGGATACCTTCACTTGTATCCAAGAAATTCAATGGTAAACCCATCTGCTCACAGTGAGTTTCTGGTGAAAAGAGCAGAAACCCTGCCTTCATGCTTGCCTGCTTGTAGGCAAAGAGATCAGAGTTTCATTAGCCTGGCCCCACAGGGAGAGGAATAAGGTAAGCCTGAGGATACTTGCTGCCAGCTGAGCGCATCTGTGATGATCTTCGAAGGTTCAGCAGTTTTATTTGCTTCTTAAAAGGAGCTACTCTGCCTAAAAAGCTGTGGTTAGCAGCATGCCTCCAGCCACTGCCACGGTACAGTGCTCCTCCTCACCTTGAGCAAAGAGAAGGATGGTTTCTAAAGCTGCATGGAGTTTCATTTCTATTTTTATCAACATGTTGAATTTAAAGGGACTTCAAAGGAGCAGAGTATTACCAAGGCACTGTTAAAAGGGCTCATATGTGAGTGAGAATAAAGTTTGAATCGTTTTACCATCACACACACAAATACATGCATCACATCAAAAATGCATCTGAATTAATTTGTGTAACCGACAGTTGCTAAAGGATGGAGTTATAGATAAGAATTACAAAATTTTCTCTACCCTTATGTGAGACAGTGAGCTCTCTAGAGTGGTCACTGTACTCCTGCACAGCTCCACCAGGAGCTGACTGAGCCAGGGGTATTTTTATGGAATGACATCACTACATATGCATACTGCAGGGAAAGCATTAAGAAAGATCCTGCTGGCCTACATGAACAGCATGGCACTTGCAGTTACACTTTTCTGGAAAGGATGGTCTTAATGTTAGCTTTAGAAGGCTGAAACTACTAGATGTGCAGATTTTTCTTCTTTGCCTTTCCGTGGACAACTGCATTTCAAAGTTGAAATTGTTATTTCTGTGTACACATGTAGAGTACTGGAGTGGCAGCAGAAGTACACCTGAGTCTTCCAACATGAGAGGATTTTCTGTATTGATTCTGAACAAGAGAAAAGGAACACTTGCTCATGTATTGTGGGTCTCTTCTAGTGTTATTCTTACTTTTCTACTGAATATTTGTTGTAACTCCATTAAAATTAACGATGTTCTCTTTGATGAGAAAACCAGTTCAGCACAGTAGGATGTATAGCATGCTCTGGACTAGGATTTTGAGAAAAGGAAAAAATATTTTGGAGTAGGACTTCTCTGCAATATCCAACACAATATATTTGATCAGTTGGACCTCCCAACCTCAACCAAGCTGTGAATTATATTAAGAATTTCTTAATGCTGAAAAAAATTCAAATATAATTGAAATTGGTGTCTTGCTAATAAAAAGGCTGGTTTATTTCCTACTTACTTGCATTCACCAGTTCCAAACACTGTTTATCCTGCATTCATAGAATAAGTACTTTCATGTAATGTATTAAGCTTTTTAGTAGAACTAATTCATCTAGTAAACAAACTAAACATCAAGGGAGGGGGAAAGTGTGATTTTTTTCTTGTTATAAGTTAGTTCTGGTAAACTGATTTATTTGTACTGGTCAGAAGCAGTGTTTTCAGAATGACAAACACAAATTCCTCTGAGACCGTAATATTTTGGAGAGGTTGCAAATGCTTCACAAGAAACTTGCTGAAAAGTGCTAGGCAAATGGGAGAATATGTCTCAGCCAGATGAGATTCAGTCTCAGTATAGGAATTTTATTTCCATTCTATTTTTCTACAAGTTATCAGTTTTCTGTTATTCTAGCTTTCTTCAAAAAACACCTTTCAGCTAAAAGGACCATTTTTTTGCCGTGTCCCAGGAGGAGTCAGGTGGCTGATGGTAACTAACAACCTGAAGTCAAATACAGTTTTATGGGATTTTCTGTAAGAATGATAATGACCCTATTTGCTTTCTTCTTCAAAGTGCCTGTTGTGGTCTTGTGTTTAATTTCATTATATACCAGCATTCACACAAATGGGAAGAGACAGAAAAGAAACACTTGGACACTTTAGTTGTGTTGGTAAATGTACAGGGGAAGATGTTCCCACTCCCCAGCTCTCATGGTGATTTAGAAATATGCAGATAATTGAAACAAAAGATAAAAAGCCCCCAGTTGCTGGGTACAAAATGCAGTCTGCTTTTCAAGAACTGCTATAAATTAATTTTTGTAACATGAAATTATTCCTGTTTTTTACATTTTCCTCCTGTACTTCTGAATAATATTTTATTATTTCTCATGCTTTCTGTTAAGTCTTAATGGTAAAAAAGGCAGCTGTGCATTCTAACCTTATCTGTTTTGAGAATACAGGAAAATGTCAATGGAAATTCTGGTTTACTCCTACATGTAATGAAACATCTGTGTTACTCCTCATTCCCACTCAAGTCCTTTTAATTTGAAGAGCTGTGACCAGAAAACAAACAAAAATAAAATAAAAAAAGAAGTATAAGATGTACAGAACAGTAGATTTCAATAGTGTTTTAAACTTGACATAATTTTGTAATACAGGTAATTCCATGTATTTTTAAGCACTATGAAACTGTACTATAGTAATCTGTGGGGTTTTTTTGCTATGCCCTTTGTGGTACTGGAGTTGGCATTTTTACTGAACTGTCTTTAAAATATATAACAATCATTGTTTCTGATGTTTTCATTTAGATAATTTGTTTAAATCCTCTTACTTTTAAAGATGAATTTTCCTGTTCGTCTAATTCTTATCTATTTCTTGCAACACATTAAACATTATAAAAGATGTGAAAAAAAAAGTAAGGTTTGCTCATTGCTGTGAACCCTCTGTCCTCAAGCAAAACTTCATCTACAGCCCTGTGTGGAGAGATGTTAATATGTTAGATTGTGCTCAGCACCTGTTCCAGGCATTGCATGAACATATGGTGTTGTCCATCCTTGTCATGAACAATTTTGTACTTAATATTGTGAACTAGCCCCTGGCAGAACACTGTAATGGTGGGAATTAAATTGTATGATACACTGAAGACAAAGGGAGAATCAGAGTTTATGATCTTAAAGTGGGCAGAGAAGAGTTAAATCCCTGTGAAGATTTCCCCAGGTGGTAGATACTGAAACCTCATGTTTGAAATTATATCTTGCTGTGGTAGCTCCAAAGAAATGGAACCAGATGTGCTCATCATTACCCATCAGGCCACCATGGCAAGCTAATTTTGCCAAATAGCCCAAATATACACAAAGCTGTAATGACCTTTAATTCCTAACAGCTTCACTAGAACTTATTAAAAGCAGTGGTGGGCTCAGGGATCAGAAACTACTGGTTTCAGCTTTCAAATGGGCTGTCTGAAGATGCTAACCCCAGTGAGATTACAGTATAAGATGTCTTATGAGCAAAAGAAGTATTATAAATAGTACTAATTAAAACATGAATGAAGAATATGGACTCATCAAACAAGTAAAGCAAGTTTCTTAACTATTATTTTTGCTTTTTGCAGTCTGACAAAAAAATAAAAAGATGAGTTTGTCATTTCTGTTCTTAAACACATAGATCTGGTCAATGATTGAACAATATAGGAATTCAGATAGTGGGATACTGGGAAAGGAATTAGATTTTATGGTCACTCATAAATGCTGCAATGGCAGTAAAGTGTAAGGTTACAAGTTACAAGCATTTCTACTTAGGTTTGCTGAATTATTTCTACTTCTCATGGTAGTTGGAAAGATTGAGAAATGTGGACTATCTTTTTATTGATCTTTGAAATCTCATCAAAATACCTATCTTCAATTTGTTCATATTCTGTTGGACTACATTCTTTCCTTGCTCCCAGGAAGACACAAGCTATTTAAATTCTCTGAAATGAAAAAGTATTTCTATCTTAGATCATTTAATTTTATTGTTTCACATCCAATAGCCCATTACAAGATACTTACAAAACTTCCAAAGTTGAGTTCAACTTAGCTATATCTACTATTTGATCAAAAAATTGAGATGTTTCATTTAGAATCTAATATCTAATTTTTTTCACTTTCACTGAGTGTCCACTGTTTTAACTCTTCATATCCAGTTGAAGAAAAAAAATCTCCAGATGGTTATATCATAGATATACACTGGTCAGCTTCAGTAAGATTAAATAACATGCAACATAACTGTGCATATTCTTCACTGTACTACTACATTTCTAAGAGGTACAAAGGGAGGTTTCTTTTGATACGATGCAAATTGGTCCTATGTAATATTTTACTATGTCAGGTTGCAGGTCTTAAAGCCTACAGATGACAACATATGCCCATAAGAAATAGAACAGATTTTATCAAGTATTTTCAAAGAACAGATTCAGACTGAAAAGTGGCTTCAAGTTCTCTTAAAAGCTGCTATGGCTAGGAAATAGGCCAAGGAATCTGTGTTTCTATAATACTTGTGCTGATGCCAGTGATAAATATTTGCGCAGTCATTTTCCCTCCCGCTTGAAGAATCTGAGTGCTTGCTTGAGGGTCCTAACAGACCACAGATAATTTCATCTTCCAATGAACAAAAGACTCAAAATCAAATTACAGAAGTTATTACTAGAGTATGAAAATTCAGGAAATAAATATCTGAACTCTTAAGTTAAAACAAAACACATAGATTTCTCAAATATGTGCATATTACTTTATGAGATTTTATGGGATTTATAATGTAGAATGTTAGAGCAGTTGATCATAGTATTCTTTTTGGCCTAAGAAAAGGAAGTGTGGCTATTCCATATGATCTGAGATGTAAAAAGATGAACTCACAATTGACTAGCAACTCAGGGAACTCTGGACTGGCCCCAGAATTAGATCTAAAAGCAAGGAAGAAGCACTAGTAGAGAACTTTAACATTTCTGACTACAGAGTTATTTTTGCTTGAGAATTCATCTTATTCACTTCATCCTGTTGTAGAAGTCCAAAAGACTAATCGACATAGTCATACATTTATGTATACACTGTATGTACTAATATCTACTAGGTTGAGAAAATCAATGAAAACATTATCCTCCTTTTGTTTGTTGATACAAGTGTGAAAAACCCCTCTAAATCTGGCTACAAGATTGAATATCAGGATTTTATCAATGCTGTAAGCCTCATTAGATTCTTAAGCTTCTAAAATATGTGGTGTGCAAAAGAATATGGTCAGCACTTTTATATTAGAAGCTGGAATTGCAAATATGTCCATTCAGCACATTCTTGCAGCCAAAAACCAAACAAATTCATCAACAAAAATGTCTGATTACAATCTGGTTTCTCTTGGTTCTGCACAATGAGATATTTTTAGGCAACACCTTTTCATATTAGGAAAAATGTAAGAGTTTTTCTTCTTCAGATGTATTACATGAAATTCTGCCCCTGTGTCATCAGCAGCAGGAGACAAAATAAACATGCTGCTTGACTTCTGCAACTGTCCCCAAAATTATTATCCAAGATTTCTTAGCTTTTTGAAACCTACCAAACTTTCATTTTAATCTGAGCTATCTTTCTTACAGCAAGATCACTCAAACTTATATCCCCCCCGCAAATTATTGAACACTCTTTAATAAATTAATTGAGAGTAAAACAAACCCTCTCTTAATCAAGCTGGTCAGGAAAATTGATTTCATTTCATTTATGCTTTCTCATCATTTTAGTACATGTTTGTGTATGGCAGTGCTCCCTGAGTTTCACCTCTGTGTAGGGTTCAACAAAACAAAAAGAAATATTTACTGAACTACTTATCAGCAGATATGTCATGCCAGATGCATTTCACATGCTTGAAGATTTAATTTATCATCTATAAATGAAAGTGTTCAGGATGAACAGAAGTAGGCACGGTAAGAGCTAGTATATCAAGGCAAACACAACACAGAAGGAAGCTGTGTACCTGACTGAAGGCAAAATAGAGATGTTTTGACAAGTAGCAGATATGGAGAGCAAATACAAGATTAAGGCCAGGCTTCTTTTGCACCAGCCTTCTGGGAACACTTCACTGTCGTGTCTCTGTTGCCCTCAACTCTGAACACTGAGTGCAAAGATGTGCAAATGACATTGCAAAGCACAAGTGCAGATAAGAAGACGTTATGCACAAATCATGTATAGAAGTAAACTGCTTACATTGCCTTTTGAAGGCACACTTTCTTTTCTTTTATATATTTCACAGATAGCTGCCTTGGAGATCAGATTAATGAATGGATTAAAAGCAAGAAACAACATCTTGTACATTTAATGATATATAAAGTATACACAAGACAACACAATTGCCATTTTCCTCAGTCTTATAGACCAGAGCCGATTTAATGCCTTGAGATTTTCTGGTGTGACTGGCAGTGACAGGCAAAGTTACAAACAAAACCCTTCTTGTCCATGGCTCACCAAGGCAGGCCAGTTGTTCCTTTAGCTCAGCTGGCAACTAGTTTTTTACTGCAGGATGGCTGCCAAAACAGAACTTTATCATCAAGTAGCAAGAGTAACATGGTAGAAACTCTGAAAGGATGCTGTGAAATTTGAACAGAATAGAGACCAAGAGCTCTTTGGAGCATCAACAGAGAGAAAGAGACAATATATCTAAAGCTGAACAGTCTTAAGTTGATTCTGCTTATCTCTCTGCCAGATAAAGTTGTATCAGTATACAAGAAAGACCTCAAAAAGTGAAAGCACAAGAGAAAAGCAGAATGCAGATTTTCCTTTGTCCTTATGCCTTTTCAGCAATCAGTTTCTGTTGAGGAAGTTCCCTCTGAGAAATGTGCCAAACTCTCATCCCTATTTGCCAGAAACTGTAAATATAAACTGCTCTAATTTATATTAGAGTATAATCCAAAACCAACAGTCATGGATAGACTCTACTCTATTTTCACATAAGAGAACATGACAAATCAGAGATGCATCTAAAGTTAAATTGCATGAGAAATAGGGAGCGAAGTAGAATGAAGTCACAGGATCTTACCTTATAACATCTTTGCACATCTGGTCGCAGCTTTTTAATATATTACATTGAAAATTGCTTCTCATATCTTACTACCCCTTGTGCTACTCTTGTGTTTTTTAATGCTGCACAACTAACTGACTAGCTCGCTGATATCCATTTATTTTGTACATTCTTTTTTGTATGTTTAATGTACGGCTTGGAAGTGGAATCTGCCTAAACATTTCTCTCCTACTATTTTTATTAGCTGCCTCTTTTTAAGATAAAGATATGTGCACCCTCAGACAAACGCATCCACAACTCCGAAAATAAACTGTACTGCTAATTGTCCTTCTCACAGTCTGGAAATACCAATACAAATGAGCGACCTCTGGTACAGGGGTAAACTTCCTGCACTGGGATAATTTGGCTCAATTTTTCTTTCCCCTATTTCTCCGCAGAGCCCCAGCCTCCTTTGGGTCCCTGCAAGCTGCTAACCATGGCACCGCAAGAGGAAGCTCAGTGGATGGATAAGTGTTCTGTCTGTGCTGGTCTGAGTGGCTGCTGCATTTTTTGGGGTACCATAATATATACTCATATATGGCTTCTGAATTTATCTCCTCCCACTGAGCGCTGACAGTGGTTGTTTTACAGATTATAATGTCTTCAAAACAGGACTTTCTTGATATCAATTTCTTTCACAGTGCTAAGGATGCTGCTACATTTAGCAAATAAGAGCGTTGGTCAGTCAGTCAATCAATGTGCTGTGGTGTTTCTCTATCACCCCCCTACACAAATTTGTGTAGCTACAAAAAATGCAAGTTTAGTCAGTTTTTGAAAATCCACTTCAACCTCTTAATGGGATGTACATTACAAAGAAAGCTGTTCCGCCAGCACTATTTTCAGTGGGAAAAAGCTGAAGGAACTAGCCTTTGGAATGGGTTGAAATTCTTGTAAATGCAATTCTATCATATAAAACTAGCAAATATAAAAAAAGTTATTGCCACAGAGATACTATACAGCTGCTTGGATATGTTTTATGTTTTTTTGTTATTGTTTTTGGTTTTTTTTCCCTCTGTTTATTGCCAACATCTTCCTTAAAAGAATTATTCAACTAGTTCCTAATATGCAGCCTACAATAACTATGCTCTCTCCTGTGCCTGCTGCAATAATGATATTCCCTCGGAGTAATAAATATTCCCTATATGGCAATTAGGTTTAGGCATGATTATAAATGCAAAGTTCATGATGTTGCCATTAATATTATCTTACATGCTCATTTCCTGTTGTCTTCATAGCTTAACATGTTTACTCTTAAATTAGAACATAATTAGCAAATCATATATCTCTTTTTTACTGAAAATAGCAGTTTAGCAAAATGTTTCCTATCATCTGGGGCTAACCTTCCCACAGACTGCATATCCTGGAACAGACCATTGTAATAAGAGAAATCAGTTATTTTGGATATAGGCCAAAGACTAATATAATTTCTCTGACAGCCCCCTTCCTTTCCAGCTCTTCTCCCTAGTCTCCCCAGTAACAGTCACATATGTGAGTTAGAGTTAAGAAGTTTCAGTTGGTAAACAAAACAAAGACAAAACTGCTAAGAAGTTAATGAAAACATCAGTAAGTCATAGCATCTGGATCTTATCATCCTCCTCTGACGTAAGGAAGATGTCCAGATGTTAGTAGAACTGTAGCATTTGAAATATTTTGTGAGCAAGACTCCTTCCAAACAATCAGATGCAAAGCAGTTTGGTGCTTTCAGCAGTTTTTAGGAATGTTTCAAATATATAGTGGTCTTTCAGATGTGCAAAATACCTCCTCAGTGCTGAAAGAATATACAGTCTGAGAAACCACGTCTAGGGATTGTGAGCCCCCACTTTCAGCAAGTGAACATGAATGTTCAAAGAGCAGAAGAGGCTTCCTGGTTGTCTCTCATAAGGATAGATTTCTAACAGAGCCACAGTGCTGCTTATCTTGTGGTGTACAGCGTTTAAGACTAGAGTTTAACAATATCCACAATGAGGAATTATGAAACTGGGCCTGGAGAGAGAAGACCATAATTTTCATCTTTCTCACTCATTTTTAATTCCCATCTGAAAACATGTACCACATACAGGCCTTGCAAGCTGAAAAGTATAAATGATGAGGCTGTTTTCTAACAGGTGGTTGCCAGGTGTATTGTATTTTTCCTTCCCCTCCTGTCCCAGCTGCCTGATGGAACGGTGATTTTTTTCACGGTTGACTGCTCATTCTCTGTTTGCAGAGTGACACAATTGCTCATTTCCTCTTGGACATGTTTTACAGACTGCTCTGGGTGTGCTCCTTCCCTCCTTGACCCATTTTTAAAGAATCACTTTGGAGTCCCCAAGAAAACAACAAAGTTACTTCTAAAAATTCCCAGTTGCTAAGGTATCCAGGGGCTGAATTCCTCTAATGCACATTCCTAAAATTTCAGGCACAGGACATGACATAAGGTTGCTGGCTGATTGCTGCAGTCCATTGGTACAATGACTGTGGAAAAAGCAGAATGCTGAAAAAAGGACGTAATTCCATAATCCTCTCCTGCTGCTGTAATTAGAATGCACAAGGATTTTGTAGCAACCACTTTTATAATATGCTTAGTATACTGTGTACTTTTTACTGTAAACTTGGACAAAATGGTGCCATTGTTGTAGCCTGATTACAGAACTGACTGTGGAGCTCCAAGAAATAAATTTTCTAAATTCACTAATGGAGGAAAATGGGAAAGTCATAAAAAAACCTTCCCAATTGCCCAGTTCCCTAACAGTGAAATTTAAATCTGTCATATGAAAATATCCATTACAAATACACAAGGTGACCAAGTATGCACATGTTTTTTCCCTATGAATACTCCAACCTCTGTTGGTATCAGACTTCAGATTACAAACATGAGAGCATTGGAAACAAGACATTCCAGCAGCTTAAAATAAACAACACTATTTTCATACTACAGGCCCAATGATGTTTCTGGCACTTCTCTATATTTTCATATGCAGAGTGAGAAATCAAGAAAGAGAATATGGAATAAGAACCTAATGATACATTTAATTCCAAGTGCCATTTTGAATGATCCTTTTGACAGAAGGACTTTGCCTTAAATGAATTCCAGTCCTTCCAAGATAAAAACAGCGATGCTGAAAAAGGCAATATATATCTTATTGGAAATTTGCTGTATCCATGTTTTAAAAAACTAGACAAGCATATGCTGTGTATACAATGTATTATTTCTCATTGTATTTGATGTTTGAATTTGAAAGATGTGAGGAATTATAAACCACAAGAATGAAACTGATATTTTCTAAAAACATGCTTACATTACAAGTTTGTTTAGTAATTACACAGATAACAGCAAAGCTCTTGAGCACTCTCAATGGGAGGAAACTTTAATATGATAAAAAGATGTAACCATTCAACCAAAATAAATTATTTCTATATATAAATAATATTTTTTGCACTGGATAGGCAACATTTGCTTTATATAGCTTCTTTTATTATCAAGTAACTCTTGTTTACTGTTTTCCTGTTTCTTTTTCATAAATTACAGTCTATTTACAAATATGTATAAAGTCATTACTTTGTCATGCTCTACCTCATAGTAAATGGCTATTTTTAATACTTATATAATAGCCTGAGTAAAGCACTAAACCTGTAGGATATTGTCTGCAGATTGGGGGTCAGTAATTTGTTAAAAATGCTGATATAGCCAAACAGTGATGTATCTGAAGCTATATATCAAGTGGTCTTGGGCTCTGCAATTTTTCCAAGACCTTATTTCATCTGCACACACTGTAAATCTTTCTTCAATCTCAGAACAAAGCGAACACTTAGAACAGTAATTTCTCTCCTGCATGAGTATAAATTTTGGGGACAGTTGAAATGCAGTGCAAAATACTTCATCTTAACTTGGGGCTTAAAAATATTTCCAAGAATAAAAAATTCCTTTCTTTAGTTCCTTTACTTGCTGCAGATAGCTATATATATATATGCCTGGAAGTATAAGCAATATCTGGTAATTGTTTAAGAATAAGTAAGTATATACACTCACAGATTTTGCAATCTGTAAATGAGCATGTTTTAAGGTATCAGAGTTAAGGGGAAAGTATGAGAGAAAACAGCAGTTATAAATCCAATGGAAATGCAGGGATGTTGATAATGAAGAACAAATTAGACATCAGCAAGAGCAGATAGTGTGTTGTAGATTCTCACACTGATTGTAGACAAGTCCTGCAAATTGATATGGTCAGTAATAAGAAAATCTTAAATAATGGTGTAATTCTAGATAATCATCATAAATTAAACAATAAAAGGTCTACTTAAAGGGCTCCACAAAGAACTTCTTCATAAGTAGACTCAAAAATAACCCAGCCTGTACTAAAACCATGAAAACTAGATAGAAGTTGACTGATAGTCTTCTAACAAGAATCTAAATGAAAATGAATTGTTTGATGGAATTACTTTTTCTGTAACCTTAGAGTTCTCTCTGTGGCTCTACATCTTTAGCAATACTTTACAAGGATATATAGAATCTTTCGTAATGATTTAAATACTAGAAAAGTAGGAGTAATGAGAATGGTCTGTAACACATCTCTGCAAATGAGTAATTTTGCATTTCTTTGGCAATTAACAGGAAATGAAACCAAGAAAAACAAGGGTGGCAAAAGCCCACTTTAGTTTTAGTGGGCTAAAAGATACAAAATAAATTTATTTCTGTGGTAAATAAAATATTGGGAAGTTTTAGTGAACTTTAAATTAGAAAAAAATTACATAATTGTAAATGATAAAGAGCAAGGAGGAAAATAAACAATACGTCCTCAAATAGAAAAGCTGAAAGTGTATTTTTAAAATACCAGATAAGTAATGTTTTTCCTTAGATTTTCAATGACTGAGCCGCTGCAGCATAACTGGCAGTAGTTCACCAAACTCAGACTTGCTACACATCCTTTTATTTTGTCTCTCATACCAGATATTTCAGAAGACAATTTAACTTTTGCATCATACAAAACCCCCTTAATTTAAAAGAGGCATATGAGTAATCAGTTGTACTCAGTGGCTGATCATGTTTTCCAAAAAATGCTGGTGATAATGAAAATCCAGGATATTTAGTCATGCCATATGATGGACATAATGGTCTTAGTACAATGCAGATAAATGCTACATTGGATCATGGTAATTCAGACAACAGTGAAAGTGCTAAGAGAAAGGATTACAATGTTTTGAGGATCTGTGCACTTCAGAGCTAAGAATGATGCTTCATGTTCTGTGGAAGCTCGTTCTACACTGCTACCCTTCTTGTGCATAAAATCCTGGTCTATTCTGGGAAGTCTGTCCACTGAAGAAACAAGAAAGTTGTTCCCTTCCAGGCTGAGGATGTGGTCCGACATTAGTAAGGGAAATAAACTGGGAATTCCCAAGCAAATATATCTATTTCTTGTGAAGGTAGTAACAGGAAAAGTTACAATTTTCATGTTGCCCTTCTAGGGATTCTGGCAACTGGAGTTTCATTCTGTCCTTTGTCCTTATTCTTTGAACATTCCATTGCCCCAAATCGTTTCCCACTCTACTGGGTCCTTTTGATGTCCCAGAAATTGAAAATGTTTAGTGATTTATTTAGGGATTAATTTTCCACATTTTAAGATCATCAGATATGACCATAAACATGCATCAAGGTGTTCTTCGTCTATGTAAACTAAGAAAAAGCAGAAAAGACAGAGTGGAAAACTATGAGCTGTGCTGCTGTCAAAACTAGTTTGAATATGATGTGACTATGCTGAGCTGCAACTCACTGCTCCTCAGGATAGGTATTTTATAAATATATATCATATTTATATGATATACCAAATTTATACAACAGTAACAATATACCATATTTAACACAAGTGTGCTTGGCCCCAGCTGGCTGAATCACTGTCTGTTCTGCCACAAGATGAAATGACACGGGCAGTAACTCAGTCCTGGTGTTAGGGTTCAAAAGCAACATGAAGATGCTGCTCTGCAGTGGCCAGCATAGGAAAGCATGCAGAGGTGAACTGAGAGGGCAGTTCATATTCATTTGCATTCCTTCACTGGGCCCACTCAAAATTAAAGCAGTTTTAGCTACAGTTATTTGGTTCCATGAAATTTTAATAGCAACTCAAATAATTTTGATACCACTTTGTCCAGGACTATTGACCCTCTTATTTTGTGTCATTAAGATCACATGATCATAGAATCCTAGAATCATAGAATGGTTTGTATTGGAAAGGACCTTAAAGACCATCTAGTTCCAAACCCCCTGCCATGGGCAGGGACACCTTCTGCTAGACCAGGTTACTCAGAGCCGTATTCAACCTGGTCTTGAACACCTCCAGGGGTGGGGAGCCCACAACCTTTCCGGGCAACATGTTCCAGTGCCTCACTGCCCACAAAGTAAAGAATTTATTCTCAATATCTAATCTAAACCTACCCTCTTTCAGCTTAAGGCCATTCCCCCTATCACTATACGCCCTTGTGAAAAGTCCCTCTCCATCTTTCTTGTAAAGTCCCCTTTAGGTAGTGGAAAGCTGCTACAAGGTCTCCCCAAAGACTTCTCTTCTCCAGCAATTCTTAGCTAGTGGAAGACACATTTTCCATGATATTTTCCCAACATAGGAGGTAGACTGTACTCCCTGTTTGATGATTATATTAAATTATATTGCATGATTTTCTATGTCTGTGTGCAAGCTAGAAGGTTGTTTTAAAGACAAAACATTTTTTGTTTACTTTTTCTTGAATATGCAATGAAGAATGCATATTTCACATTTTCTTCTTTCTTCTGCAAATAATGTGCTTTTAAAAAGGCGTGTCCTGATAACACAAATTGCTGATCTAAGAGGATTTCTTATTTCAGTGTCATGACCCTTCTTGACCATTTTTAGGTAGTCAGCAGTTTAAATTGCTGATATTCCAAAGAACAAACAGAACAGCTACACAACTTGCTGTTTTGTTTCTCTTCCTGAATCTCTGTTAATCACGAAGTATTTTCTGGAATACAACCTGATATCTACTCCAATTACATACTGTACTGATTATTGCCTGAATATTTTTTGACTTTCTGACTGACAGCAGCCAAAATATACTAGTGGACTGAAAAGCCTACATCACCAGCACAGACTGGAAAATGGAACTGTCACTGTTGTTAAGGGTCCTCTAACATCTAGACCTTGTATTGATAAAAGCTGTGATGGCTCATAACCAGCTGCCAAATAGAGTAAAAACATGCCGACACTTATCAGTGCAGCCAAAGAGGCTAAAGGGTTCATGTTCACTCCTTGTTTCTAGGAATGTGACAGAGTATCAAGAAATATAATTAGCCATTGTTTAGCCCCCAAATATTTGATAATCATATGCAAGGTTAAACATATACATTTATCAAGGCCTCTTTGTATCCTGATAAAATCTGCATATTTTCATATGTAGGTCACATACAGAAGTATAAATTACATGTCCTTGTATGCTTTCCAGTGTCAACTGATGAGAAGAAAACAATTTTACAGAAGACAGTTGGTAGTAGTTATCTTATGTGGACACAGGCCAGAGGTACTGTTGAGAGTCTGTTGATGCAAATACCAACTTAATGATAAATTAAAAAGCTTACTTCAAAGCATTCACATAAACATCTCTAGCAGGTGGACTGGAAACGCATGTCAGGGTAAACAAGTGTCCAGCTGACCAGGCAGCACACAGATTAAACAAAGGCTGATTTGGCCCCACCAGCTTCCCTTTTATAGATTTGTGTAACATCCATGCCTTTTTACTCAGAATATCTTTCCTTTTGGTGCTCCTTCCAGTGGAGTTTCAGCAATGGTCCAAACATCAGGACCTGTGTTGTGACTGCTGCTCCATGCCCTGCAGTCATTAAGCTATGAAAGAAGTCCAGTTTTATAACACACTTTTGAGAGATGAAGTGGACTGTGTGCCCAGTTTAGTTTGCTGTGGAAAGAGGTTAATGACCAGTGTTGTCATGAGACTGTCATATTTGTGACTACCTACTGAGCACTAAAGTAAATGTGATGCCTCCATCTCTTATGACCACGAGCTTTTACTGTAAAACTGTGGTAAAGCTGAATTCCTCTGCCTAGGCAATTCACTGTCCTTTGTCATCTGTGGGAACAGGCACAGAATTTATCCAATCACTTATAGGCAGAACAAGATTTTTATGAATAGGTCTAACTCAAAGCAGGTTTTTGTTCCTGTGTTTCTTTATAGGCCATGGTCACTCACTGCCTGATTACCCAATGGAATCAGTTTTGGAATCAGTGGGCAACCAAACGTCTGTTATACACTTAGCTACTTGAAAACATAAGCACAGGAGCATGATGTAAAAGTTCAGTTTACATTAGTGAGCCATACAGTCTGCCTCTGGGTCATCTCATCCTTGATCTTATCATTATTCGCATTTCTCCTGCCTCCTTCCCTCCTCCTGTGATAAACCACCCCCACTGTAAGTATACAAACAAACTAAAGTGATCCCTCTGGCAGTCACACCCACTGTCCATTTCTGCTGCCCTTTTTGAAGCCTCTAAATGCCACAAAATAAAAGTAACAATGCCAGCAGGGTGAAAGAGACGCATTCATCTAATAGACAATAAGAGAAGTGGAAAATAAAGTGAGTTAAATTGGTTTCTCCTCTAGCCCTCTCTTACGGTTTGCCTAGAGTTTTTGTGTATTTGAAAGTCAAAATAAAAATGTGGACTGTAACTCTCTAGTTGGCTGGTAATTTATATCTCAGAAGCCCAGCTCGGGCATATCTGACACTCACTTGGAGCTCACAGGACTGAAATCCTTGCCAGAGGAAATACCAGTAATTGCTCAGTGCACAGCCCAGATATTCCAACTGACACACTCCTTGGCTCAAAACACTCTGTAACACAACTCACTGAAGCACATCACAGCAGTAAAGCACAGGGTCTGACCTAACAGCAAAATAAAATGCTTCAGCACACTTTACTATGAGGAGTTTGCACCAAAATACTGGACCAAAATTCATTGCTCCTTTTCATTTAACTGATGTTTATCTTGTCTAGTTAGAGAAGCACATACAGTTCCACCATAGGCATAGCACCGAAGTAACATGATACACAAACAAAAGGCTGGAGAAATACTCAGAGGCAACATCTGTACATTATGCAAATGATACTACTAATTACCATTGATTATGATCCCTTATGAATCTTAAAATATATTTATGTAATGTCCTTCTCACCTGCCAGTCGTCTGTCTCTCGTGTTTTTCCAGATAACATCCAAGGCTCTAGCAGTGGAGTCTCTGATATGATCACTAAATGATCTTCTCAGAGGGGCTTTCACCGGGTGATGCATAATGCAGATCGATCACACATCCAGGTCAAATGGCTGTAGCTTAGCCCCAGGAAAAAGGGCATTCTTTGCTCGGGGATCTGTTTGGATTTCTCTTTGCCAGGCAGTCAGGTTGTTACTTTATATAATTTGTCATCAGCCTTGTGGAGCTTTTCCTTGAAGAGTCAGGCATTGCAGTTCTCACTGCGGATGCAGGAAAGCTCAGACTGCAGCCAGCCTACTGGAAAGCTGCCAAAATCTTACATCTGGAACAGTTTACAAATGAGCTAACGATACAGTCATTTAGATTTGGGGCTTTATTTGTGGATATCTATAGGATTCTAGCTTCCTGTTTAATCAAATAACTTACCAGGCACATACTTGCATCCCCATTTATTAAGATAATATTTCCCTGCTTAGCTGATATTTCAGGTAATTGTTCATGTTTTGACATGAAAAAGGTAAGAAATAAAAAAGAGATAAAGTAATTTTAAGTATTGAGAGTTCAGGTGTTTTATTTCATTACCATATTCTTCTTGCATATTACCCTATCTATGCCACAGAAGACAGCCTGATTCTGAGTTCCCTGTATTGAACACTTCATGACAATGCACTAATGAAAGGATGGAAATACAATAATGAGAGGAAAAGGGGAAATAAGAAAAAAGAAGAGGGAACTAAACTCCATATCTTTGTTGAATGGAAAGATAAGGTCCCATATGAAAAATGTTTATGCATGTAACAGATTAATAAGCAGCATAAATGAAGGCATTTGACATTGCTTATTTTGACATTTTTAATTGTTTACTGTGTCCAGTGGCTTCCTTGACAGAGACGGAGGAATTAAGGGGTACCTGAAACTCTCTTGCCCTTCTAATATTATTTATAGTGATTTGTGAAGAGATGAGAGATGCCAGCCTAAAAGCCTAATCTCCTTCATTATCAGGGAAAGCAAGAACTGTTGAATAAAGTTGTCTTCATGTTTATTCTAGATGGAGTTCTTTTTCTTTTCTTTTTACAGCAACTACAGCTCTTAACATCAGATATCACTATTTTCTTGAGAAATATTATGTTATTATTAAAATTGATTGATTAACTTCTCACAAGGTTGGCACACAGAGTCCAAATTACAGAACTGTGAGTTTCAGTCTGTGGATTTCCACTCCCTTTGAATTCCTTCCTACAACAAAACAGTTTTTCTTTTCATTCACTTTCTCATTTGTTGTAACTTTTTTTCTGGTGTCTTCTCAGTTCCCTTCATTTTCACTAGTCCTCATTTCCTTCAAGACAAATCACGATCTCATTCTGACAATGAAAAGAAATTTACGGGGTTTGCAATAGTAGAACTGAGGGAAGAACTGGCTCACCATCTATTTAACGCAGATCATAATTTTTTCCCATGTAGGCCTTTGTCTTTTATCTTAATAGAGCATCTGCAAACATTAATGTCCTGTGTACGTCTTAGACTAAAACCAACAGCAGTAAGGGATCACTATATTTTGCAGTCGCTTTCCTCATAACACCCCTCCTACTTTTTGAGGCCGGATGGGAAAGTAGCAGACAACTCTCTAGAGAAATTCAATATGATTATACATTCTTGTGTGAGGGTTTTTAATTAGTTTTTGTCTGTTTGTTTATATGTTTGGGTTTTTGTTGTTTTTTTTATTATTATTCTGGCAAAACTTGTAGAGCAAGTGACAATGCTTACATAGGCAAATGCTGATATAGGCTTACATAAACAAATGCTGACATGATGACCAAAGCACAATCTATCTATTTTGAAACACGTACACCCTGTTCAGATGAGATCTGGTGTTGCTTCTATTAGTGAGCAGGTCAGAAGAGCAGTAATTAATTTTTAAATGAGGATGCAATAAACAAAAACTTAATCCAGAGCTGAGTGTGTACCTCTGTATTTTAGATGGCAATGAGGGAGAAGGCAGTCTCAGCAGGGTTTTAACTACCAGTAGTTAAACAACAAGCTAACTACCAGTAGCTTACCAACAATGCAGTCCAGAAAAAAATGGATTTATACAGCAAAATAAATGGTACTCATGTTTTGACACATCTCAAGGTAGGGTTACTTTGAACTAGGTCTACCTTCATCTCATGAACTGAATGAATCCTCAGCTGGGTTGGATGTCACTGGCACACACACATCAAGGTGCATCTTTTGGCTTAGTTTCATCTGAAAACCATTCAATTCATATCCTCCAAGATTGCTTAGAGATGTGAACCAAAGAATGGTGTTGGGAGATCCTCTTCAAAAGCATGTCCCTAGTCTAGGCTACCATGTAAATAAAAAACCATTATTCATGTCAGCAGCTAAACAACTTCAAAAAATTTAATAAATAAAACCAGTAATATATATATTGCTGATCTGGGTTTGATTTTTTTAGAATTACTCTGTTATGCTACATGTATAGACAGGTCACAGATCAAAATATTTAAAACAGTTGCTGCAACCAGTTCAACAAAATGGTCTGGAAAATGTTAGAATGACAAGACAAGGGGCAAAAGACGAAGAAACTGTAACAAGGCAGAGGAAAATTGCTAAGAGAGTTTGCTTGTTTGACACTACAACACATATAAAGGAACAGTCTAAGTAAGATTGTGTAAAGAATTCAATTAAATGTCAGAAAATGTTTATTGGACCATGGACAGGTTAAATATTTAGATATAGATAGGCTAGAAATATGGATAGAAAATAAAAGGACATCAATTTTAGGAAAGTGTAGACTTAGACATCTAATGGGAAATATAGTCAAAGGCAAATATATAAAATCAAATAAAAAAGTTTGAGATAAATGATATTTACTGTGGTCACAAAATGAGATAAGAATTTGCCATGCAATACGAAAGCACATGATCTATAAATTATAATTATAAATTATAATTCTGCTTTACTCAAAAATGTACTGAAAAGTCTGAAAACAAATACCTTTCCGTAGTTGGGAAATGGCCTATGCACCCTTCCATCGGTTACATCTACAATTCAATTAGCTGCATACAGATACTACAGCAAAATGCATACAAAAATAAGCAAAATCCTAAACCCCCAACCAGCATCTGGGTAAAATTTATCTATCTCTTGGCTTCACTGTGTCTGGAAACTTACAGATGACCACCATCAGACACAGCTTTTATATTTGAGTAATATTGATGGTGATCACAGTCATAGTGCAGTCAATACTGCAGCTACCTTCCAGAATGATTTAATTTTATTCAGTGTTTTCTTTTTAATGGCTGAAATTAAAATTCCCCACCCAAATAAATTTTTATGCTCAAAAGGTAAACTGGGTCAGTCAACAAAGATGTGTGCTAAACTAAAAATAGTATGACGGGAATCTGAAGAAGAGAAGTCTGTTGCTGACAAGAGGGGAATGCAGCAGCTGGTGTTCGGGGAAGAGACCAATAATACACCCTCAGTAGAGAGGTGGCTGCCCAATCCATGCATGAGGAGCGACATGCATACCCAGGAACAGTTGTTGTGGAATTCCAGAGGCAAATATTTACAGGGGTCAAACCCTACCTTCCCTGCCCTGCCAGTCTCCCAGCAGCTGAGACTGGCCCCACCACTGCCGCTCCAAGGGCAGCGTCTTTCCTGTCCCCCAGGCCTGGCCTGCCTCGGGACTGCTACCACTGACTTTTCCCACTTTTTGTTTTGGAAATATTATTAGAAATATCTTGGTAACATAAGCAAATCTGGGCCTCTCTAGTCTTCCTCTCAAGGCTGGATCTACTTGTAAAGTGCTGCTCATTCTTAAACATATAGTTCTCAAACCAGCCAAGGGCAGGAGGCAGAAGTAATTCCCTAGAACCTTACGCCTCCTTTAGCATTTCAAGCTGAAGGACCTAAGTTTGACAAAGCTATCTGATTTCTGTCCTTTAGTGGTTCTCTCTGTGCTTTGGTCTGCAAAGATAACAACAAAGATCCTTTTTCCTCTTTAAGGCAAAGAGAAGATAGAATGCATCAGGTACTAGATGGACAGGAATGGTGATGTAATTTTTAGTTCTGGCAACACCCAGCTCCCAGGAAGTAAACAAACAGTTGTGCAAACTTCATGCTCTTCCAGCTTGCTGAAGATACATTGACTTCCCTTCTGAATGCTTATGAGTGTACAAATTTATATGTTTACCCCTGGTTCATCTATGTGATTCTGGCCTCTGGGTCTGGAAGGATGTATGCATCCAAAATATGCGTAGCCAGTCAGAGACACATAGTTTTTTAAACATGATGTCAGTTTGAGCTTTACTGTGACTTCTGTACAGGCTGCAACAAATGATGTGTCAAATCTAGACCATCTTTGCTGAGTGGTTTATGCAGCCTGTATGATCTGATGCATGCAAGCTTCTTTCCGCTTGTTACAGAAACAAAAAAAGCTATGCCATAACTCTCCAAAAGTATCACAAACCAAATGAATAATTCAAAATCAGAATTTTCTGTCTAATTAAAAAAGCCTGCTGGGCATATGGCATATGGCATTGTTTAATTTCTCAGCAGATGTTTCCAAATGCTATCTAGGAGACCAGGCTAGAAAAGGAGCCCTTTGAATTTTGAATTGGACATGTGCTGCTTTCCAAAAGAAAATCTGGTAAGGCAACATGTGCAGTATCTGAGAAATCTGATACATATCCAATCTTTAGACAAGAAGCAGCCACCAATCAAAGTAGACTGTAAAGATTTAGAGAAATTCCTATGAAAAGACCGGAAAATAAAACGTACTTGTTGAAACAAAAAAGTTTCAGTAGAAGCTTGACAAATCTCAACAAAATGCTTGATATGACAAAGCCACATCTTGATTCAATTGGATTTGGTTTGGAAAAAAATAATCTCAGTTCTTCAATCAGATAAGGTAAAAATATTCAGAAGTTTCATTTAGCACACAAGTGTCCTTTTGTAGGAGTGCAAACAGCTGGGCAATTGGTCTATCCACGGACTACTCTCCAGTTCTTAGTTTTCCCCATGCCTCATTAGGGAGCAACCATGGGACCAGGCTGCAGAGAGAAAGACTTGACCCTACAGTGGCAGCCACACTCTGTCATCATCATTTCTTCCCTCCCATCATAGAAGGAAGGGAGATGGGTGTGTGACACCACGGTATTTCCAAAGAGGCACTTGAATAAAAAAATCCTTCCCTTACAACTTTTGCTTTGTTTCAAATTGAGAATAAAATTTTTAGAAGGACATTATTTTTTTTCCGATTTCTTACACTAGAGTGAGAATTCTCACATTAAAGAAGTCCAGACTTGGCAGAAGTGTAGGGGTTATAGTCAGGAAGACTATTCTCTCTTCCCATGGTCTGGCCTCCTACTTATATGGTACTGAGCAAAACCATTAGGATTCTTTCTTGTGTCACACATCCCTGCATGACAGAGATAGAATGAAGTAAAAACGAAGATTAGTCCTCGACAGAAAAAAAAATGTAGAACAGGTTGTGAGTCTTCCCAGCCCACAGACTGGATGTGTCTGTTGATTTGTGTATTCTGTCCTCTACTCTTCAGCCTCTCCATTTCTTTCACTCCTTTCCAAACTGTCATACAGGTTATTCCTTGCTACTGTTTTTCTAAAGACTGCTCCATTATGCCTTGTAAAGTTTCCTCCCTGTTCCTGTCCCATCTATGTCCTTCTTCACCATCTGACCTCTGGTTCCTACGGCTGGCTACTCTCCTCCATGTTGCTCCTTTCACTCCTCCTTGCTAGGATGGGCAAGAGCTTGAGAGTATTTCATGCCAGTGGGAGCATTGCTTCACTGGACAATGCTCTGCTCTGCAGACTGGAGCTGCTCTGCATCCTGGTCTCAATGGAAGCTGCACATAAGAAAGTAACAGATTTGGGTGGTGATTTCTGCAGAGGTGGGAGTGCAGAACTCAACCCTCTGTGTCCCATCATATTTTGCACTCAGAAAAGTGCCCATGTGACATGTCAACACCCTGGAATTAACCCTTGAAAGCCTAGGGGCTATGTGGATGTAGTAAAGAGAAGAGATAGTAGACCATGAGAGAGCAGACCAACAGAGAAAGTTTTGAGTTTCCTTCACGATAGGAAGAGTACACTGCCTGGCATCTCTGCACTCTCTGCTTTCCCGTGGTAGTAGGGGTGTGGAGAAGCCCCAGGGACAGTCTTCCCCAGTGACAGTCATTGCCTCTGTACACATTGCTGTTGCAACCTGTGCAGGCTTTATACCCTCATACCATGGCCCAGACCTGTACTTCTGAACAACAAACTTGTTTAAGAAAGAAAATGCACAGAATCCATCTACCAGAGCAGCAGTCCATGATGCAGACTGCAACAACTGCTGTTGCTTTTGTGAAGTTTTCCATGTCCAAACCTTGAAGCTGCCTTCTGCTGGAACACTGAGAAGATCTTGTCAAAATATCTACCTTAATTGCCTTTTGTTGTAAGATAAATACATACTAGTGGGTATATATAAACTGAGTAACCTTCTATTATACCTTTATGAGTTTCAAATTAAACATGATCTCAAATATTAACAATATTTGGAAAATTTCATGGTGTGATTATGGCCCTGTTTTGCAAATAGCTCCATAGCTTAATTGGAGTTCTGTGCACTTCAAAGTGTAAGCTTATCTGGCTGTTTCTGAACTGCTGTCTCACTATCACTGTGTGCTCCAAGAATAATAAATAAACCAACACAGAAATGCAGAAAACATTTCTGATCACAGCCGTAAATACAAAATAATAAGTAACTGAATAACATGAAAGAAGATATGCTTTCAGTTTCAGTCACACATTGTTCCATAATAACTTGTTTTTAATATAACTGATTATAAACTATTATGTTATTAGAAAAAAACCCAAAAGTCTTGCCCCTGCTGCCAACTGTTTTCTGAAATACTGTATATTAAAGAGAAAAAAATGACACATTAGTGAACATTGGTGCCATAGTTTAAAATTCAAATGAGAAGGGAACTGTTAAAGCTTCATTCTGCTTAGCCATATGTGAAGCACCTGCTTAGAGAAGTTTATGGAAGTATTAGTCTTTGAAGGGGGTGCCCAAACACTTCCAAATAACTTGAGCCACAGAATTTCCTCAGTTAGCTCTCTTTAATACAGAATACTTGATAGCAAAAAGCTGTGAACTGAAATTAGTTTTGAGCATTAGCCATGTGTTATGCTTTACCATAGAAAAGAGTATTAAACAGCATTGTTTCTCCTTCCTTCACAGTGACTGACAGGCAAATAGGTTTTTGTCAGCTGAGTAATACATTACGACTTGACTGGTCCCATTACTGGAATTAGGGTAGGATAAATAACATTTCATAGAATAAAATGCATGGCATTCTTTCCCATGTTAATGCAAATGGGGCTTTATGAGAAATTGCAGTATTAGAAAAATGCAGATTCCACCAAAAAAAAAAAAAAAAAGCCCAAACAGTTCAACACTTCACTAAAAACAACTCTGTGGTTACTACCTGTTCAAATTCTTCTCTACAATTTTCTTTCATAATTTAAATATCTCCTTCCCTGTCTTCTGTTTTCTCTTGCCTACTCTCTCTGTCTCTCTCTCCTGGTCATACTAAAGTCATACTAAAATGGTGACTTCCTTGAATTACAGGCCTCTTTAGACATCCCTCATGCAAATTGGCACATTATCAGTGAGATGTTAAAGAAATAAAAGTTTTTTCACTTGTCTGCAATGGCCAACATGAACGATGATTGTGAATAGAACCAATTTGCTTTAATGAGTTTAAAATAATCTACGGGTGGCAGGCTGGTGTCTGTGTTCAGAGCAGTGATCAGATTGGGAGTGTGGGGAGTATTATGTGAGCTGGTCTCATCATGTCACAGGGTGAGCAGGGAGATAGTTCTGAGTATAGAGATCATCCTGAACAAAGAGATTAAAGAGCAGAAAACCATGTTAAACCAGAGAAAAAGTCCTAGTGCTTGCAGGGAAAGATGGAAAAAGCTCATTCCTGAGAAGATTTAGTGAGATTTAAGAGGCTCGTGTAAGTCATCTTCATTAGCACTGCCCCGTGTAATGTGTGTTTTATTAAGTGATGCAAAGAGGCAGAGCTGTCCTCCTCCCTTCTCATCTCTGCAGCTGCCATTGCAGCACTGTGAAACACAAACAGACTTGTTTGTGACAGTGAAGACGAGCAGGATGTAACCCTCCCTGAATTGCTGGGGTTTGGCCTCAGTGACAGAGAGAACAGGAGAAAAACTGGACTTTTCACAAGAAGCAATGACATAGAAAGTAGGTAACCTGAGTAGGTATTGGAACAGACCCTCATTAGATTTAATGATTTCACTAATTAAAGCACTGCTGGATGGTTTGTGAATGGTAACTTCTTGCTCCATTTTTATGCAAATATTTATTTACACAGTTAGATTAAGGATTTGTTTTTAACACTGCCTAACTTTCTCAGACTCTGGGTTTCTGTTTTGCGTATCTGCCATGCTTAAACTCTTTGTCCTGTGACTCACTGTGACAGTGACATAACTTCTTTGAGATGCTTTATTTGTCTGCTCCTTTTAAATGCAGTTTTTGGGAAAATGAATGAAAAGATATGCTATTTTCCTGAGGTTGAAAAATTCTAGCAAGTTTTCCTTAAATACTTGATAGTGATTTGGTACAGAAATTTGATCTTTTGTGGACATATTTCTTCTTTCTGAAAGTCCCTTTGTTGTAACCATTGACAAGCCTCTGAGAAATTCTATTTCACAGCAGTTCTTCAAAGCTGGATATTAGCGATCAGCAGATCAGAAGATATTTTCTCACCTGGCTTATGTACAGCCTGGGAAGTACTTGCAACCACATCTCTGAACTGCTTCCAGCCCCGCAAGATGAACGAGAGAACCTGTCTCTTGTGGGCTTTTACTGACCCCACTTTCATTTCATGGAAGGGCAAAAAACAGTCAGTCTCTCATGAAATATAATATGGAACGAGAAAGTTGTATTAGGGTCAAGAGGGAGACTGATATACAGAGCTTTGTGAAGCAGAGACAAGAAAAGAGGGAGACAGGCAAGGGGAGACCAACTGTATCTGTCATCTACTGTAGTTTTAATTCCTTGCCTCCATTTGGCAATTAAAATTCAGCCACTACATGGCTAGTGAGAACTTTCCTTAAGTCCTGCTTTGATGAAATTGAATAAACAGAACTTTAAGGAATTGGTTTCCTTGCACTGAACAGATTTTTTTTATTTCCCCATAATATTGGCTACAGTTAGATTGCTTAAAACATTTTTGAATAAAAAAGAAAAACTATGATTTTGCCATTAAGCATTGCATGTGATTTTGTAGGATGACTTTCTTCTGGGGTATGTTATTTGTACTGAAATCCTACTGATTACAAGTTCTAATGCTCAATCTTTAAAAGATAAAGAATTTAATATTTCACTTCACTTACTTTTGTAAGCTTAATGTATCACAGATGCAAGTTGAAGCTTTATGGGGACTGTGTCAAACATAATTATCTGGAAGATTAAAGCAGTCATCATCTCAACTGAAAGATACATTCTGTTACCCGTAACAAAGTCTTTGTGAACATTGAATGAACACAGCATACTTTAAATACTTACAGAAGAAATCTAAAACTCCAGCTGAAGATATTATTAGATGTTAATGTTTCATATTTATTTCATGATGTTAGCAACACTATTAAATGAGGTTTTAGTGAGACACTCTGGTTTGCTATTCTAGAAATTAGGTTTCTTCATATCTTTACTTAATTTACTTCTCAACTAATCAGACAAAATTGCTTTTGTGTGAAATTTGCTGTTCCTGCTGGCATCTGATTTCAGCCATGACATATCTGCTCACTGGATTCCCACTGCAGTGCGTGAAAAATCCTCACTGAGAGCCCAGATTATGACACCTGTATTGAAGGTTGGCTGTGGAAGAATAGTGAGCTTGGACTAGACAGTTTGGGGACCAGGAAGCTGATAAGATACAGCAGTATTTCACCTAACTTTTAGGTCCTGAGACCAGTTACTGGCTGGCAAGTTTCCCTAAATTATTTTAGTGGGGCATTTCATTATTATATATTTAGCAAACTGTACACTTCATGGTCTCAAAAGCAAGGTGAAAATGTGAACCTTATGTTGTGTTCACAGAGTTGACAGCCTGGCTTGCATTTTGCTACAGCTCTATATCTTACCCAATATTGTTTTACTGTCAAACAATTATTTTGAAAAGTAACATGGTGGCATCCCCGTATGAACTGGGTCTGAAATTAAGATTATCTGCTCTGCTCTTCTTCAGTCTGAAAATATTGTTGTCACTTGTTGTTAAAAAGATGATGAGTTAAAAGATGATGAGTGGGTTGCATAGAACCTAAAATTCAATTCACTTTCTGTGAAGTTTTCTATAAAGTTTTCAGAGACATCATTACAATAGTGAATTTATTCAGTTCTTAAAGAAAATAAGAAATACGAGTCTTGTACTCAGGTTCAATGTAAGATATCAATGTCTCTGAAATAATGAAAAATAGGCCTTGAAAAAGCACGAATATCTAAAGTAACAGCCACAACACATACATGGAAAAACTACTTAAAAATATTAATGTGCACTAGAAGCAGGTAAATACAAGAGTTTTTTTAAGTACTTCATAGCAGAAGGGGTGAGGGAAGGAATTAAAGACCTGGTGAAATAATGGGGAAGTTATTTCATACTTATGAATAAATGATGTAGAAATTCATAGGAAAAACGTGGTAATTGGAAGAAGAGAACAAAACACTCCCAAAGAAGTTGAGGAAGAAAAGAAACAAAACAAATCTCACACCTGAGATTGATAGGCTAAAGTAATATTTTAAGTATATTTATTAAGAATATAGTATTGCAGTAATGGTGAAAGGATTTATATCTCAAATGATTGACTGAGTAGTGTGTTAAAATGTATGGCATTTGTTCTTTACTATTTCTGAAGTTTTAATCATAATTTTTTTTTTGCTCACCTATATTATAGAAAAATAATTATTATCTACTTTCTCAATATTTCCATAAAGAACAACCAGATGTACTCTGTTTGGCACAAATGAATCCCTTCTTAAATGTAGCACGAAGTTTTAGCCTCCCCAGTACCATGAAGATATCAACAAGTTTTGAAGGAATTCAGATAACAGCAACAGAAATTATTAAGGACTTGAGAATTTGATTTACAATAAAAGATTAAAGCCTGTTCTGCTTAGCCAAATGACAGCTAATAATGCAAGGGCAGAGTAGTGATAGTGGCCTACAAGTATTTAAAGCGTGAGTACATAAAGAAAAGTGTGAAAATGTTCTAAGGTGGTACAAAGTTTCAAACCACTGACCTGGTACTGAGGAGAGTGTTGTGTTTGTGTGTTTTTCCTCCAGACTGGGGCTAATTAATATGTGGAGCTTATGTAAAGACAAAATAAAATATGCGAGTACTGAATCAAGGAAAAAAACCTGTGCAAATGTAAAAAGGATGCATATATTAGCTGTGGTGCAAGTGCTCAATACAGTATATGTTTAAACATAGCAGTTAGCAAGATCAAAGTTGAAAAAGCAAGATTTAATATAACAAATGAGCAAAATATAATACTAGACGAAGCATATATCAGTACCATGGTACATATCCTCTTTAGAAAGAACGTTTGCTTTGCTCAGAAAGTTTGGTTGTTCCTTGATAATCTGCTACCCCTTCCCTGTGAAAAAGAACCTGCTATTCAGACATAGATTTATCATATCAAAACTTAATCTTTATAACTGAAAGGCTAACTGAAACATGATTGGATGCTTTTTTTTTCATGGTTTAAATCAGCTCAGCCCAGTTTGCTGACACTGGCAGCTTTCTGCAAGCATGTAGGATGTGTGTCTTTAGGTGACACTTGAAGGATATTCAGGAGATTTTTTCTCATGTGAGTGGTGCTCTTCAATACTTTGTGCATAAGAAACAAAAATAAAGAGAAACATTCTTTAGAAGAGGGTGTGAAAGGATGGCATATTTAAATGTAAACCTTAGAAGTTGCTAAGTTTTTCTCAGTCCAAGCCTCCTCCCCTTTAGTCAAGTATTAGAAAAGGTTACACATGTGGACATAAAGTATTTCCTCACATACAGTGAAAACTTTCACCATAAGTTATAGAAGAAAATGTACTCTTGTACAATAAGCAAGTATACCCTTCTACTCTTGGTGCACTTTTCTTAAAAGAGTGATTCTACACTGCTTTTTTGAAACTTAGAGTGAGTAGCTGTCAGAGTACTGATAACATATTTGAGCCTGGCTAACTGGTTATAAAAATTAGGAAAAAACCAGAAATATATTTCAAAAGGTCAAGACTTAAATCTAAACTGTATATAAAATTGCATAACAAAAAACAAAAGGGCAATTAAAAAACAGGTTTTAATGTAAGTCCTTCAATATTAAACAAACTTTGAAAAGCTCTGTCCCTACCAAGTCATGACAGCTCTGGGTTTTAAGTAATAGGATTAGATTTAGTTACTAATTAACCTCATTTCAACATAAATAATCCATCTATTTGATGTTGAAAATCTCCTTGTCTATGTAAGAACTGTAAGATTTCAGCATCTGTACAATCAAATTACTAAAAATTAAATTCTAGCATTTAGGATTAAGAATGATGTATCATTTTAAATAAACTTTCAAAACAGCTCTCAAATATGTTCTTGATAGATATTGAAAATTATTTTATATCAAAGGTACATTAGATTTTGGATTTTGGCCTTCAAAGTTTAAAGAAGTTTTATTAGTCTTCATCTAGGGGAACAATGCATCTGCACATGTGCTGGGTACAATGTTTCCAGTAAAGTACCACTGATCATCAATCGAAACCAAGGTCTGTGTATAGCTCTCATACCTACCTATGAAGTATTAAACATGTATCTCACCAAAACCCACTGCCTATTTTGATCCTCAGCAGATATGGTTTTTTCTCTCTAGGAGGCAATACAAAGTAAATGTAAATATACCCTAAATGAAATATTTTCTGTTTTACCAAGGGAGTTTAAATTTTCTCAATTTTTTAAAATACTGTGATTTCTTAAATTTCTTCCATAAACACCCTGCTCACTTATCACATCTAACTTCATGCTAGTTGCAAAACTTCATAATCTGTTGAAGGTTAGATGTTTCTGCACCCTTTTATGGAAAAATGGACTTTTTCACATTGTTGTGAAAAAGACATGAACGAATGCATTGAACACAGAGAAGGTCACGCAAACATTTGCATTTACTTTATTTATTTCATGAATGATGATCACCCCATGAAAGGGACTCTCTTAGAAAAATAAGAGGAGATCATGCTAACTCCTAACATCTACCAAAGAAGCTCCGAAAAGGCCAGATAAGTGTGGGGTTGAAGCTTGAAACAAGGAACTGAACTGTGCATTAACAGCAAGGATATGCTGACCTTACATCCATTCTGCTCCTCCTTGCCTGAGAATCAATGCACTGGGTTCCCATTGGGCAAAAGATGCTGACTTATTCTGAAATGGTGTCTAGCGTTGCTGTAAACACACACTGCTTTTACAGTCCCCAGCAAAGCACTCTCTGCACGGAGGTTACATGATTGTTACATGCCTGGCAGGAAATAAAAGATGTTAATGGTGGAGACGTCTGTTAGGAACAGTAGCCCTTCAAAAGAAGAAGGATGAGAACATGGTAATATATTGACAGTCTATTTAAAGACATGGCTTGATTGTGAATACGTGACATAATGTCGGGAATGCTAAAGAATTCACAGAAAAATCAGGTCAGCCAGAATAGATTAGGGGAGTAATGCAATGGACACTGTAGAGGTGGGAGAAACACAAAAGGCAGTGGAACAGAGGCAAGTCACATCTACCAAGGGAGTCTAGACGGCGATGGCTATGCAGCTTATATACCTACCTACCTCATGACCATGCCAGCACAGCAAGCATAAGAGTAGAAGGGGGGGTGCTTAGTCTGCAAAAGACGGTCTGTAACAGTCTCAAATCTCTGAAGGGAGCCCATAGTTTCTGTTAGATACCAAAGATTCTTTTAGTATCTTCTGAATGCCTGTGTAGCCATGTAGTCCTAATTCTAGGTCAGTTAGAATTGCATCTTTTAATATTTAAGTACATTTTCTGTGCCAAATTCTCTATGCCTGTCTAAATGTTCCACAGCTTCTTTAAGCCATTTATTTCCTAAGACACTAGCAACAGAAGGCTGTTACAAGAAATATCTCATTTCTTTCTTCAGACTGTTTTTGCCTGTGTCTCTTATTGCACCAAGAGGTTCTCTCATTTGGTACTGAGGCAACTGTTTGCACAGCTTGCTGAAAGCCAGCTCATTAAAACAACATAGCGTAAAAAATAGACTTCATGTGAATCATTTCAGTGATCCAGTTTACAGCAAATGGTTGAATTCCTGAACTTAGAAGGCAGTGAAATAAAGCTGGGGAAGCAACACTGACTCACCTTCAATACGCAGCTCTCTTTCAGACAATTACAACTTTCAATCTATTTGTGCTAAGGTTAATTACAAGCTGGCCCACTGAATACAAGAAGAAGGATATTTATTTTGCAAACATAGCAGATTCATGCACAGTAAACCCCAGGAATTATTGCCTGAACTGTAAGCCAAGCTATAAATCCCATTTAAAAATTTACAGCATGCGTTTGAACACAAATCCACATTGAGATCCCAGCTAAACAATTAGTACAACTTTTAGGGATTCACATCCCTCTCTTGCAACATTTCAGGTAGGTAGACTTCCTAGAACATACTACAGCTGATTGCTGTAATACCAAGAGATGAAAAATGAAGAGCAGACACAATAAGTATGCAATTCCCATTGAAGGTCGGCACGTTCTGCAATGTGTTAGCTATTCCTTATGAAAATGAGATAATTAATTATGCTTACCTGAGTTTCACATTGAATAAACACTTTCAAAGAACCATGAAAAAATGCCTTCAAAGCATACAAGAAAGGTAGAAAAGGGATATAAGACCTACAGTCTATGAGAAACTGTAGCCTATATTGCCTGCTATGTATGCTAACAGAAGAATGTGCACATTGCTTCTGAGCCCTCGTAGGCACTACTGAATAAGGAAGTTTCATTCTAGGCTCTGGTTCCGTCTCTAACTATGCTTTTTGGTCAGCTCTTGTGGTATAGAGAGTTTATGACAAATAGCCCCAGGGAAACAAGATTTCTTTCGTATTTATGAGGAAATGGTTTGAAGGAATGGAAACTTACCAAAGAGAAACTATGAAGGAAATGAACTGTTGACTAGGTGTCAAGAAAACTTTAGCAGAAGATGGTAGAGATGAACTCAGACTGCTGAGTTCTGATGATTGTGTTAGTGAATACGAAAATGCTCTGGAAAATGAGCTGGAAAGAGTGCCCTATTCAAGTTGCAAAACATGACCTAAGATCCTAAGCTATTCAAGATGACTGGACTTAAGCCAGAAGTATATATCACAAAAGTGAAGAAAGTGATGTAAAAAGAAGTATGTTGGATTTGTTATTTTTGCATTTTCTGTGTAATCTAACAGAAAAGAATATCATTTGTTCACTTAAAAACTTTAGCCGAATTGGTTCAGCTATTAAACATTTTGAATTAAAACCTTTAGAAGAATTAACTGTCTCTTAGAACGAAGACATCAGTTCATGGCCATAGGTCTGCAAGCTATTTGTGGTCAGTGCTGGACCTGGAGGCCTAAAACTATAAAGACCTTCCTTGGGAAAACCCAGTAAACACACTCTCAGGAGATGTTTGGGGTAGGGCAGTAGAAAGAATGGCTTAGAGAGAAGCACAGAGTTGAAGGGCTAGTGGACTGGAATCCAGCTCAATCCTCGTTGTTGAAAGGAGGAACAAATTCCCTATTTTTAATGAAATTCATATTAGTATTAAATCCAAAAAGTTCTAAAATGTACAGTATAAATTAGAAGGGTGCATAGGAAATGTAACCAAGTCTCATTAAAAATGAATCAGTGTAAGGTTTGGCACATTCCTGCATGAATTAATACTGCTTTCAACATGAAGCACTGCAGTCTAAGCTACAGGGTATTGTGTATTCTCTCAGGATTACATGTGAAGGGATTTACTGACTTTGGACTGCAAGTTAGGTATTGTGTTTCTCTCAAGAGATCCAGAGCAGGCAATGAAGGAAAGGAAAAACATTGTATTGTACCTTCAAAATCAGTTAACTATAGTCAGATATTAGAGATACGATGATAGTTCAGTCATAAAGGTATACCTGTTTTCTAACATCACTGAAGAGCAGAAATATGACTCTTTGATTTTCTATTTAATCTATTTGGATGCTCTTCAGGAATGATGCTTAATTTAAATTTTTAAGCCAGCTTGGAAAATTTTGGTTTGGTGATAAGTGCTCCTCTGAAATGATTTTATCCTTCAGTGACAGATATATAGGGTCAGTTGACAGATGTTCTCTACATTAACATGGGGATATTTTTTCATGTCTGGGAATATGAATTAGCTTTTTATTGCTCAAGGAACTTAATCTTTTAGTTGATGAAATGTGAAGGCTGTTAGCATGTCATGAATTAAAATGCAGTGCACCCAAATTCCTACTGTGATTTAGAACTTTTGTTTGCTCCAGTAATTAAAAGGATTCAGTAGTAAACACCAGTATTTAACAAATCAAGTTGTTTAGTCAAATGATGAGAATATGTCTTACTACAGGCTGTAAAGAAAGAGGCCATCTATGATAAAGTATACTCCAAAATCTGTGTTATTTACAGCACAAATCAGAGAACACAGTACACTTTTCTTGCTTCTTTAAGGACTGTTTTATGAATGGGTGAGTGCCTAATTGCTGCAGGCTCAGGAAAGTATTATGCCTTTAAGTTCACTTGACAGCCACTTGACTGTATCAATGAAATCTGCTGCTTCTTATCAGTGACATCTGCTGTTCAAAGGTCCATCAGGAACAAAAGCAAATCCTGACTCCTGCTGTGTGAAAACATTGGTAGCGCTTGCTCAGTGTTGGTGACGTTGGGCTGTTCAAAGAGGGCTGATTTTCTACCAAATTAATGTGGAGCACCGCCCCCAAGCTTCCTTATTCTTTGTCACACTCATGTAAGGCTTTCTCAATTGTAGTTAGGTTGCTAATAGAGTGAGCACTCATGCAGATAATAATTTGGTATGCAGGCTATAATTATGGCTACGGTGATTTCCACTTACCACTACTAATAAGTCATCATGGTTTGGTACTGATACATGAACAGCAAGTGCTAAGCATGGCTCAGCATAACTGCCCATTTCACAGGCTTATCCCAGAGGAGGGAGAGTGCCGGAGCAGCAAACTGTGCTACAAAAAGCTGCTCTACAGGGAGCATAAACTGGGACAGATGCTAATGCCTGCTAGGGCACTGTCACCCACACCTCTTCTCTCAGTTATGCCAGGGATTACCTTGCCTTGCCATTTAAGAAAACAGCTGAAAGTCATTTGCACCCCACTTTCCAGATACACAGAGCATCAGTACAGACAATTTGCTGGCTCACTGTTTTTTCCTTTTTTTCCCTCCTGAACTAATTAGTGTTGCATGATAGCTAAGGAATTAAAACGCAAAAGTTCAGTCACCAGATCCATTTGTCTGTAAGCAAAAGAATTAATTTACAAATCTCCTTTGCAGTAAATGTTCAAATATAAAACCTTGAAGATAGTTTGTCAAAAGGAGTGACAGCAGAGAGAAGAGGTAGGTGAAAGCAGTGGTTCAAATCCTTACACTAAAATCTCTCTGAGATATATTTTCCATCCATTACAAGAGGTATTGCCCTTTCCAAGCTTTATCTGGAAAGCAACAGTCTAAAGATCTTTCCACTGAGAGGATGATTTAACTCATAAATTCCTTTTGAATAATCTAAGCAAGGACTAAACCTGGAGAAGTCTGTGGTAGACAAAAGATGTCAGAATGAATTAATCTATTTGATATTTTTGATCAAGACCACTCAATGACATTAAGGGTGAATCTTCTACCACTGCTGGCTTCAAACAGTTCCTACTCCTTGTTATCTTTCAAGTGTTTGTGGGTCTTTTCTAGGAAAGTGCCAGATGCCATGGGTCAAAACTACAGCAGGAAGCATAACAACTAAAGTACTAGGAGTACTTGAGTCCTTGTCCTGTTTAATTTACTTGTTCAGTTGCTGCTGTGTGACTGTGTTCTTGAAACAGGTGCCCTTTTATTCTCAGTGGCTGCTGGATGTGTGCACTCCTAATTTCCTTGTTATTTAGCCTCTGACAATACAAATGAAATAAACCTATCTGAATGAGAGCTCCCTTAAGAGAGAAAAATCCCAGGTTTGCAAGTACTTTCTTTGTAGTAGTTTGTTTTCTTCATCATTATATTTCTAAATCTATTGCCTGGATTTCTAAAGGGAGAGGGAAAGACCACTTGTAAGCAATTGTGTAGCACTATATAGGAAACAGCCAGAAGGAAATATAGGGGCCAATTCTCTTCTGGTTGTCTGCACTGTGTGGGTTCGCCCAAGACAATTCAGATTGTAAGCAGTGCTGCTTGTGCACGGTACATGACAGAGCGGGAATTTTGGTGCTGGATTTTGTCTCACCTGGTAGTATTTTACTTGCTTCTACTTGCTAAACACAGCTGGAAGTCTACGATAACATATTTACTTCCCTGACAATTACAATTCTTGATCTGGCTTCAATCCGGTAAAATAGTTGTCCTCACTGCAGCATGTTGCAAAGATTTTTTTTTTTTTTTAAGTTGTTTTATTTTTAAGGGTTTGTTTTGCTTTGTTTAAGGAAAACAGGTAAGGGAGCCTAAATAACATCTCTCAGGAAATGGAATGATCACTACATCTTTAGCTGAACTGGAACACACTTCAGAAAATAAGGAGGAGGTTTAAGTTAAAGTCATGGGAACTGGTGAACAAAGCACCAAAAAGCATGAAACCCCAACACAGACGCAGGAAAGATTTTCCAGATGTTGTTGAATTCTTTCTAGCTACCAGTAGAGTTAGCTTAACTTACTTAAGCTATAATGATTATACTGGGGGGGGGGGGAAGGCAGTATGGCTCATATCTTATCTCTGTCTTTTAATATAAATAAATGCAATTTACTTTGTAGAAGATTTTTATCTAGATTTGCTTTATGAAAAGACGTCTGTTTCTTATTTCTCTTAGTTTGTCTAATGCGGCATACATTGTCTCTCCGGAAATGCCTTTGAAATTTACTGCAAAAGTTAATATATGTGGCAAAATCTTGTGTTGGAACCTTTCTTGGTTAGTTTTCCAATGTCCATTTCCGGATTAAAAGCAAAGTGATGCCAAGTTTTGATGACAACTGTAACATATCTCTCTGTCTGTCTGTCCATCTCTTTATCTCTCTCTCTCTTTACAGTTTTTAGAATGTTCTTATATTGATTGTGGTTTTATATTCTTATGAGATATGCTCACACTTTTTTTCTTTATTAAGCTGAAGACTTGTATTGACTTACTGTATTCTGACCACTGACTGGTTTCTGCAAATTCCAAGATCCCTCTAATTATTGCTTGAAAGTTCCCTAATGTGTAGAGGACTTTTGCTGTTGCTCTATAAGTTATATAGTATTCTTATTTTGATGATGGATAATTGGTACTGTTTTCTGGAGGAAAACCATTCGTCTTACAACACAAAAACCCTCTTGTGTAGTAAAAATATATTCAGTGTACATATTAGAGTTGAATATTCAATATATTTTTACTTCAAAATACCATTTTTGACACATTAAAATTTAACTCAATGTTTGGATAATGACATGTTGCATTACCAATTTGACCTTCTGGGTAAGTTTTGATTTAGTATTTGAGGGTTATAATTTGGATAAGTAAGTCCTACAAAAATCACTGGTAAGGCTGTTATTAATTTTAATGAGGAAAGGGTTATACTAATCAATTTTTCTGTCACTAGTTTTTCCTACGAATGCTAGGATGGATCCATGCTTTGAAACACAGGGTCAGACTTAAATTCTAAGGGCAATCTGTATAAAAAGGACATGTATGAGATCTTCTAAAAGGGTAAAAGAAATTTTAGGAAAACTATATACTATCTTTCAACTTTCCAATAATTTTCCAGCCACAAGTGCACCAACAATGATGAAATTATATCTGATAAAATTGATTAACCCAATACATATTTTAAATTTTGTACCAGAGCAGGTATTTCAGTTACGAATGTACAATAAAGCTCTGCTGAAGGCACACTTGTGCTGACAAAAAAATGTTATTCCACTCCAAGAGTTAGTATGAGCCATACCAACAGAACAAAGCCTTGGCTTTCCCTGAGAATTCTGGATTTTCATCCTTGTTTTGAGAGCCTCCCACAGTAACTACAGTAACTACAAGAACAAAGTCTTTCTAGTGTAGGCATGGGTTTTGTTCTGTAGAGAATATTCTATGTAAATCAACTGATGACAAAAACCTCAGTCTTTCTTTGTCTTCCTTGCAGTATGAAGACAGGATAACATTGTAAATTAGACACCTGCCTGTAGGAAGCTGTAGTTTATTTTATTTTTTCTTTGCCTTTTAACAGATATTCCAACTACTTTTCTCTAATTTCAAGGCTGCATTTTGATATGTGTTAAAATTCCTGGTTATTTTCCTCTTTGCCTTTTGATTCTGCTTGTAGACAGCTACTGAGATATGATATACCTGGCTAGCACTCTGAAATTGGTTACCAAATATTTCCTCTTCTTTTAGTTTAAAGTACAGCAAGTGCAATTGAAACCATAGTAGATTGGGATTTAAATTAATAACCTACCAGTTGAAATAAAGAGAATATTCACACAGAGAAACTTTCAGAGAAATAATTTTAGACTGGGGTTTAGCAAACTTCTATTTTCAAGCTTAGTTCAAACTCATGAGACTAGAATGATTACCTGCAGGAATAACTCCTTGCAGATTTATAGCTTATAGACCATTTGGCAGTTTTGTCTATCAATAAACTTGGTTTTCAGTTATTTCTATGTTTGCAGTACTTATAAATTAAGCAACAATTTCATGCAGTTATCTGATTCTTTCCTAAAATGTCATGAAGGGGAAATTCACTAATTGTTAAAATTAGCACAATGGTAGATTGACAATGGTAATAAAGCAATTGCATGAGGCAAGTGACTGACTTTGCATATAAGAATCATACACTGGTGTATTTTAAAGACCAATGGCATCTACCATATGCTAGAGAATCAGCATTTGATTTGATTGCCATTTCCTAGTATCTGCAAAAGCAATCTAATTTTACAAGACTGTTTGCAGAGAATATTATCTCCAAAATTATAAAAAATAACTTTTGTCAGTATAGTTGGTATCTTTGAGCTTATAGACAATAAAATGTCTAATTGCTCATGCTGAACACACTACAGCCAGAAATCACAATTCTCTCAAACATCACTTGCTGTAGCAGAAGACATTCAGAGCATGGGTCAACAACTCTAACAAGGTAAAAAAAAATCCAGTCGGAGCAACGTCTGACATCGCAGTTGTCAGCTGACAATACAGCCCTGTCATTGTGCTGCCAAGGATAGTTCCACATCAGGAAGACACTTTTTCTCCAGGTGTGCCTAGTCCAAAGTGGGTTTTTGGGTGTCTCTCACCTGAGTTTTCACCATGTCCTTAGAAGAATGTAAATAATCATGTCTTCTCATCAATCACCAAAGACCTTTCTCTTTTCCTTAAGCATTTGTGAAAAGCAACTTTTTATTCTAGTAAGACAGGAGTTTAAAGTGTGCATATAAGTACCTTAAATGTATAAGCAACAAAAAACCCAGTGCTGCCTTTGTGGAATAAAACTCGTGGCCCAGGTGATCTCGACTGAAACCATTTCTTATCCTTATGTTTAAACAGATACAAAAAGAGAAAAGTTATCTTGCCACAGGATTTTAAGTGCTCTAAGCTCTTCCTGTTAAGGATGGTTTAAAATGGCTTGGTGGTTTGTGGTTTTTTGTTGTTGTTGTTGTTTGTTTGTTTGTTTTGTGGGGGTTTTTTTGTTGGTTTTTTTTGTTTTGTTTTTTTGGTTGATCTTCAACAACTCTGAAACAAGGTAGCAGTTCAAGTCCTATTTTCAAATATGAACACAGGAGCACAATATCTTACAGATATTTTGAATGTTGTCTAGGAACCAAAAGAAGAAAAGAAGAGTGTATTAAATTTTTCAGAAATGACTAGGTATCATCATAATTTTGTGCCATGTGCAGATTTTACTGCCCAAAAGTAACTTTGACTGAGAGCTTGTTTTTCATCTTCAGGTACCTAAATAACTATGAAAATGTAGCCAAAAGCTAGTTTTAAAATTTGGCTCTAGGCACCTCAGCTTTTCAGAAGCTGACTCTATTTCTGGACACTGAAAAAGAAGGACCACCACCTGATTTCCAAAGCAACAGTCACACTACTACTTTGGAAATCATGGCCTAATGACTACATGTCAGTATCAATTAGGATGAAGTGAACTAGTTTATATTTCACTTGAATCAACTCAAGTCTTTACAATGAACTCTTTAGTCTGAACAAAATTAGCCTAGAAATAACTTGATTAATTGGTTATCACCATTCTCTGTAGTTCTTGCTATGACCAAAATAGGAAAAGAAGAACAACTTGATCTTGTTTACTTTGATTTAAAAATGGTCAGGGACTATCTCTTTTAGAATGTTTCTGATGTCCAATTTAATAAAAGACCACAATTTGGGCTGGGTAATATAAATACAACCGAATCACTGTGTAACTGATAATTAACTCTATATTGAAAAACAACTTGATTAAGATTAATTATATGATACTAACCAGAATATACTAAGCACAGGTTTACAGTCTATGTGGTGGCCGTGTAAAATCTGAGCACATTATAATTACTTACAATGTAATACAAAATTGAACTGGCTGAAAGTAAGAAATTCTTACGTCCCCTGCTGTATTTTCTGCTTTGACAACAAAAAGCATGATTCTCACAATATTTTTGTTTGCAAGTTACTATTTGATAATCTGTAAGTGTGGATAAATACATGATAAAAAACTGGCTGGAGAGCAGCTCTATGGAAAAAGCCCTGAGGTCTTGGCAAACAGTAAGCTGTGCATAAGCCAGCAGCATGCCCTGGCAGTAAAGAGAGTTAGCAGCAGCCTGGGATGCATCAATAAAAGATGGAGATGGAGGGAAGGGATTATCCCTCTCTAGGCAGTGCTTGCGAGACAACATCTGCGATACTGAGTCCAGTTTCCCAATACAAGAAAAACATTGATAAAAGGGAACAAGTGCAGGGGAGGTCACCAAGCTGGTCAGGGTCTGGATCACTTGATCTGTGAACTGAGGCTGCAGGACTTGTTCAGGCTGCAGAGATGGCTTTTGGGCTTCTACCAGCAGCTCCTCAGGACTTCACAGTAGGGCAGCAAGAACATGGAGCTGGCCTCTTCACACTGAGCACATGAGGATGACAGGAGACAATGGGCACAAGCTGAAATCAGAAAGGATCAGGCTGGATGTAAGGGACACTGTCTCCTCCATGGAGGCAGTACAGCAGTGGAGCAGGTAGCCCCCAGAGGTTCCACATGCTCCATTCTTGGAAGTTTCCAATGCTGGATTGGATAAAGTCCCAAGCAACCTTGTCTGAACTCAGGGCTGGTCTGCTTGAACAGAAGGTTGCAGAAAGGACCTCCAAAGGTCTTCTTGAAGAAAGTTAGTCTTTGTTTAACTAGTTTTTACTAGTAGGTGATGAAGTCTGTTATGAGACCCATTCTTAAAACTTATCAATCTGTGATGAAGCTTATATTATTAATGTCAAATATCTTTAAAATAATTCAATGCTAATGCTTGTGGGTTTTTTTCATAATCACATAATTTCTGTGATTAAAAAAAAAAGCAAATTTGCCTTAACTAGAAAAACACATATTGCCTTAAAAACACATTGGATTGGACAGAAAAGGGCAGCTGAAAGATCTAGCATTATGGCTGGCAGTAGTAATCCCTCAGCATTATATAAAGCTTTAGGCCTATCAGGTAAATATTTTTATTTGAATAAGGTAATTTTATTACTTAAGAAAAGACATTAAACCAGCAGAGAACGCAAAATTTGATTGCTCAACACAGGCTTGTTTCCTCTAAAATGAAAAATTACATTTGAATATTTGTGAAGGAAATATTTAATGTTTTTTCCACAATTAACACAATCATCATGCTAAAAAAGCATTAAAGTGTGTGATATGGATCAATGCAATGTGAAATAAAAGGCTTGTCCTTGTTATTGGCCTAAAATAATTCAGTAAAGCTTCTTTATCTAAGCATTTTAAAGATCAGAATAAATGAGACTATATTAAAGAAATTAACAAAATTAAAAACCTTTGAAGGTAACAACGGCATATTTTGGTTTAAGCAGCTCTTCCAAAAGAGTATAAAAGCAAGTCCATACTGATGGCCCATACTAATGCAGGTGGAGTAAGAAATCAGAAGCTACTTAAGAAATTTTATGCACAACAGGTTCTGTACTTAGCTCCCAAGTATATGTTACTTCAGATGTATTTTATTATTATAAAATTTTTTTAATGGAATTTGGTTTAGCCTTCCATATAACACCTGTTTTACTGTCCAGGCATGGCACCTGAATGTTTGTGTCCTTCTCCAAGCCAGACTACTGGCTCCCCTCAGAGCATGTTTGCACCACCTGGCTCTACTCTTCACTTAAGACTCAAGAAAGTAATATACAACAGACAACCATGAGGCATTTTAGGGGTCATCCTGTTTCCAGTGCATTTAGCATGGTTTTAAGTAGACTTTCATGGGAAAGCTGCAGTTCCAGGACCTACTGTTTCGTCCAAAACTTAAAGAAAATGGCCACAGCACCTTAAGATTAGTGAGACTTTGGCTTCACACAGTGCTATGTGCATTTTAAAGTTTATGTTTTTATATCCACATGCATACAGTGGTGTGACTTTTGAAAGTGAAGTAATTTATTCAGAAGAACAACTACGCTAGTGTGCGGTTAATAAGCCACTAAAAATCAAATACCAAAAATCCTGACATTTAAAAAAAACCAGAGAAAACCAAACAACAAAACATCGGGAATCTTATCATGAAAGGTCAACCTCCTGTATCTATTGACATAATTATTTTTCTAGTAATGAAATGAATGAGAGTGAAAGTAAAATATACTTATTAGCATTGGTTAATGGATGGCAGCCATCCATGCATACTCTGGCAGAGCTTCTGTAACTGTTTTTCAGTACGACAGTTTGAAATGTGACTGTTCACCTGACATTTTTATTTAGAAAGCAAACACTCGCCTAAAACAAATTTTATAACTGTTGCAACATCAACAGTAAAGGAAAGATTACCTAACTAGAAACTGGTACTCCATAGTAAGGTCTCACAAAAGCACTAGTAAAACTGCTCTACCAAAACCAGATATAACACTTGCAAAATGGAAAAATTAATAATTCATTTTCCCCAGTTTATTCTAGAATACTGTCTAGATACTGTAAAACAGCCAAAAAAATAGTAATTGTGCCAATTAACTTGTATTTCTCCCTAGTTTATGTGGAAACTGATATCCTGTAGCCAGTCAAATTGAATTTTTTAACATTTGCTCTAGGCTCAAAATAAATTATATATGGATGAAACCTTAATGATTTTTTGAGAACAGAACATCCAGTGAATACTGCTCATAGAAAGAATTGATTTCTCTGGGTCTAGGACATGTTTGTAAAACCTAGTAGAGATTTTCTTTTTTTCCTTTTTGATCAGAGTTGCAGTTACATTAAATGAAATTAAAAGACCAATACCTAATGCCAAGCACTTGGTCTTTTATGTGCCTTGTTATACAACAGTGAACCTGTCACTACTGAATTTTTCAGGTCGTCCTGCTGTGAGTTCTCACAGACAGGCCTGACCCACGTTGTCATCACTAAATCACCTCCTGTTCTGCAGCTTATCTCGCCATGGTGCTGAACACCAAGCATCCTCTGCTGCCTGACACTGACAATAAAAGTCTCTGAGAGGAAATACTCCGTCATTAAGGTCCCTTTAATTGTCTGTGTATTTGTATTCCTTCTGAATCAAAAGGACAACCAGAAAAATTAACACCAAAGGACAGTAGAGTACTTTATGAATTAGTATCTTTACTAGAAATCTAGATTAGATGCAGAAAAATAATGAAAAAACCCCAACTTCTTCACTGCTAGGCTCATATTGTAGAACTACTGGAGAGTTTTCAAACACAGTATGCTGGCCAGAGATCCAACGAGGCTGCTGTCTTTGTGCTTAACATTTTGTCCTCTTGTTGGCTTCCTGCTGATCATCAAAACACAGTTGAGAAATGGCCTATCAAATCTATTCTCCTACATAACAAAGCCTGACACCTTTATTTGAAGTAGACCACTCTAACCTACTAGATAGAGACAACACTGAGATTTACCCAAAGAGGTTGTGCATTTTTTTTACGATGTACTTTAAACCAGAAGGGAACATTTTGATAAAATCATGAAAACTCTAAAGCATATTCAGTTGCTATTCTCACTTCAAAGATCCTTTTTTATTTGTAGAGCAGCAACTATTCTAAATGTGTGCTCAACAAAAAATACCACAGGACAGTTGTTTTATGCACAGGAAAAAAATATTTATGCTGAACATTGTGGACCAATGGTATTAATATTTATTTAATATTTGTTTAAGGCTAGACTAAACCTTCTGCCCTGTTTATGTGATAGCACATAGTTTTGTCACCTCAGGAGAAACAAGCTGTGCTAGTCTGTGACCAGATGTGGATATTCACTCTACCTTTCCCGCTGTCTCTGTTATAGCAATGTTTTTAAGTGACAGAGTTCACTATTCCCTACAAATATTTGAGGATACATTGGGAAATCATGAAGTAGGTACACAAAAAGACTTAAGCAATAATTCTAATATTGACTTACAGTCATTTCACCTTTGTTTGGGAACACTGCTCCAGAAACAAAAGCTAGCCCTGATTAGGAGGCTCACAGTGGGTTCATTGTACTGAATATAACACTGTGTTAGGGACAATCTTGACTACAATCAGTGGAGAGTTAACCAATAACATTCATGAAGTTTCAACCTGTGATTCATATCAGTAAAACAGATGCTGACATATAGCCATGTGAACAAAAGTTTCAGATGCTGATTATTTTAGGCTATAAATGAAGTCAACACCACTAACAGGCACTTCCATTACTGACAGGTGTGATGAACTGAATCCCTCAAATTTTTTTAGAGTTTGTGGACAGAATATGACAATAAAAATCACAGCAGTCAGTAAGGTATGCATGCAAATGTATTTGCATGCAAATACATAAATTACTCAAAAGAAAACCAGATGAATCTGAAAAAATAGTGTTTTGAATCTCATTTCTGGCCTGCATTCTTGATTTAGATGCCAACAGTACTAATCCTGAGTCATCTCTTGGCTTGAGCCCTCATTTTCCCCAACAGTGCATGCTGCTTGATCTTAACTTCTACCTCAAAATGTTATTTGGAAAGATTTATTTTTGTCAACATTGCCAGAAATGCCAACAATATTGAGACTTCTTAAAAATGGATTGCTCAGAAATAGCTGATGCCACAGTACATCATTTGCAGTGCCCTAATTCACACAAGTGGAAGCAATAGTGTACATATTTAGGCATGACCGATGTTCTGCTCAATATACTGATCATTTATAGATTTTTGCTAAAGGGGCTCTGCAATTGCATGTTTTACTGCACTTTCCACTGTTAAAAAAATTAACTGGTTATGCAACTCTTGAGTTATTAATTAACAAAAGCAGCAATGTTTTCAGGTTATGTTTGGCTGTGCTCCAAATCTAAAAATAGTATGTGTGTTTTGTTGTTTTTTTTTTTTAAATATACCTCATCTGAAAGTTTGAATTTGATATCAAAATTTACTGTGTGTTGGAAAATACATAAAATCAGGAAAATATTTAATTTCAAGGATTAACAACTGTTATAAACATAATCAGTAATGTGTGAATTTCTAGGCTGCTTAAGCAGCTCAGTCCATTTACAAATCTAAATGTTTGGTTGACTATGGGAAAAGCACTTGGAGGTATCAAAGTATCTGGAGTCTACAGAATAGGAAGCCTTGTGAAAAGCAACATTTTATTTCTGTATATAAAATTTCTAAACCAGAAACATTGGAATAATAGCCATTCTACTTTCTTTTATTTATTATTCCAGTTGCAGGTGGAACCAAATAGTAGCAAGTACGAAAGAGGGACCTACAAGAAAATTTTCTCAAGATAAGATGTTTGACTAGAAATTTTGAGTTCATTTTAATCCAATTTTAGTACAATGCTAGCTAATCTCTTTACTTCATATGTTAATAGCTTTGCCAGTAATAACATAAACAACTCCTTCTTTTTGTTCTGTGATATTTTGTAATGTATTTTAGCTTGCTCATAATACTATAAACTAGAATGAGTTAGATTGTTGGTATTTCCAAATAAATAACAAAATTAGTATTTGGTTTGTTCTCTTACAGCAGACATGCAGATATGCTATATTCTTTTTTGAAGGCTTTCACACCTTACTTACAGCTTTGTCATTCAAGACTCTTAGGTAATGTAATCTATTTGGTGAAGGGTAAGTACCAACGATCAAACGATTGCAAGATAAATTGCAAAGCATGGGATCTGAATGTCTGGACCAAGATCCAATTGCATTTGACAAAATGTAGCACTTACTACCCCAGGAACCCAGTGAATTCAGACAATAGGCCTGATTTTAATAATCATCTCCCTAATGGATGCTTAATATTGCAAAAACCCCTAACACGATCTTATGAGATTCTGAGCTATAGAGTTAAACAAGAGCCAAAAGTGATTAAAAAGCAACAACATCTTCATTCTCAGTCGAGCTTGGGCTCATGTGCATGGAAATGTCAGCAAACTGACTTCATGTGGCATGAAGTTCCACCTAATATTTGTAATATTAAGTATAATGCTGTCCACAAAAACCCCATAGCACTGAAGTCTGAGCAGAAAGAAAGGAGAGAGAGATTCATATGAATATGTACAGGTTATAAAGTGTAGGTCAAAAAGCATTGATTTTATACCATCATCAACACTGATATGTTAGGTAGTTTTGACATTGCAGAAGTAAACATTAAGCTTTGAGTTTTATTTCTAATTTTACAAACCATTAGCTATGGCAGATATTTGTTGCAGCTCTATTCCTCTAATTTAAAACTGGGATCATTAAAAGTCTATGCCCTGAAGATTTTTTACAGTCTTTCAGATAGTTTTTATTATTGTATGGTGTGCAATTACAAAAGATGTACAAAAACTTACAACGTTGCATTTATACTTGATGACCCTATTTGAAATTAGCTGCAAATAGTAAAGCTAGTCATAATCAATTTGCGGGTTGGGACATAATTTAAAAGTTGTGGCCAAATAAGGACTGCCTCAGAAAAAAACTCCAAATAATGCCACCTGTGAAATTTATAAAGAAAAATCTTACTAAATATGGGTCACAGTTTGAGAATTATTTCTAAACTTCAACACCTAAAATACCAACATCCTGAGCAGACAGCTCCATAGGTTTTACAGGACCGATTAGAGTTGTGGCTTTTCTCTTGAAACATTTTTAACTTATTCCTCTCCCTTAATAAGCAAAGAAAAGGAATAATCCGAACCAGGATAATGCAAGAAAATATTACCAATAAAAATCAGATATAAATCTGAATGCCAGGTGGCATTTGGATATTTTGAGGTATTTTTCAAGCTATAGTCAATGGTCAATAGCAAACTATCAATTAAAATGAATAAGAAACCACAGAGATTCTAGAGAACAATAGTGCTAAGAGTGGAGCGTTCCCTAGTGTTTATCACATGAACACACCCCTTTGACAATGTCTAGCAGGCAATCACTAAAGGATTCCACATACCAACACCGAAGCACATATAGTATTCAGAGAATCCATATGACAGAAAATAATAGAAAAAAAGTCTTTCAATATTCTGGAAGTACTTAGACAAAACAAACGTTATCTTCAGTGAAATACTCCAGGTAACTGGAATTTCCTGTCATATTTAAAGACAGGCAGTAAAGTTCATGCTAAGTCATCAAATTTCACTGACTTCAGAAAACCCATTTTCATCCATGTTTGTTAATTGAGATATCTAGTAAATTATAATAGATGGTAACACCAAATAACAAGTTAGTAACTGCAGGAAGACTGACATTTACGGAGCAGCTGCAATCCAGCCGCGTACTTTGTAGGACAATTTCAAACATCTTTATTAGTATCACACAGAAATCTGGACTGCTTTTCAGAAAAATACCCTATTTAGGAAACAACGTTTACACAGACATTTGTCAGATCTGTAATCCTACAAGTTAGAAACCCCAGAGTTGAAGCCTTAGTTAAGCAATTCTATTCCAAAAACAAATACAAAAAGAAATAAGAAAATGAGTAAATATTGACTCACCAGCCTTCTCCTTCTCTGAAATAATTGGCATAGCCTGAAAGGAAAAAGAGAAAAAGAAAGGATACTGCTATTAAAAAACCAATAATATTAAGGAAACATTATAAAATCTTAAGGTAAATTTTATACTGTCCAGAAGGACTGGAAAGAACTAAGGTATCACTGTGTTAAGCACTCTAGAGAGAAACATACAGTTCTCATTTGACTGTCTTGTAATCTATTATGAAACTAATTACTGTTAAAAACAACTAGGAGAGAAGGGAGGAGATGGAGTTATAAGATATTCCTATGATCGCATTTTGAAATAATCATCCCAGAATACTTGCCCACAAAATTCCACTGGGAAATTACTTAATAATTCTGAGGGAGTGAAGACAAAATCCATGTGGCTGAAGATGAGACTGAAATGCCAAATCTTTCTTCTGCAGAACTCAAGTGGAGTTCTGCCATTGATTCCATACAATTAGGACTTAGGTTCAAATGTTGCTCTATAATACACCAGTTTCTTACTTTTTATATAATTTTTCAGCAACAAGTAATAGGAATGTTTTCATATCAGCTGTAATTGTTTCTAGACTTGGAAAATTGTGCAGGTTTTTTTATTTTTTTTCAATGGATGTAAAAAAAGCATATTATGCTTTTCTTTCAGACTAATGTAAAAGAATTTTCTGAGTGCATTTTTAAAAGAATAAAAAGAATTCTAAAATGTCCATACATGATAAAGGTGAGAAAGGCTAGATGAGAAATCGGATTGGGGATGCAATGTATGTAGAACTGCCATGTGAGTTGAGGTATCAATTTTACATCACGTTCCACTATGTTAGTCTAGCCTTTATTCCGCAGATTTTCCTGCTGCAGATTCACAGACAAAGAAAGAGGGGAGTGTTGGACAGAAATAACAAAATAACAAGCTTGCTGTAGAGTTCCCAAAGTAGACTTTGAGAATCTAATTTCAGGATTTGATTTGTCCTGCTATATAAAATAGCGTATTACAGCATTTCCTGGATGGTATTTTGTACAAAATTTCAACTAGAACATGTCTTAGATGATACATATTAATATATATCTTTTGTGATTCTTTCTGTATCACCTGCACTCTGACTGGTCAAATATCTGTTGTTTGAATTTGACATTCAAAAATATCATACCATCAGACTAGTATTTTTAAAAACAACAATAGCCTCTTGATGGAAAAACATTTCCTTTGCATTTTGCAAACATATATTTTTTTCAGAAGGACCATTTTGCTCTAGTAATGCAACGAAGGCACTAATTTACATGAACTGAAGAAAATTAACATGGCAAAGAAGCAATAAAATCACAGAGTGAATCAGGGTCTCAGTTTCAAAGAAAGAAAAGATGTCTCATGGATAGATTTTTGTTAAAAAAAATTGATAAAATTTTGAAAATGAGTATATAGTTTTCTTCTCTAACCCAGAACTAAGTGATTAAGCTATGAAGCCCTCTACCCCAGATTAAGCCATTAGAATGTGTCCAAAGGAAGGCAACGAAGATGGTGAAGGGCTTTGAGAGTAAACTGTATGAGGAGCGGCTGAGGTCACTTAGTCTGTTCAGCCTGGAGAAGAGGAGACTGAGGGGAGACCTCATTGCAGTTTTCAACTTCTTGTGAGGGGAAGAGGAGGGGCAGGCACTGATCTCTTCTCTGCGGTGACCAGTGTCGGGACCTGAGGGAATTGCCAGAAGTCAGGGGAGGTTTAGGTTGGATATTAGAAAAAGGTTTTTCACCCAGAGGGTGGCTGGATGCTGTAACAGGCTCCCCAGGGAAGTGGTCACAACAATAAGACTGCCAGAGTTCAAGTAATGTTTGAATAATTGGGGATGGTTCTGCACAGAGCTAAGAGTTGGACTTGATGGTTATTGTGAGTCCCTTCCAACTCAGCATATTCTGTGATTCTGTGATTAACATTTGTATAAGGAGGAAATTTCTAAAGAGAGAACTTTGTAAAGAGAAGAAGGTGAGAAACAATCAAACAAACAGGAAAGGAAAACAGTACAAGAAAGAACGAGGGAACACAAGTGTAAATCAAATGAGAGGGTCAGGAAAAAGGAAGGAAAGATGGGAACAGGTTCTTATCGCATTTTAGTGTTGAGTTTGTTAGTCAGATTCACAGAAGAAAAAAGCTTTAAGAAAAGCTTAGAGCATGCCATTGAGACAGCTGAAGATGTAGCTGCAATCAGTGTCAGCACTGAAGTCATAAGCTATCATAGAAAAGAGATAACAGTTTGATAGGGACAGCCTTTGTAAAGTCTAAAATGCAAAGCCAAGATGAATAGCTGGGGGAAAGCAGTTACAAAACTCAATGGGGATATGACAATGATAAGTAGAGAAGCTAATTTTCTGGTGGTTTTATGACAGACTTAAATGGACTTTAATCATGTTTATAATGGCACTGCAAGTCATTGGCTGTGCCTTTGGCCTGAATGAACACTTCTGAAGCAGTTGTCATCATCATTCATATCAATATGTAGATTTCTTTTTTCTTCATATTGGCATATCAGATTTTTAAATATTGTTAATAATGCCATTTGTCACATCAAATTATTTCCTGGAAATACGCAATGTTTCTAATTGATGATCATTAAAGCGTTGATTTACAATGAAACATAAATTTTAGGGAATTTGTTAGATGGCAGCCTTAAAGGTTGTTAGAATTTATGAGTTTAACCCAAGTAAAAAGCTGTAAATGGAAATAGAACCATCACACCTCAGGGCAGATGTGTAAGTCACAAAATTTCTACTCCTGTTAAGTAGGATGAAGAAGTACTACAGGTTCCAGAAAACTTAAAGATGCAGTGAGGTTTACAGATAAAAGTACTTCCTATGTTCCTACAGTAATCTTCCAGCAATTCATTAAGACTGATGCTAGACTGACACTTGACAATATAGATTATGAAAATTATCAAATGTAAGAATTTTTAAAAAAACGCCAGCTGCATGGAAAAAAAGATATAATATTAGCTCATGCAGATAAAGAAATACATTCAAAATGATGGCATCGCAAAGTATGTAAGTTTTACTAGAGAAATTATGAGAAAGACCTCACATGGTGATGACTACGTGTCACCACCATTTTTTACTACTCCAGATCCCCCCCAGTGAATTATGTAAATACAGAGATTTTTTTCTACTGCCTCACTTTTCTTCTTGATATCAAACTTAGCCTACCTTTTTTCAGCTAAACATAGTTCCATTTCATAGAATCATAAGCTTGCAAACAACCTCCAAGATCATCAAGTCCAATCTTTGGCCAAACAACACCTTGTCAACTGGCCATATTTTCTTGAATGCTTCAAGGGATGGTGACTCCATCACCCCCCAGGCAATCCGTTACAATGTTTAACCAACCTTTCAGAGAAGAAATTCTTCCTGATATCCAACCTGAACCTATCCTGATGCACCTTGAAGCCATTTCCTCTGGTCCTGCCACTAATTGCATGGAAGAAGATGTCAAGCCCCACCATTCTACAGCCTCCTTTCAGGTAGTTATAGAGAGTGGTATGGTCTCCCCTAAGCCTCCTTTTCTCCAGGATAAACAACTACAGCTCGCTCAGCCACTCCTCATATGACTTATCCTCCAGACCCTTTCCCAGCTTTGATGCCTTTCTCTGGCCATGTTCCAGCACCTCAATGTCTTTCTTGAAATGAGGGGCTCAGAACTGGATATAGTACTTGAGATGAGGCCTCACCAGTGCTGAGTGCAGAAGGACGATCACTGTGCTGGTCCTGCTGGCCTCACTATTTCTAATACAGGTCAGGATGCCATTGGCCTTCTTGGTCACCTGGGCACACTGCACAGGCAGCTGGCTGTTGACCAGCACCTACAGGTCCTTTTCTATCCAGCCACTCTGCCCCCAGCCTGTAACAGTAGATGTAGTTGTTGTGACCCAGATTCAGGTCCCAGTACTCAGCCATGCAGAACCTCATACTGTTGGCCTCAGCCCATTGATCCAGCCTGTCCATATTACTCTGCAGAGCCTTCCTACCTTCCAGCATATCAACACTCAAGCTCAACTCATCTGCAAACTGACCAAGTGTGCACTTGATGCCCTTGTCCAGATTGTCGATAAAGATATTAAACAGGACTGGCCTCAATATTGAGCCTTGGCAAACCACTCTAGTGACTGAACAACACCTGAATGTAGCACCATTCACCACCATCCAAGCCAACTGGCTTGGATGTCCAGACAGTTTTTAACCCAACCTGTCCAAGCTATGGGTTCTCTATCTGCCTAGAGGGTCTGTTGCCCTGAGGATAACCAGTCTTTTTGTTAAAGACTGAGGCAAAGAAGGCATTAAGTACCTCCACCTTTTCCTCATCCTTGGTTACAATGGTCCCCCCATGTCCAATAAAGAAAAGAGATTTTCCTCGGCACTCCTTTTGTCATGAATGTATTTGTAAAAATACCTTTTATTATCTCTCAAAGCAGTGGCCAGATTGAGTTCTATTTGAGCTTTCACCTTTCTAATTTTCTCTCTACATGACCTAATGACATCCTTGTATTCTTCCTGAGTTGCCTGCCCCTTCTTCCAAAGGTCATAAACTCTCTTTTTTGCCCTGAGTTCCATTGAAAGCTTTGTGTTTAGCCAGACTGGTCTCCTTTCCCATCCATGTCTCTCAGTACATAGGGATGGCCTGCTCCTGCTACCTCTAAGATTTCTATCTTAAAGTATGTCTAGCTTTCCTGGGCCCCTTTGTTTTCAAGGGCTGTTTCCCAAGCAACTCTCTGAACTAAGGTCCTGAAAAAGCCAGAGTCTACCCTCCATAAGTCTAAGGTAGAGGTTTTCTTGACTGACCCCCTTCCTTACTTCACCAACAATCAAAAACTTCATCATGTTGTGGCTGCTATGCCCCAGACAGCCTCCAACCCCCACATCTCCCAACAGTCCTCCTCTGTTTGTAAACAGCAGGTTTAGCAGGGCATCGACCCTGGTAGACTTGCTTATCGGCTGTCAGGAAGTTATCTTCCACTCACTCCAGGAACCTCCTAGACTGTGTTGTTGAACACTCCACTGTGTCGAGTTTCCAGAAGATATATGGCAAGTGAAAATCTCCCACAACGACAAGGGCTAGGAATCATGAAGCATGAGCCAGCTGCTTATAGAATGCTTCATCTTCCTCTTCATTGGGCTTGGGTGACCTACAACCTACAACAAGGATGTTTGCCTTGTTAGCTTCCCCTTGATTCTTAGCCGTACACACTCAGCCTTATCATCCCTATCCTTGAGCTCTATACAGTCAAAACACCCCCTAGTGTACAGAGACACTCCACCACCTTTCCTTCCTCGCCTATCCCTTCTGAAGGACTTATAACCACCCGTTGCAGTACTCTAGTTGTATGAATCATCCCACCACATTTCAGTGACGGTGACTACGTCATTGCTTCCCTGATGCACACTGGCTTCCAGCTCCTCCCACACTGCGTGCTTTGCTGTAGAGTCACTTCATCTGGGCTATTGATTTCATCTACAATGCTGGCGTGCTGCCCCTAGGTTCCATGTGCTTTTAACATTAAAGAACTAGTGTTCTTTCTGCACAACAGAAAATTACAATATTTTTCATGAACCAAATATTTCCTCAGATTCATGTGAATTTAAGTAAAAAAAGAAAACAGAAACTCTCTCAAAACTCCCACTCCCTGTAATAGCATCAAATTAATGAAAGTAAAATATTTTGTTTAGAACAGAACAGGAAGCATATTTTTTTCCAAAGAATATCAATATTTTTCTCAATGTAAAGTCTGCAAATAACACAAATTATTGACCCAGAACATGGTGCTGTGGCATACTTATAAATTTTGAATCCCTCATAACAGTTATGAAAAATATTTTCCTGAAGATAATTTATATAACCAAGAAAGTATTTACATTAGTTCTTTACAATTTAAGGAGACCTCATATGTTTATCATGTTTTTAGCCAAAGCTTTAGATTTGCTTAGCTTACAGCAAAATTGAGAATCTTCCTATTTTATTAAAATATATTGAGCATGTAAAGTCTCTGATTAAAAAAACCCCAATAAACAAAAAACTCCATCCCCAAAACTACCCTCTTGATCCACAATGTAAAAAGATGTCTTGTGTTATGCTCTCAAATGTCTGTGTTCTAAATAGAGTGTAGTTCTGCAGAAATAAAATGTAAAATGAGCTAGAAGTTCTGTCTTAACATTCTCTTGCCGCACAAAAGCTGAGAAAAAAATGCCTAAATGGACATAGCATCTCTTGAAAATTTAAAATAAAGTAAACCACAGGCAAATTTTGTTCAACAAGATCTCAGACAGTCCTACTATTGTTTAGCTTTTTGTTAATACAGCTACACATGCTGCTTTCATGCTGTCCAGTGGGAAAACATGATTGTTACTTAGGAGAAATTCTCTCATCTTCAGTACAGTTTTGAATTCACTGGAGACCTTCCAATGAGTTCCATATGTTCCAAACGAATTGCATTCCCAGGAAGTGATTTAACATTTCTGGCAATGGAGCAATTAAACTGGATTTTCCTGCTTGACCAGATGGGTTCACTGTAACTTCACATTATTTCTCACTCTCCTCACAGAACTGAAGAACTGGACTAACAATTTCTGCATGATCAGATCACGTGTTTTAGAAAAAAGCAGACACACGCCCTTTAAAGATTTCAACAAACACCCCCCAAAGTTAGACTCCTCTCTATATTTTTGATAGTATGTGGTCTTAGCAGAATCAAGAAAGAAAAGGAAAATAAAGAAGAAAAAGGAAAAGGAAATAAAGAAGAGAAAGAAAGAAAAAGGAAATTAAAAAGGAGAAAAAAAGAGGAAATCCCTATCAGACCATTGCTGAAATATATTAAGCATTTTCTTTCAAATTAGATGGGATTTTTAACTTCAGAAAATCTCATTTGAAAGGTGATGTTGAAATTTTTTGCATACATCCTTGCTGTATTGCAACTGATTCACTGTAAATATATTATGTGTGCAAATATGATTGTTAAAGTGCACATAAAACGCTATAGTGTTACAGAATCAAAGAATAGTTTGGGTTAGCAGGGACCTTCAGAGCTCATCTAGTTCCACCCCTCTGTAACGAGCAGGGATATCTTCATCTAGATCAGGTTGCTCAGAGCCCAGTCCAACTTGTCCTTGAATGTTTCCAGGCATGGGGCATCTACCACCTCTCTGAGCAGCCTGTTCCATTGTTTCACTATCCTCGCCATAAAAAATTTCTTCCTCATATTTAATCTAAATTGACTCTCTTTCAGTTTAAAACTATTGCCCTTTGTCCTATCACAACAGGCCCTGCTAAAAGTCTGTCCACATCTCCGTTATAAGCCCCCTTATATACTGGAAGGCCACAATGAGTCTCCCTGGAGCCTTCTCTTCTTCATGCTGAAAAATTCAAATTTTCACAGCCTTTCATCGTAGGAGAGGTGCTCCAGCCCCCTGATCATTTTCATGGTTCTCCTCGGGACTCCAACATGTCCATGTCTTTCCTGTGCTATGGACCCTAGAGCTGGAAGCAGTGCTTCAGGTGGGATCTCACAAGAGCAGAGTAGAGGGGGAGAATCACCTTCCTTGGCCTGTTGGCCTGTCCTCTTTTGATGCAGCCCAGGATACAGTTGGTAAATGTCCAACCTCTCATCCACCAGCACTCCCACGACCTTCTCATGAGAGCTGCTCTTGATCTGCTCATCCACCAGCTTGTATTGATACTAGGGTTTGCCCCAATCCAGGTGCAGAACCTTGCACTTGGCCTTGTTGAACCTCATGATGTTTCCATGAGCCCAAGCTTGTCAAGCTTGTCCGGGTCCCTCTGGACAGCATCCTGTCCTTCAGGAGTGTCAACTGCATCACACAGCTTGGTGTTTGTGGGAACAAGCTGAGTCGCTCTGCACCTGCATTTCATTAATTGGAATTAACTAAAAAAGGGAGGGCTGACCTTGGCTAACTTTTTTGACAGAGAGAATGTTGTGTTTCTCAAAGTGGGAAACCACTTAATGATCTGCATGATAATGTGTGTTTTTCCTCTCATGGCTGAACACAGACACCGCATGATGTGAGGTGAATGTGTGGGATCAAACCACTGCTTTAGGACAATCCTGGGAATTTTGATTAACTAAAAGACAACACCAGGTGCTGTTTATGAGGGAATAAGAATAAAAGGGGAACACCGAAAACGATCGGCGGAGAAATTCTGAAATTAAACTTCCGTGTGTGTATGCAGCCTCATTCCTTTCAGTGCCCATAGTGTTACCTGCAAACTTGCTGAGAGTGCACTCAATCCTACTGTCTGTGTCATTGATGAAGATATTAAACAGTGCTGGTCCCAATATAAACCCTTGAGGGACACCACTTGTCACTGATGTCCATTGTGGCATCGACCATTAGCCTCTGGATGCAACCATCCAACCAATTCCTTATCCACTGAATGGTCCATCCATCAAATTCTCTCCTCAATACAGACAGGAGGATGTTTGGGGCGACCACGTCAAAGGCTTTGTAGAAGTCCAGATAAATGACATTTATAGCCCTTCCCTTGTCCACTGACCTAGTCATTCTAATGCAGAAGGCCGCTAGGCTGGGCAGGCAGGACTTGCCCTTGGTGAAGCTGTGCCAGACATTTTGGATGTATATTGGACATTTTTCTTTAAAATTGCAGTTACCTTCCACAGATAGAAATTATAACCTACTAATATGGGGTAAAATAGCCACTTCCTGTGAATTTTATTAGACATTTGGTGGAAAAGCTGTCTTTTGGCCATGAGCAGTTCTTCAATATGAAAGAAGGAAAGAAAGAATCCCTCCCTACTTTCCAAATTAGGTTCCTCCCATTATAACATCAAAATCCACATATTTCATCTCTGATCTGGCATAAAAAATTAGAACCATAGCTGTCTGTATTTAGAAGAGGTATGGTCAATAAATGCATGCAGTGGTGAAGGCAGAAGGCATTATCTGCAAAAAGACGGAGTGTGTTTGGGAGCAGTGGTGAGGGTATGCTGAGCTGCAAGACTGCCATTGTAAAAAGTTGAGGTGCAGACGGTCTGACCTGAGCACAGCTTTGTTTTCCCTTAACTGTAGGGCATATATGGTATGCTGATGGTATACTGATTCCAAACCTGCAGACAAAGCCATTATGAATAACATTAAGCTACCTTTAATTTTGTTTACTTGCACTCATGTAACCTAAACAGCTCTATCATGACTGACTTGTCTGCAAATGGCTAAACTAGATAGTAAAGATTAGTATAAACTGACAAGTTATTGTAGAGAATCTAGTGTCATCTATTTATTTTTGTACTGTCTCTTAAACATATTTAAGTGACTCTGTATTTTAATTTTTGAAAAAAGACATAGCATCTTTATTTCAAAGCCATTAAATCTATTTTTTTGGTCTAGAATAATAGTTCTGCTTTGCTTTTTTTTTATTACAGAAGATAAAGTTTTCAATACTGCCATCCAACCAACAACGGATATTCTACAAAGTCCTTACATCCTAGAAGGCTGTCAGCTATTCAGCCTTTTTTAGGTATTTGAATAGAAATGTTGGCAAATTTCCTTGCTAATGATCCAGTACATCTTGATTTGCAAGCATTTCTTTACAATTTTGCCCATGGAGATAATATCTTTGACTGTCCAGGGTGAAGGGAAAGTTTCAGGGCTAAGATTAGCATATGAGGATTTGACTAGAAAGGGAAAATCCAGCCTTCACAGGGGACTAAGAATTGCTGAGCTCAAGCTGTTATAAATCCCCTATGTTGTTTTTGAAATTGCTTCTATGATATTCACCTTTTATTCCTGCAATTAAAAATCATGGTCTAAAATCTCATCTTGGTGGATGCTTCTTTTATGCAAAACAGAGATAGTAAGAATTGTGTTTTTCACTGAAATTGTTTGCTTCAAGACCAAATCCATGTTCCTGTTCTAAAAAACTAGCAGCTTTATATTGCATTGGGGGCAGAAAAGAAACTAACCTCCAAAGTCTGTAAACATAAAAAGTTGTGTTATATTTAGGTTTTAGATCTTTGATTTTAAGACCACAAACAACTGATTGAAATATATATCTGTTGTCTTTTTTCTACTCAATGATCAAAACAAAAATCTAAATCCTCTAAATATGGGCTATCTACTGAACTTCTAAAAAAAAAAAAAAAGGAGGTAATATCAAAACAGTGTATAACTATCAGGAAGAACTAATTAACCAAATGACAGAGAGCTCTGTTCCAGTAAACAAGAGCAAGCTTGTACCTGAAAACTGAGGTCAACAGTGCTCAGACAGAGAACAAATTTTAAGCATTATTTAGTTTCTCATGAAATGGCGTATGTTCTGTAGCATCTGGAGTTCTTAAGTAGACTTTGTATTTTACTTTATTTAGAAAGTGTGCTCCAGTTTTCTTAATTTGGATAAGTAGTAATTAAAAATTAACTGGGTTATTTTACAAAGAAAAAAATTCATGATCATTCAGACGGTTTGAAATTAGGGAAATACTGCAGTCCATAAGCAACAATTTCCTCAGTTATATCCCCATTACAACAAAAGACCAAATAAATAACTCTACTGGTAAATTCTGAGCTCTGGAAAACAAAGCCTTTCATGCTAATGAATCAGATTAAGAGAATAAACTTGCATTGAACTGAAATCACAGCAATAATGTAGAAGAAAACTCAAGAGTGATTAGTCTGTCACTCAGATCTATTCACAAAACATTATTTTATTAAACATAATTTTTTAAGTAAGTTTTTAGTTCCCCACAGTTTTAACAATTTTGATTTTTTTTTTCCATCTGGATGAGGAAAGAATAAAATTAAAACCATCAACTTTCAGGACAGACCAGATTTAGAAGGGGAATTTAGTGAGGTCCTTCTTCTTTGTGATCTTTCATTTTACTGAAAGGTAGAGCAGGAGGCACTTAAAATTCACTTCACAATAAAGCTGCATCAATTATCTCATTTTAAATAAAAAATTAATGTCATGTTCAGATGTGTCTGGCTAAGATTATGACAACACTATGAATTTAGTTCCAGTGGAAGCACATGCTTGCCTGCATATGTTCTTCTCCAGTTAGTTGCATGCCACTTCCCACTTTGTTTTCTGACTAGATATTTTTTCCCTTGAGCCTCTTTATGCCACTCAGGTCATGCACAGAGACCCCTTCTAGTTAGTGCTGAATGGCTGGCAGTTCTCCTTCCATGAGACAGTTGCCAAGAGCCTGCACTTGGGGTGGTCTGATAATTTTCTCTGTCTTTGTCATTCAGCTGGCAGAGTGTGACCCTTGTTGGATTGGAAGTGCAAAACAAAGATGCAGGATAACTGTCCTGTGCTCTGTCTGGTGTTATCACAGACTTTCCACAGATCAGGGTAAGCTCCCAACGCTCTGAAATCTGTCAGGACTGCACGAAACTGGTTTATATGACAGATAAGACAACAGCTTGTCTGCAGTTTGTCCAGATCATTAAGTAGAATCTAGCCATAATACATAATTAAGTTCTTTCTCTGTAGGGATGTTAGAGTCTTCACAGCAGCAGCTGCAGGTTTTAAAAACCCCAAGAGTTACCGTCATACATTTTGTGAAAAATAATTATGATTTTTTTTTGAATTAGCAATTGTTAGACCTTAGCTTATTTCCATATAAGAACTCAACTTGGAATAAAAGCAAATGTGTAAAACAAACTTATTTTTGATATTTCCCAGGAGTTCACCACACAAGGAACTGCTCTTTTTGTACTGGGATGGACATACAGTACTTGAATGTGGGGTCAGTTACATTTTAGTTCAGCGTTAAAGAACATTTATATAGCTTTTAATGATAAAAACCCCTGTGCTTCCTCCCATTCTCCCAAACATATGTATCTCTTTCCTAAAGAAAATATACCTTGAATGTTAACACCAGAGCTGAGATGTGACACACTACCTCTAGAACTGGAGCAGCCCCAAAAGTACTGATGTTTTTCATCAATCACCAGCTGTTCTATTAGTGTTTATTTACACAGAGAGCTTTTTCCCAAGCTCAGAAGTAATTTTTTTGGCTAATATTTATCTTATAAAACCTTTTACAATAAAAAACATATCAATAAACCCTGCAACATTGGCAAAACTAAACTATTTGGGAACCACAAGGCATGCAACTCTATAAGGCAACAGTAAAAGATAATAAGAGTCTCATGTTTCCCATTTGTTTCAACATCATGAAATGTCTACAAATGTGATTTTTGCCTTAAACCCCTTAAGTCTGAGGAATGCTTCTACATGGCTGACAGGAATCCCAGGTGATTTCAGTCTTTATTCATCCTCTTACATACAAAACTTATAATCTTAGACAAGTCCACATTTTGTGTAAATAAGAACTCATAGTATCATGTGTTGATAGAAACTAAAATTTTTTACATGATGACTCCAAGTTACTAAATACCTATGAGCACCTGCTTTCAGAGTGAAAAGGCAGTTTAAACACAATAAAATCATACCATTCCTTGTCTTTCCCTAGCCACCTCCAAGAAAACAAAGGAGTCCTTTGCCTTTCATCCCAAGAAAAGCAAGTCACTCTTACTAATTCTGATGGGTGGAGAGATGAAAATGAAGAAGCTCACCTCATGGCTGCAAGTGCCAGAATCTAGCGTAACCCCAATATTGCATATTCATGAGCTAACTGAAAAAAGCTTAGCTAAACAAATCATGAAATATGTAAATAAGCAATCTGATTCTAATGACCTTTCTGACACTGCCCAAATCCAGTGGTCAATTGGTATCCATGATTTTGAATTCCACTAGTGTTATTCTCCTGGATTCAGATCTCACTGAGTGTAGCAGCAGTAACAATTGATTTTCTGGAATATTACATATAACACATGGGTATTCATGCTGGTCAAAGAAAGCCTCACTATGTTCATGTTCTGCAGAAGAAAATCAAGTGTAGAGCATTACAGCAACTTATTGACATCTATTGGGAGAGCAGCAACTATTGAAACTTACTGAGACACCGATCCTGGGTGAATTTGCTCTCTTGAATCTCTGCAGGTAATCCCAGCTGGAGGCACTCTTCCCATTTTTAGCTGCAGCAGGCTGTTGCAACTGTTTAGAGTCTCTAACTAAGTAAATAAAAAAGCAAAACCCAAGCAACTAGTTTTAAATACATGGTATGTACATTTTGGCGCAAATCTTTATGCTCACAGACTCACATGGACAAAATCACTGTGATATTACTCTGGTTGGACCAGGTGGGAAAGAATCTAAAGCAGATCCTCCATGAGTCTCTTGAACTTGAGATTTATTCCAGGCATAAAAGAATAAATTACTACAAAAGTTACATTTATTCTATGATGATGAAACCCTTACTTTCTGCAAAACATCATTTTTCTTTGATCAAGAAGCTGATGAGTAACAAAACAGTGATGCTAATCATGAGATGATAGAGACAGGAGAGGGGTAGCAACCAGACAGAAACAATGATAGCTTTGGGAGAGTTAGAGGTGTGTTTGATTATGGAAAAAAAGTGCATCTAACTTTGCAAGGTAGCAGGGATGAGCATAAGAGAGTAAGTGTCAAATTTATGCATTGCAGAAAGTTATCACCAAGCTTGATAGATGTGATAATTATAATGTTTCTTCTTAGTTTACTAAAAGATAGAGAAACAAAAATTAAGATAAAACAGCCTATTTGCTTTTATAATAAGAGGACAAATGACAAGGATTAGAAGCACACAAGGTAACAGTGGTTTTATCTTGGACAGGAGGAGGAGGAGTTGGAGGTAGAAAGGAGAGGAATAAACAATATAATATGCTACCTGGGCCTCATATGCTTATTTGATCATATCCTTGGAATCTCAGTTTGTTTGTGTTCCAACATGCACATGTAGTGAGCATGAGCTTAAAAATCCCCAAAAGCCAATACTGTGACCTTACTGAGTCAATATATCTCTAGGTCATTCAAGAGAAAGAGAGATGAAAGCAAATGAAATGAGGGATTTTTTTTGCTCTCTGTATATGTAGTGCATTAACATTTAAGCCCTTGTAAAGGTTGTGGGTGAAAGAGGTAGTAAACCAAAAATACGTCTCTTGGGTGAAAAAGTAAGAAAACTTCCAATTTTAGTTCATTCAAGAATTTGTTGTTTCTGTCAAAATAATTAGGTTCCAAATAAGTTGCAAAGATATTGCTTGCATGTAAACAACTCCCTTTTTCTCTCTCCAGAATTAAAAAAAAAGAAACAAAACCATGTAACAAGTAAATATGAGAACTTTCTCATTGTGAAAGGAAACAGCAGCTTTGACTCCTAAAAGGGCATATGGAAATTATGCAAAGTAGGTTTTTGAATCCAAATGTGACAATGGCAATTCTAAAAAATACCCCAAGCCCTTGAAAAACCTCTTTGGAAAACAAAAGATTCATCTGCACAGCTATATTATGCTAAGATGCTTGTAACCTAATCTCCTTTTTTTTTGTTTTGCTTGAGGAAAACAATTCCAGTTATAGCCATTTCTATTTTAATATCAAAACTATGGTAAAACTGAGTATCAAATGTCCTCTGCTCAACAAATAACAAAAAATCTGGTTCTTCTGGAACAGTTAATTATACAAAGAAATATATGTTTTGACTGTCATGTAGTTTTCTCATCTGGAAGTATTACCAGTAAGAGCACCACTTCAGGTTTGTGATATGACCAATTTCCATTATATTTCTTCAGGGTCTTTCAAATCCTAGCTTAACTGGGTGATGTCTGAGCTAGCATTTCATAGTTCATACCTACATGGAGAGACACCTGCACAGACAACACACACCCTACACATCTTCCATCTCTGTACAGTAATCTTATTTTATTCTTAGATACCATCTATAAAGATAGGATCTTTGATGCCATAACAATCCAGAAACTGATAGAAATACATCTGTGAGGTTTTGCTCACGCTGCTGACATATTTTAAAAGCCTGGGAGGAATGAAGGGTTGTTTTGCAATTTACTGCAGGGGATTCTGGGTTCCATTCAACACCTGCATATTATGCTGCAGGTTAAAGTTAAGATGAGCTTACTGCATGGGTAAATTGACAGGTTAGTTATTCCTTTTCTTAGACTAAGACTACTGGGAATAGTCATTGTCTGCTATTAAAACGTTAATACTAGTTGGACAATCTTTGTGCCACTTACAAATATTACAAACATCTAATATTTTTCATGTTTAAAATGGAAATAATAATAATGCTTTACCATTTAAAAGAATGTTTGGTGTCTTCTGAGTGCCTAAAAAACCAATTCTGCAAGTATTCTGATTGTTATGATAGACCTTGTATGCATCATATATAAGGGTGCAGTATTTTACAAGATTAACACATAACAAATAAGTTAATTTTACTTTTGAACATATACATTTTTTCTTACAATTACTAGGTTTTTTTACTCTAAATCATCTACCCTGCTGTGTATTTCTGTAGCTTGCATTCAAATATCAAAATGTTTTCCAGGAAGAAGTTCCATAGTTTAGTTCAGTTGCTTATAAGATTTTGATTGTTAGAATTAGTGAGTGTTAGAGTAGACACAGCTCCATACATCACAAAAATGACACTGCATTTTTTGTCTTAATTAACAGGTATAATAATTTGCTATTGAAACAATGACTGACCATAGCTGATGAAGGACATGCTCTGTCTAAATAAAATCTTTGTTTTTTAAATTCTTTTTATGGGGCACTTAAAAGTTGGAGATATTCAATACTGCCATTCATTTATCTGACTTAAGTTCCAAACATTGTTGTTTTCTACAGTTTACATATTTCTAATTTATGGAACAAAGAAGTTGTTACTGATACAGAGCACAATTCTGCTTCTTAGTAGAAACTTTGCCAATTACTCCAATAAGTGAAGCCTCAAGTTGATGCAGCCTTCCTGTCTGTGCTGCATCCATTTCCTTGTTAAAGACACAGTCCTGTGTGTGCATACATGAATAGCCATAAAAGGTAACATAACCCACTATTAAAAGCCAGGATTTCTATCAAAACTTTTACTAATTCCTACATTTACTATGAAGACAGCCCTTTAAAAATCCTTCCTTTTCCAGAAGTTCTAAAGAAGTTCTCCTTTCAGGATAACTTTATTTATTTTGTTCTGAATTTTATTTTTGGTTTCTGCAGTCACTAAACAAAGAAGTATCTCATCAATGTCTGTGTTCCCATGCTATTTCCATGAAAATCTCACTTAGGCTTGAGACAGATGCACTGCAGATCCTGAGAGTACTAAGTGGGTCCAATTCTGTGAAGTGCTGGACATTTTCTGTATTTCCCCAGGATCATGACTTACTAGTACAGTTTCCTCCCTAACTGTTCCAACTTTCCCAAACTTTGTGTGGTGTATTAAAAAATTGTAGTTCACAGTTTCTAAGCTTTCAAAACTTTCCAGAGGGAAACAGCACACGAGCCCAAGTACACTTTTGGCCTTTGTACCAATACCAGTTCCCCGAGGAGAGTTTGAATTATTCTGTATTTTAGTTGAGGCATTATTACAAGTATGAAACATTTTCTGCAAAAAAAGTTTGACTGAATCCTATGTTCACACTCAACTCTTCTATAATGAATTTTTCACAAGCATTTAAAAATATTCCTGACAGTTAACAATGATGTAAAAAACTCTAGAGGGCCACAAATCCCATTTCATCATATGAAAAGAGTAGGTGCTCTTTTGAAAGCAGATAGTCTGCTGACTGGCAGAGTAGATTTATGTGAAAATAGCTGTATTTCATATGAAAAAGGGTTTGTGAAAAGAATTATATGAATAAAATAAGTATGAAATTTTGTATCCACCTACAGTAATCCCTAGTTTTATAAGTAAATTTAAATTACAGGGTAGTCACAGGAGGAGTAGCTGTCTCTTTTAAAAAACTATTTCTTTTTGGTGTCTGGGCAGTAAAGTAAGCAAAAGTATGGCTTAGTGAAAACAAAACACCCAGCTAACAAACAAAACAAGACCACTCTACCAAACTTTCTACCAGTGCCTGTTTTTCATTGGAAAGAATAGGAGAATGCAGTACCCTTGACCACCCAAGTACTGTAGACCTTCACACTGTCTTTGTAGGCTGAACTCAGTGAGGAAGGAATGGTCTGTGTATGCAGCAAGTTGCTCAAGACTCAAGATAGAAGTATAGAATGAAAGTTTTATTTATACTTGCCTGTGTCAAGAACAAATATGGTGATAGCAGTGGAGAGTGCTCATCACCTTGAAGTTACTGAAATAAAAAAGACCCTTTAGTAGTTAGTACCAAAGAGAGTGAGAAAAAGAAATAAGCTAACCTACAGATAAATTAGATCAAGATTTTTCAGTCTGCCTTTTTAATGCTCATTTTACTTCTAGTCTAGTTAAATTTGGACCATTCTGATCACTTTTAGTAGGTAAATCCTACTCCCTAACATCTGGACTTAACATGATTTAGAATTTTAGTTCTAAATCATGGAAGAGGAAGACATGAGGAACCAACAGGCTAGGGCCTATTTAGAGCAGCTGAATATATTCTAACCTGAGAGACTAAATGAAAAGTACCCAGGCATGCTGAAAGAGATGGCTGATGTGATTGCAGGGCCACTAACATCAATGGAAAATCACAACAGCTGTTGGGTGTCCCTAATGTCTGGGAAAGATTTACACCTATATTCAAAGGAAGCAAAGAAGCAATGATCTCTAAGCTTGTAAGCTCATCTCAGTCCAAAGAATGGTAATGGATTCCAAATCTGTTCCATGATCTAAGTCCTGAGTGACAGGAAGGCAACTGGGAGAAATCAACATCAATTTACTAAGAGCAACTCATCCTTGACCAACCTGATTTGCTTTTCAAGATGCAATCACTAGCTACGTGGCCAAGAAGAAAGCAGAGAATATAATATACCCTAAGTTTCGTAAGACCTACATTGTCTCCCAAAGCAGTCCCATTTGGAAGCTGGGAAAGTATAAGCTGGAAGAATAGACAGTGAGGTGGGTTGAAAACTAGCTGGACTGACATCACTCAAAACTGCCAACCATTAAAACTGACATCTTTAGCTAAGATATCTAATTCAAACCCAGCTTATTTCTTAGAGTTTTTAGAATGAGACAGAACTAATTTGTTCTGAGTTCCTGATGGCATCTGGATGCATCTTTTAGATGGAGGACTAAACGGCTGAGAAGTTAATGCCAAACATTGCTGAACACAGAAAAGGAGCTCTGTGCTCAGTCTGAGGAAAAGACGAAATTCTGTGCAAATTAGAATCAGTGAGATTTCAGGGAGTTCTTAAAATAACAAAGGATTTGGAACTTTTGGAAGCTGAAATAGCTCCTGCTGTGTGTAATGAGAGCTACAAAGTGTAAGCTTTTCTTTTGAAGGCATCAACGAGACACATAAATTCAAACTTGAAATCCAAGCAGGAAAAAGATGTTGGCTCAAAGTATAGCCTTACAGTTGCTGCAGATGTGATAGATTGTCTTGAAGTACTTTGTACAGACATCTAGAAAACAAATAATGGAATAATGGCAGCAGAAAGAGATGGTGTTGCCATAAGTAGTAATAAGAAATTTCCATGGGTATCCAAGTGGTCTGAGCAAACTCAATTTACGTTTGTGAGAATGTGGCAGTATTTAGAAGTGTACATAACTGCAAAGCTACATTTGAACAGGACTAAATAATCCAAACTTTGGACTTAATCAACACCACACAAAATACCATATATTTCAGCATTTGCTCTCCTAATTGGTGTGTTATGAAACCTGAAAATTCCTAACCCAGTGCAGTCCTGAAATAATGGCACTAGAAGCATCCATTAAAACTCGATTGTATATACAAACAAATATACTGCAGCAAATTTCCTGATTTTTTTTTTCTTCTATACTGAAAACTCAAAAAAAAATGTTAGTAGGAAGATGAGACTAAGGAAAATAGGTCACAAAAGATAGCTTTACTACTTCATTATTGTAAGGTGCACTTCAGGGTAGACTGTATCTTCAAGAACTCTGTTCTCTCATTTGAAGCTATATAAAAGCTGCTGCAGCCACAGACTTCTGGCTTCTATTTAAAATCAAAATGTTCTGATAACATGATAGCAGTTAGATTCTGTTCAGACCATCACTAATTAAAAAGTACTGACAGTATGGAAAATTATCACCTGCTCTTATTCCTAATTCTTAAGTTAATATACTCAAGTAGTCTAAAATGTAAAGGCTTTCAATAATGTACTTATATTTTCTTCCTTTTGTTTGTTTGTTTGTTTTGTTTTCGTTTGTTTGCTTGTTTGTTTTAAGACAGGTCAATTTTCCACCTATTTTCAGTTTTATGAGCCTGGATTCAATATCATAGAAATTGAATAAAACAAAGTAGAACAGAGCACCTAGTCTGGCTTCTATGTTGTAGAGGCAATTATCCACCATTCAGTTCAGACAAGTAGTCTCCAGGAGACTGTGTTCAGGAGAGATTCAGGTTGCAGGTCATAAGTGTTTGGCAGTAAATTAATTTATTAAATTAACTTAAACAAGCCAGATAGGAAAAAAAAAGAATATTTTGTGTAGGACGTTATGATGAAGGGAAAGAAAAATAAATCAGTATTTCTAACAGTTGTGTCTGGAGAGTCCTCTTAATGACTGGTTTAGTGATGAGACTAGATGGTAAACAGAAGAGGAGAGAATCTTCAAAACATCACTGGTCTTCTCTGGTCTGTATCTTATTTCTATTTGTGATGAATGCTTTAGAGAAAAATATAGCCAGTCTTTTGCCTTTTGAAAACCCTTAACTGCTCAGGGATAATCATTCTGTTCTGATGCCTAGAGGTGAAGAATAAAGTATGAGCTTTTATTTTAGTTCTTATTTTGCTGAAAAACTAAAGCAAAAAAGTTGCAGATGTATTGATTCATGAACAAATCTTGATCTTTAAATAATCTAGGAAAAAAATTACTGTGAATGTGAATGAGAGACTTCTGAAATATAACACCTTTTTAAAGACAAGTGGGAAGGATTGATCCAATCGTGTTTCCTAGGCAGTAACCTAATTAGTTTTAAACACTTAAGATGCTTTCAATATGCAACCTTCTCTTGTAAACAGCACAACAATTAACTGTCCTTTTGCCATGAAAGTGAGTGTTACTGCAAGGTTGAGCTTTTAATTGCCACCTGTAGCAAATGAATCAATCTTCTTACACCTTTGCTGGCAAGACTTAAAAGCCATTCACTCAGATATCTTTTCCACATTCCTATGTAGAGTTATCAAAGCACTCACTACTCTTTGGGCTGATTTCTAAGTGCTTACCAGGAATGAAAGACATGATATGCAATAAAAGTGTTCTGAAGTGACAAAATTGACCTCAGTTCCACCTGTGAGTATTTACTTAATTTAAATTACCATGGATAAATGAACTTTTCCAGGAGTAATCACTGAGTATTATCTCATTTAAAGCCTGCTACAGCTCTACCACAGTGATGTCGTTAATTAAACTTAAGAGAAATCAATGGGATGCCTTCCTTGACTTTGGCAAACTCTGAGTCAAGTCCTATATCAGTAAAAACTATCTTTTTCCCTGATCTTTTCTGATGTCAAATGTTAAAGAAATTGATGTTTCTTTGGTCAATTCAATCTCACTTTCATCAGATGTTTTACTTGCCCTGTCAAGTTTTACAAGCTGCTACTGAAATAAAGTTTGAGAATCAACTTTGGTACCTGGGAACCAACTGAACGTACCCTTTCAAAGAAGGGTCATCACATGCCTGTACTGTGTTGTATCTCATGGGGGAAAGAAGCAAACTGTTGAGTTGCCTTATGCTTAGAAAGCCTTCTATCACCTACGTCACGACTCCAATGACAAGACAAAGTCTATGTGCTACTGCCAGCTACAGAAAGGAGTCACAAAACAATTAATTAGCCTTTGTAGCACTTAGAGAAGCCATATTACAAGGAATCTTGAACCTCTGTTTAAAATGCCTACTAACCTAATGCAGCTTATGACACTACATTGTTTGTTATTTGACTTAGTATGGTAATACTTTTAGGCCCCTCACTACAAGAAATAGTGTGGCCAGCAGGACCAAGGAAGCGATTATGCCTCTGCACTCAGCACTAGTGAAGCCACATCTCAAGTCCTGTGTCCAGTTCTGGGCCCTTCACTTCAAGAAAGACATTAAGGTGTTGGATCATGGCCAGGGAAGGGCAACAAAGCTGATGAAGAGTCTGGAGGATAAGTCATATGAGGAGTGTCTTAGGGAGCTGCAAGTGTTCAGCCTGGAGAAAAGGAGGTACAGGGGGCACCTTCTTGCTCTCTATGCCTACCTGAAAGGAGGTTGTTGCAGGGTGGGGGTTTTCCTCTTCTTCCAATCAATGGTACAAGAGGAAACAGTCTCAAGTTGCACCAGCAAAGGTATTGTATATTAGGAAAGATTGTATATTAGGAAAAAATTTCCCAAACCGAAAATGTTGTCAAGTAGTGGAACAGGATGCTCAGGGAAATGGTTTCTGGAAGTGTTCAAAAAGCATGTTGATATGGTGCTTAGGGACACGGTTTAGTGGTGGAACTGACAGTGTTAGGTTAATGGTTGGATCTTAGAGGTGTTTTCCAACCTTATTGATTCTGTGATTCTGCTTGAAAGTAATTTTCTCAAAATAACTTAAGACTTTATTACATGGAATTGTTTTGTATGTGTTACACAATCTTTTTGATGAACAATTTACCTATTACCTATAAATGAAACTACCAAAGTCTTTTAAAATTACTTTAGTCCAAAATAAAGTAGGCATTGGAGTAGGAACCGCGCAATGAAATGTGTTTGTCATTTGGATGAATTCAGCCTATAGGTGAGGAATGCAGCTCTCTAGTACAGTGGGATCAGTATAGTTTTAATGAACAACTGATTGGGCCAAGACTTGGGAGAGTCACAGGCAGAACTGGTATAGTTTTCCTCCTGTACTAATAGAAGGACAGCTGCACTATTTGGGAAAGCCTTGTTTAGCTGAGAGAGAGTCAATTCCAGTGTGTCCAGAAAATGACAGAGCAGATCTGTTTGATGAAGAGGTGAAAATGAAATGCTTGGTAAACTTCAGAGCTCACAGTGCTGTACTTTATAGCTGCCCTGCACTGACGCTTGCAACAGTGGGAAGTTCGTACATGCACATACATAGCCCATGAGTCAAAAACATAATAACAACCTAATTACTAGTTTGATTATAGTTACTAAAACCTCAGTGAAAACAGTAAGGAGAGATTTAATAGCTTTTACATCTTCTGTGGGAACTTCAGATGACTACACAGAATTCAACGGGAATTAGGAAAGAATTTCCCATGCATTTTATGGAACAAGTTGTATATTCCATGTGAATTCACACAGGAAGATGATTTACTTATTGGAAGAACTGAGTCAGCTTCTCATTTTGGAAGGTGATATTGATGGTGTTTTTGGGGTAAAATTTGCTAATAATGCTGTGAGATGACAAGTGAGCAAGAAGTGAAAACTTATGCTTCTATTTCAAGTAAATAATAGAGATTATCTGCTAGCAGATGACAATGATGTGTGGTTTCTGAAGAAGACAAAAATATCATTTATTCACATGGATTAATGATAAAAATCCACTCTTTTAAATGCTAGGAGAGAGAGTGCTGACTTTTTCTTTTTTTAGGAGAAATTCTTCAGTCCATTCCGTATCAATAAAAATAGTCTTGCATTTAAACTTGCTGCTTAATTCTTCATATAACTTTTCCTATCATAGTTACATAGTGCTTATGTTCCTCTAATCATACTTTTATATATCACTTACTTATGTATCATTTATTTATGTCATTTACATAATGTTTAATATAAATAATTAATTGTATTTTCTGTCTGAAACTGTTTTGGTCTTCATTTGTAGAGATAGTCAAGATCCACAATTTCAGATGGAAATTATCAGTCATCATCTTCATATTTTTCCTAACAGTAACTCCAACAAAGATTGCGACCATGATTTGTTTCGTTCTCACAGTATGTCTTCTTTCCTGGATCACAAACATACTCATAGATGCCTTGTCCACTGGCTTATTCATGTCTTTTTCTATTGGTATAGAATTTTCATACCCAGTTTACCAAGTACAGTCAATCATGACATTCAACTATTATTTCCTCAAAGACTTATGTGTCCCTTCACATGTCAAATATTGCCCCTTGAATTGGTATTTGAAGACAAGATAGAAAATATTTTTAAAATGTTTTACTCATTAATTATTCTGTGATTTTTTTTTGCCTGTCTCTTAGTGTGAACTGTCTTACCTTGGTCTTTAGACTGAAAATTCCATGGACTCTTACTGAAATCAAACAGCATAATTGCAGCAATTAAAAAAATTAAGAATAATAGTGATATTGATAGCCTGCTAGTATTTTTGCTCTAGTTCTCATCAAGATCAGACATGCTTACGCTTCACAAACCTATTTTAAGTGGTGACAACATTATTTGTATTACTGAAGGACTCAAAAGCCACAGACTTGGACCGCAATCTCATTGTGCAAGATCCTGTATAAACAGGGAGAAGAATTATCCATACACCAGAAGGAATGTAACCAGTATAAAACAAGAATCCTCGTGCAGACTGATGTGGGAGTAGAAGGAAAATGGTAATTTTTGTCATATAAATAATGTTTTAAGTAGTCTGGGAACATGGGAATCTTGACAGATATCATACTTTTTCAGATACCTCAGCAAAAGAGTACAGTACAGAAAGCACTTGGAACAGTTAATAAAATAGCTTTATTCATACGTGTGGGTAGGGTCCTTATGAGGAAAAGTGGGAAGGATTGCAGTATCCTGTGTTTCAGCTTTTCCCGCAGTTGTGAATGCTATGCTTCAAGTACTTTTCTGAAGCATAATCCTAAATACTACAGAACATAGAATATTTTTTTATTTAGAATAACTTGTCCTTTTTTCTTCACAAACTATTTAATCTTTTTATTTGTAGTGAAACATGAACTGTTGTTATCCTTTCCTTTTCCCCACTTCATGTTTTCTCTCAAAAAGGATCACCCAGTTCTGAAGATTCCCAAACACTCAGCCCCTGCAGCACATAGCTGTTCTAGGGGCCAGTATGCCCTTACACCTCTGCTCTCTTTTGCTGCTTTCCTACTTAAAAGGATGATGAGAAATACTGGCAATTCTGGAACTTTTGAGGACAGTGGAAGAATTTTCAAAAAATTTTTAATGCAATTTATGTGCTTGATGAACTATACTCAAATGTCTTTATCTTGCAGGAATGAGATATTTTCTGAAGTTCTATCACTGTCATAAAGATTATTTTTGTAAAAATGTGTGAACTGTCCAAATGTGTGCTAAAGCTTGTTAAAATATACATAAAAGATTTTATTATACCATGAATGGCATTATTGCTAAATTAATTCATATTCATTAGCAGGTACTACTCCATATCTTGTCACAGACCACGAGAGTGAAGCATGTTTTTTGTCAATGCATGCTTACATGCTGAATTAGTTGCAAGATTAGAGTGTGCAATGCCAGTTTCTCTACAATCTTTTACATGATTACTGCACAGCAGTCTAGCATACTCATTGCAATGCAGTTATTGAAGTTAAGTCAAAGAAGACTTAACAGGAAAAGGGCATTTCTCAATAATGTTATTCCTATGATTTAACAAAAAATGATTTAAAACTTAAATTGTGTAAGTATGTGCTTACACTAATACCCACCAATGACAAAATACAGTCCTGAAAGCATACAAGGTATGCTGACTGGAAGGAATCTATTGCCTGTGTTGTGATTAACTCCACCTACACCATTTGCAAGAGATTAAGGAAGTTTAGAATTAGAAAACACATGAGTAAGGATGGTAATCCAAAAAACCATTCTGACAGGCAGACACACATGAAAAGCTGCCTTGGAATTCCTGTATCCCCGCTTTAACTCCACCCTACCAGTAGCCTGGACAGGAGCAGCAGGAGATCTGACTGGACTCACGTTCTGCAAGGCCCTGCAGCAGAACCACTGATGACCCTGAGTGATTAAGGGTCAACCAACTTCAGCCTGAAGCAACTGTTCTATGAACTTTGGCACATTCTGAGTTGGCTCCTGCTGGTTTGTTGCCTTTGGCACTTATCTCGCAGTTTAGCAAGGATTGTGAAATTCTGAATAAAGTTACAAGACAGATCGGTTCTGTCTCAGTGATTTAAGCTCTTGCTCTTCAAATGGTCTTGGTCTTCAAAATTTCTTTGGTAAATAATCTCATCTATCAATTCAACATTTTCCAATAGGTGTGTCAAAGGGTCCACCAGAAAAAAAGTAAAAAAGGAAAAATTTGTGCAAATATATATTAAAAAAGGTGTAAATATCATGAGGGGCATGGAAATATTATCAGAGATTCTGTGTGATAGCACTTTGGAAAAACTACCTGCTTTCTGTCATATTTTTTGCTATCTGCCTTAAGCCTATCACCCCACTGATCCTACAATTGTTTAGGATTTTGTCATTCTGCATATCAACCATGTGAGTTTATAGTGAAAATAAACTCATTGCTCCTGTTTAGCAGAAAGGTCTATCTATACCTAATTTCACTTTTTCTAGCTAAACCTGCCAATAGCAGCAAATGTAGAATTTTAAATATTGTAATCTGAAAATTTCTCCAGGCTTCCAAGGGCACCAATCATTTGAGGTGTTTTGAAACTCATCACATTTCAAAGAAACAGTGTATTTAATTCCACATAATCTTGCATTTACTCATTGATACTTGTAAACTGTGCTGCACAGTCCTAGGGCAATATAATATATGCTGGACTGAGAAGGACAGCTTTGTAAAGAAATGCTAGCATTCTCCAGGATCACAGATTACTGAGAGATTAATGCCATTAACTATTCCTCTCCCTACTCTGAATGAAACCCTACTTTGTTTTCACATTGCAGTCTTCAGACTCAATGGCCTATAATTTCTCACCAGCCGCCTCTCCTGTGCAGTTTTTGTGTCACCTATCAAACTACTTGGGATAATAAACTTCTCCGTCCAGTGCCATTCACATATAGATAGCATTGTCTTCTCAGAGCAGGAACCCAAAACTTCAGAATGACTTTGGAAAACCAAAGGATCTAGCTTTTCATCTCAAGCAGTACCCTGCTTGCCTCTATGTATTCTATATGACAATACTTTATTATTAATTTCTATGCAATCTATCTGTATTATTTAAAATACTATAATTATATTCCTCTGTGTATTGGGTTGTAGGGTACAGGGGATATCTCAAGTACCATTTTAGGTTGCTTGGATTTTACTTCTCTTTTAAAATAGGGATAGTCCAAAAATACCATAAAGACAGTTCAGTAAAAGAAGGTAAATAGAAAAAAAATTCAGACACCAAGCTATGTTTTAGGGAATAAAAAGAGGTAAACTAAAATTTTTGCTAATCTCTACATAACACAGAAAGGTTCTTCAGTTAGTTTGAAGAAAATAAAAAGTGGCAACACATTGGAATGTACAATTTCTATTTATAGAAAGCCCAAAAAACTACAAGCCTGTGCCATTCAATTAACAATTTACAACACCTTCATTGTATAGTGCAGTGCAGAGAGTGGAAGGCTGTTTCATTTCTGTATTTCCAGACGCGTGTCATTTCCAACCTCATATTTAATAGTGTGTAACTGCCTGAAGGGGAGAGATCAGAATGTGTGGCATGTCTCACTGAAAGGAATTTTGTGCATTAAAAAACCCCAAACCATGCTCTTTCAACTATTAAACAGAGAACTAACCAGATCCTTTGCTTCCACCCTGACTTTGAAGTAAAAAAAAAAAAAAAAAAAGGAAAGAAAGGAAAAGGAAAAAAAGAAAGCAGTAAGAGATGGAAGAGTGAGCGACACAGAGATGGAAAGTGCAAGAGATGGGGAGAAGAAGACCCCAGGAAGAAAAAAATTCTTTACAAGAGAGGTATATATAAAGGAGAAAAAGAAACGGTTTTCCATGATGTCACTCACAGCATGTCTGTGTCTGGAAAAGCACTTGAAAAAGCAGACATGGATTTATTCCATTCCAGTAATGCAAACTATTCATGCCACGTTTTCAAACCATATTCCAGAAGTAAAGAATACCATGTACAAGGCATAAAAGAAGTTAATTATTTATTCGCTATCAACAAGCTGATTTGACCAAGCTGATAATCTAGGAATTGTCATTTCCTCTTTACCGTTTAGAATCCTTTTTTTTCCAATTTCCACCTACTTTGCAATCTATCTCCCCTCCCCCCTACTTCTTGCTTTTTTGTTCTTTTATCTCTCACCCCCTTAAAGAAGCTGACGTAAGGTTTTTTCCTTCCTTTTTTATGTGCATGTTTCTACTTTCCTGTGCTCTCCATCTACTGGCAGAAACATTAAACTGTTGTCACTGCTTTTCTAACTCAACTTCTGTCTCCATCCCCTCGTTCTGTGCTGCTTTATTTGTCTTGGATGCAAGCCTGAAATTTTTGCTTAGATAAAACACAGGAAATTCTCACCAAAAGGAATATTTACATACTACATTGTTTCTTTCCCTTTTAACACAGCTTTTCTTTCCTGAGGTTTTGCATATTCTCTCTTTAGCTAAATGAACATTATTTCCCTCCCCCCC
>VYXB01004607.1:216782-255102 GCA_013397135.1 Pachyramphus minor | reverse complement strand
AACTGCAAGCAGAGACATGAATTAGGGAGGCTGAATTCAATACTAGCAAGACTGACAGCTTAAACAATTATTAGTGATGTACTTGTCCCCCAAAGGCACTGGTCTTCAGTCCATGGCCTACAAAACATTGAATACCTATGTTTGCTCTAAGTGCCAATATTCTACCTTGTTCAAGTCACAGGTAGACATGTTGTCCAGTGTTATATCAGAGGAAGAGAAGAAATTCAAATGTTTATAGAAATAGACAAAGCTGTGGCTATGCAATCATTCCAGTCATCTTACTGGGACTGATCTTGGGAAAGACAGCCATGGACCATGGGGAAGAGAAAGTGTAGTTTGGAGCAGGGTACAATTTGATGTTAGTAACTGTAGTGACTTTAATGCCAGATACAAAGATAGAATAAAACTCAGAAAGGTGGACAATTTGAAGAAAATAGAAGAAAAAGAGGAGAAAATAAAAAAAAAAAAAGGAGAAAGAGAAAACAGAAAGAAGAAATGAAAAAATGAAAAAGGGAAAAAAAAGAAAAAGAAAGACAAAATAGAAGAAACAGGAAAAAGACCACTTTAATGATTCAGAAGCATAGCTAAGCTAAAGTAAATCATAATTTTAAGATAATGTTGATCTTTCCTGTTTTTATACACACAATTCTGCCAAAAGGGATTTTAATTTCATAACATTTCAACATGGGCCAAAGTTCTATCAAGCACCAAACTTTTGGATATGAATATTAGAAGAAACACTTTTGTAGTAATACTGTTTTATAATAAATAGAACAATTCCCATCTTGTTGGGACAACTTTTTAATTGTTAGTTTAAATGGTCACTAATAGTTATTACAATTATTGGAGACTAGCATGGCACATACTCAGAGGAGTAGGTTTCTGAGTAATTTTTTACCAGCTCAAATGTGATTGCTGTACCTGCAATCATTGTGCATCTCACCTGGTTTTTATGACAGTACTGCATGGGACAGTTGGACAATTTCAATCCCCTCTTTGAATCACACAAAGGAGGAGACAGAAAGCAGCTGCACCCTAGGCAAGCAGTACCTTTCAAATGAACTGAAATAACACTATGTTTTCCATCTTCAAAACACTCTGATCTTTACATTCTCCTGAATTGCTGAGGGGTAAGAAAAGTGTCTTGTGGGTCTCAGTCACAAGATGATTATCAATATCAGCTGTTTGCTTTGACTGCTTCTCTCCCAGTGAACTAATCCCTAAGGAGATGTAAAATCTCGCAAAATCTGATAGAGATATAATAGATTTCTTCATAGAGCAATCCAAAACTAAAACTGAAGATGTCCTTGGCAAATTACACATTAACCAACCATTCAGCATCTAACACCAGTTTGTCCTAGCTGAAACTATTGTGCAAGACAACTGGACTGAGTAAAGTTGCAGCCTTTTGTCACCTATTGGTCTGCTGGCAAAAAGTTCTTTTTCACAGGTTTCCATAAAATCTGCAAGCTAGCTTTCCAAAGCAAGTCTCCAAGCAACTCTCTTCCTTTCCATTCCTTCATACTGTTCAGCAAGTCCCTTACCGAAATTCTCCTTCTAATGATTTTGAAGGTATCTTTAGTTATTACTGAACCAGATGGAAACAGTCACAAATATATGAATATTTCTATTTCTGTGGTGTTTATTACAGGCTTTCACACAGGATATTTTCTGCTCATTCAGACACAGTAAGATGAGCTTCAATACTGTTTTAAGCAATTACAAATAAATACATTAAAAGTCCTTATGCTAGTCTTCTGCATGTGGTGAAATTTGTGCCCCAACATATCTTCCAAGTATTTCCTTTCAGAGAGACAGAATTCTAAAAATGGTCAGATGTACAGATGTAATAACTGGTGCAATATATCTCAGTACAATTTTAACAGGAAATTTCAGATTCCTTTTTTGCATCAGAATTTCCCAGTAATGTTTGGTATTTATTACTTGCTGTGAAAGGCTCTATCGGGCATGAAACAGAGAAGGCATATGTCACTAGGACAAGTTTTACTGAGATAAAACTCTATGCAAGAGAAACAGCTTACAGGCAAGTGAAATAGCCCATGGAAGGGCTTCCATGTCCAGCTGTCAATGGTTCCGAGCATGTCTGTGGTTGTACTGGATCAATCTATACCATTTGCCTATCCCTAGATCTGCAGTAGATTAGAGGATGCGTATAAAACCACGGAAATCCCAATGACAAGCTGTGATTCTTGAATCAAATGCAACTCCTGCGTCAGGACTTCGTTGCATGACTATGATGATAATGTGCAGAAGTTTCCACCTGCTGTTTTGATGGGTTATAAACTTTATCCCAGAAAAATGCCTAAGCACATTTTGAGACCAATTTACTTTTACTTTCCAAAATATCAGGAAGTTTCACAGATTTAACCTTTAAAAATATTGCCCCTTATTTTTAAGAAGTAGTGATTACTTCCTGTGTACCTCACCTATAGCTATCACCATCTTCTGCAGTGATCACTTTCGGAAACATTGGCTGATATCAAAGCTAATGCAATTCCACTCAGACATATGTACCTTTGCATTGCAGCAATTCAAACAACAAACAAATCTGTCAGTAAAACTTTTCAGTGCTTAGTGGAATTTGTTTTTCTTCAAGGAAATAAATTTCTTAAAGCCATTGACATAAGAATGAGTTTTGATATTTAGCAGCAATTTTCCACTCACAGGCTTCTAACTAACAAGGATTTAACAATTTTTCCCATCTTTGCACATGCGTGCAACAAGAATCCCATAGTCCAGCTCAGAATTTGAGTTCTTCAGTGCAGAAATGCACTATGTAGATTACATACTGACATGGAAAATTTGCAAAGTATTTAAAAACCCCCCACCAAACACAATGATATAAATGTCAGATGGGCTTTTCTTGGCAGGTGCTGAAAAAGAGTTAAAATTTCATTATGATATACAGTTTAACAGATTTAAGTAACTTCAAGAAAGAACGGAGAAACTTGGTAAGTATTCAACTCAATCCATATGGAAAAGCACAGTAGACAGATTTAAACTAAACTTATCAGTCAATAAAATTGGAGAACAAATGGGAACATTTCACATAGTGTCTGACGTTCAGAAAATATTACTATGTAAAGCAAGGCCTAGCAAACTCTCAAAATTCAGACTCAACCAGCTTCATATCAGCATTGTTTAAAAAAAAAACCAACTGATTTCCTGACATTCTATAAGACCTACCATGATTAGAGAAACTTAGCCTTCTCCTATTGATTCCACATGAGGAAAAGATTTCTTTATGAAGAACAACATTTTTAATTAGCTTTAAAATTTTTTTTAAAGTGTAAATACACCTAAGTTTACACAAAGCAATTTTGCTTTCTTCCTTCCCAGGTTAATACCTAATATAGTAAGCTGAATCCCTGTCCTCAACAATGCTAGTCTGCAAAATCAGCCTACATCTGATAAAACAGAGTATTCACCATAGTGTTATCAACAAGCCCACCTGAAATTTCCTATTTGCTATGTTCTAAAAGTTCTTTAGGCCCTTTGTCTTAAACAAAAGGAATGTCAATGTCCACCTACTGTTTCCATCACCATGATATTTAAGCTAACCCTTTAATCTAATGGTTACAAATAGCTTTTAGAAGTAGTCATTTACTTATAATTTTCACCTGGAAGATTCCAGTAAATGAGACAGTATATGAATATTCACAAACCACTGAAAGGAAACAAGCCAGGAGACTTATCTGACAGTAAGTATCATGAGAAGCATCTATGTGCTTGCAAGGTGTGCAAATAACTAAACACGTTATTTTATCCATGCACAGTAGACAAACCAACTTTTTTTCCTACTTGTAAATTGATGTCTGCATATTTCTTCCTTTTCCAATATAAGCATTGCTTTGATAGCTACTTCTAAGTCAATACGTGACTTAGAAATTTTTACTTCCAATTTTTTTCCTCAGTCAAAGTATTTCGTTATCAAAGTTAAAATGTGTAGTTTCTAAATGTTAACTGAAAAATAGACAACCAGCTAATAAAAACTGATTTATTTATGCATGGCAATCTTTTTATTAGATATTCTATAAATCAGTCAAACCCAGGTCAGTAATGTGTCACATACATCTTCATTAATACCAGTTTTCAAATAGCAAGGACTAAACTATGTTATTCAGAATAAGGAACTATGGTCACAAATGCTTTTTGTAATACTCAAGTAATATTATTTATTTATTTGACATCAAAAGGTATCATTAGAAATAGTAGTAAATTCACCTAAAAGTAATATTTAAACTTCACAATTTTTCCCAAAAGTTTATACTAATTGCTAGCTTGTTGCTAGAACAAGCTTCAGCTATTCCCTAGATAATCAGTAAAATGCAGTAAATCAGAGGGATAATCATAAATTGGGGAAATGGTGTTCTTTGCTATCACAGTTGCTAGTTTTGAAAGAGTTCTGAAGTCCAAAATAAATGTTCTAAGTAATTAATTCTTTATTATGTATGTGTTTTTCCAGAACACCTCTATTCATAAGCCAAATAGAAAATGTCCTTTTATTCCCCCCAAATTCACAGTAATTTAAGGTATGAGCTTGAACTCCTGTATTTCACATTCCAGTTCTTATGACAGTCCTGTGTTCCAGAGACTCTCTTTGCTGAAATTGAGCCTATCATCATTTTTATGTAATAGCTTGACATGTTTTTAGACCAGGGTACTTGGCAGGACTGAAGTCACAATGTTACCTCAGTGGTACATTGAGACAGTCAAATAATTAACACATAGAATGATTTCTTTTGACTTTTGTAAGATGGGGCACAAATAATTCTTCTGTGCATCACACAGTTGTTTCAAACTATGACTCTCATTTACATCATGAACCCAAATGCAAGCTTGGGCTACCCTATTGCGAGTGTCTAGAATAGAACCATAGAGTCATTTGGGTTGCAAAAGACCTCTAAGACCATTGAGTCAAACCATTAACCCATCACTGCCAAGTCCATCACTAAACCATGTCCCTAATTGTCACATCTACACAAATATCTCCAGGGAGGGTGACTCACTCACTTCCCTGGGCAGCCTATTCCAATGCTTGACAGCCCTTTTAGTGAAGAAATTTTTTGTAAAATCCAGTCTAAACTGTTATTTATTAATCAATGGCACATGAATCAATTCTTTGAATATAGTCATAATAGGCATAACAGAAGCTTCACAATGTTTGGGAAAGGTTACTTATGATTTTTCTTTATATTTTTTATATTTCGTATTCTGCACGTATTTGTTAGCTACTGGTCTTATGGAAGGTGTCCCTGGCGGGGAGGTTGGAACTAGATGATCTTTATGGTCCCTTCTAACCCAAATTGTTCTATGATTCTAGCTTTAGCAATAGCAAGCACATGGCTTTGGAAGGAACATTCCATGTCCTTATAGTAATTCATTCTGATCATTAAACCTTTTAACTTAGGCACAATGCATTAATTCTGCAGAAACATATCTGCCTATCCATGCATGTGACACTTCTGACATGCACAGTCTTGTTGATATAAACGCATTTACTCCTTTGAGAAAATAGATTTAACTGAATGCACAATGAGATTCAAAGAAACAAACTAAACTGAGGCCAAAATTTGAAATTGTGTAACTTCAGATGATCCACGTGACTGATGTTCATAAGATTTGTTCTTAGAGAACTTGGAAAGCTCTCTCTCTCTGCATCTGCTTGTGATCATTTAACAACACCACAGATAATTTCCTGCTATTAAGCCTTGAGTATTTAAATTTAGTATACATAGAAGGATATTGGTCCTGAGAGCAACATGATAAAATTCCTCCCATCACAGATTTCCATTTCCATTTCTCAAATATAGATATGGTATTTCTAATAAACACAACGTTCATGTGCAAGAACATAACAGATCTGATTCCAGGTGTCAGTAAGTCTAACCTACAATGAGTAAATGGTAGTGAAAACCATGAGTTTGGAAATTGTCTTGCCCAGATGTTAGAGAGCCTGAACTGCAATTTCGAGATTCTCTACTACAGTAACATTAACAGAAATTATAATTCCTTCAGGTTTGGTGGTTTTTTTTTTATTTGTTTGTGGTTTTGGTTGTTTGTTTTTGTTGTGTTTGTTTCTGGTGGTTTTTTTGTTCATGCAAAAAAGATGCAAGATATGTTCACAAATCTGAGCTCATGTTGAGTGATTTTGATCTCTTAGTCTGTTTCGTTATAGGCAAACATAACCATAACACATTTGACTAACACATTTAAGTATGATACCTTTAAATATAAATAGAACTTTGCTTACATTTTTGTATTGAACTACTTGAATATTGGCAACTTCAGGTATTATTATTAGCTTATTATGAGTTTTTCTTACAGAGAAGATGTTTCTTATTCTCCAACACAAGAGGCTTGAATAACATGAGAAAAATGAAAACCACTCTGGATTTTGCAAAACAGAGACTGTCTGCCAGGAAGGCTGTGCAATGTATAGTATTTTTCCTCCCAGTATACCAGACTTAATGGTCGCAAACCTACATGCCTCTTACAGTGGTACACGTGCAGTTGTGATATTATGTTGTGTCAGTAATTACATAGCTGGCTGGAAATGGAATATGACCTTTATGAATACCAGCATTTAACGTACAAATAAATTATTACATGTGTGAATATAAAATTCCTAATGTGAAACTTGCATTTTAAAGGAGTCATCTAAAATCTTCCAACCATCTTCTATTAATTAAGAGCTGATTTTTTCCTCCATTATTGTAAAATCAAATCTTATTAGGACTAAATGAAAATTTTTTAACATTTCTGAAACCATCCCCATCCACTGCAATTTCCTTTAAAACTTCATTATCCCAGAAAAATATCAGCCTTTAGTCTTTTATATGTAATAAATATTCAGAATACATCTGAATAAGATGAAAATCTTGTGTAAGTGCCTGATGCCCCCTCCCTGCCCAGTGCACATCATTTAAAAGAGCTAGACACCAGGTGGCAGCATACGGTGAAAAAACGTAGTTGATATTAGTAACAACGCAATCAATAGCGATGTTACTGAAAAAGTCATAAAATTTTGCTTCAGTTTATAAAAAATGATTTTTATTATACACAATAAGACTGATATAGTGTTGAAGACAGTGTCAGCAACTCTGCAGAAGGAAGAGAACATGAGGAAGAAAACCTGTATATAACCATGGCTGCTACAAACAAGAAGAGACAGAAATGTAAATGAACAACTTGACATCTTGGAAAAACTCAGAAGTCTTCATGCTTAACACTTCACTAGCTGGGTGTTTACTTAGATTCCAAATATTTTGTTGGGATTGAACTTGTAACCAAAAGTGGACAACCCAATACATGCATTTCCTGGGTCATGCTGTAGCAATATAAAATTGCAAACCTTTCATTACACTGTGAATTTATGTTAGTAACTCAGGATTCAATATTGAGGGACAGAAAAAGTGAGTGAGAGAGAGACTGTTCCTGACCAAAGCAGCACTGTCTAAGGTGTCAAGACTGGATTCAGTGGTTTTGGTTCAAGTTGTAGGAGTAGACTACTTTCACTGGAAAAAAAAAAAAAAAAGGCTCACGTTTAAGATTTATGGTGCTTAAAAGATTCCACAGACCAAAAAGCTCTGCCATTTCACTTGTTCCTTTGGGGAACAAGCCAGAGTCAAAGGAAATTTTTGAAAAGTTCATATAACAAATACAGCATAATCCTGCTGTTTTCTTATACATGATTGGCAAATGTAACTTCATGGTAATTTGCTTTCTGTAGGGTGAAATAACAGGCTAATAGAATTCAAATGTAAATGTGATTGTGTGAAAAGTTACTTTCATAATTAATTGTCTTGCCGTGTTTTCTGAAACACCTGCTTTTAAACACAGATATGAAAAACAATATTACTTGGTCAGGTCTAGAGAAGTCTTTTCTCATCTTTTGTTCATAAAAATGATCAGTTTCAAAGAAACTGTATTTGAACTAATAGTAAGAGTCTTTCTCCCTGATGCTTACCAGATTAACTTCCAGTTTTGCCCGAATGAATAAAATAAGAATTCAAGGAGCACCACAACAGCAGAAAAATTTAGAAAAGTGATATGAGGACTTAGATAAAAAAGTAAAATTTAACATAAAAGTATAATTCAGTCACCAAAATCTTTCAAATCAAATCACCAAACCTTTCAAATTGCTGACCCATTGTGAAAAATTTGTCAGGACAAATTCACTGACATAGTCTGCATGTGTTTGCATAGCTCATAGTTCTTTTAATTTACTATAAAGGATAATGCAGTAGAAAATGTAAACAGTTCAAATTCTTGAAATAATTCTGATAACTCTTCTGTATGAATATTTAATTCTGCAATCAAGATTTTCTTGTACTTCTCAGAAATTTTAGCTTCTTTCATAATTAAAAAGCAGTGTAGTAAAGTAGTAAGAAACTTGAATTCTCCTTCCTAATCTACAAGTCTCAGAATTATTCTTCACAAAATGATTTGGCTTTCTTTAAAAAGATCAAATTTTAAAATATAATACGAATCAAAAACATATGTGAAAGGCTAAATTATTCTAGTACATACAAATGAAAAGTTTGAAAATCTGTCATTAAGATAACACAGCTGTCCCCATACAGTAATAAGATTTGTGAAAGTGGACTCCTGAGCTCATCCAAGGCTTACCAGTAGCCTTGCCTAAAGCCCATTCTAGTGCTCAGCCAAACTAGGTAATTTTATACTTTCAGGCATAACTAGTTCTTAAACCACCTTGAGAATTGAATGTATCTTAAATGAGTCATTATAGCTAATCTGGAAAACAATCTTCTCCTAGGTACCAGCTATTTTGGTGATAATAGACACTTGATTACCTTTGCACGGTGTGATTAAGGCTAAATTGGACGCTCTTGAAGCAGGAGGAACAAGACTGCCAAGAAAAGCAGTAGAAAATAATCACACCTTTTTTTTTTTTTTCTTTCACCTGAGCAGAAAATAAATAGGCTTTACAGAGCAGATGTTCAAGGGCAAAAATTTGGCTACAACTTTTAGGCTTTAGTTGCTATTGTCCTTTTGCCATTTTTTTTGTATGGAGGAGGTAAAAAAAAAATAGACTGTATAAAAAGTCATAATATACTAAAATCTTTGTCTGTTTGGGAGACTGATTAATAAAACCCCCAAACACAGAGATGTGCTAATGATAGAAGCATGAACATTTTTTACTCTGCAAACATAAGCAATATAAGGGTGCCAAAAACACTTCTCATTATCCCATCCTAAATTACATGGGAAATGTGCCTGTTTAGTCATGTGAATCCTTATTTCCCAAAGGTTATCCATACACACACCTCGCCAAACATGTACAGTTTGTGGATCAAGCACTCTATTGATCACATGATGCTGTTTTACCCTGACCATGAAATATAAAAGTGACATCCTAAATTTAGGGTGAAGGCTATTCATCTGCATGCTTCTCTTAAGCCCAAAAATACCAGGTACATTGGCATATCAAAGACTTTCATGTTGCACCCTGCAGAATCATATAAAAGCCTTTCTATAATGCTTCAGGGGGAATCCTGTTCTTTGCCATGCCTGTATTCAGTAAGGAGTTCTGTATGTGTGTGTGTATGCATGTGAATGGTTTTATATCTATGGATAGGTACTGTACACGAGTATTTACACCGACAAGAATGAATTTGACTATCCATACATGAACTTTCATTAAATGTAAATAACATGTGTGTGAAAATACACACACATACACTAAATTTTATTTAAAATAATATCTATTATTAATTTGCAAAGAAAATTATAAGTGATATTGAATTTTAAATACAATTATTTTTTTCACATTTCATAAAATCTGCCCATGAAAATTTAGAATCTCCTGCTTTCCATAAACCCACGAGTGAATCATCTCTGCTTGGATTATCAAACCAAATTCTGCTTGTGGATATTCCAGTGCATTGTGATATTGTTTGAAATTGTTTGGTTTAAATCCATATAAAGCTGAATTAATATGAATGGACATAGCTTATCTGTACACAGATTTCCTATTTGTGAGCCATATCTTGTGTAGTTAGTATCATTTACAAGTTCTTTATGAGGCACTAGATCTGAACTTGTGTCTCCCTGCCCTGCCTTATTATTCCCACTCCCTGGGTCTGCACATGATGTTGTGTTTTAGTTTTACAGTCACATTTTGATGCATTCAGCAGTTTGCTATAGTTTGTTTAAAAATACCAAATATGTTCCATAATATAACTAATTGCCTTTGTACTCCTGTTCACATACTATTAATAAATGCAACAAAAGAAGTTTTCCTTGGAGACTAAGCATCTGGAGTCCTTGAAGATCTGAAGTTGCAAACTCCAAAAAGGGAGTAAAATCTTTGAAGCAGTCCATTACCATTAAAAAGTAGCTTGTTAAGTTTCCAGTGCAGAATAAATTTATGCCTGTATCAGCTAGTCTGACAAAACAAACAAACAAGCAAACAACAACAACAACAACAAAACCCAGATGAAAACCAAAACCAAAACAAAAAAATCCCCCCAGGCCCCCATAAACTAGGAGGACAGCCTGACTTACAGATAGAATACCATGCTTTTAGGATTTTCAGAGGAGATTGCTACATAGAAATCATCTGTACAGAGACATCACTGAAGTCTGACCTGGACAGTGTTTCAAGGACATGCCATTCAATATACCATTTTGAAAAATTCATCCTGATTAGATCCCAGTGCTAAAAATGACAGGAAGAATATGTGGACTGCTTTTCTACTAATACGTGTTTGCAATCAAGCAACTAGCAGCAGTCTATCTGGCCACGCAGATCAGATGAACAACACAGGTAAAGATACAGAGGGCAAGAATGAAGGCTTATTTTCTACTAGCATATTGAAAGAAAACTTATGCTTTCAAAATAAAGCTTCACTGCAGGTAGGGAGGCACATGAAGTTTTGAACAGTTGAAGCCACAGCACACAGAGTGCTGTGTTTGTGCTCAGTTTGTGGATCAGACGGGTACACAATCAAAACAATCTGAAAGCCCAAAGGCAAAAGGAGTAAAAACAATATTTGAGAGGATTTTGTTTTCCCCAATTTGTAGGAGAACTACACTCCAGCAAAAATGATACACTTTTTTGTACTTATCCAATGTACTATGATGAAAATATGACCTCTGTCTGAATGTACTTACTGAAAAGAGCCTATCCCCGAATCCCCACGTAGATCACGGGGAGTTGCAGTCTGCAAAGCTTTAGGAGACAGTGGAGTTTGGAGAAGAAAACCATTCACTTATAAAAAACTTTAAAAGTTTATAAAATTATGTAATAAAACAATTGCAGATATATTCAGCATAGTATATTCATCAGAGTAAAAGTCAAATAAATGTTTACTGAAGGTGAATTAACACATAGTATCTAACTGAAAGGAAGTGATTCACACTTCTGCAAAGCCAGGTGCTAAAAGTTCCCTGAATATTAGTAGAGAAACTAAATTTAAAAGGGATGTTTAATTCCTTAACAAGTGTCTGTGTGCTTCTCAGGATCTGGTAAAATGGTATATCACCTTCTAGCATAACATATGTACTTATTTGAGAATTTGTGCTGTATTGTATACAGTGACAGAGTGCAGAGCTCTCTGTTTGCTATAGTTATGCACCAATGATAAATTACAAGGGAATTTATTTTTGTACAAGTGAACAATCCTAAATGTAAATGTTTATTAGAACTTTTGTTACTGCCTCTATCAAAGGCATTAGTTAACTTGCTATTATTGCAGTGCAGTAAATGACAGTTGGCCTCTAATTTACTTTTTATAGACTTGTTCTAAACGTATATATTTATGCTAACCAAACTCTTTATTTTAATATTTTATCCCAGAATTTCTGCTGGTCTGGTTACCAGAAGTATTTGAATTTGTGAACAGATGGAGCAGGAGTTGTGTTAAGACTTTTCAGTGTAGGCAAAGCTTAGAAGAGTCTAGATTTCTGTGCTTCTTTAGGCAGTGGAAACATCAAGTGCAAGAGGGAACAGACAGTACACTAGGAGTTTCTAGGACACCCAAGCTTTTCTGCATGTGCTGATGGCTGAAGTATTATGAAGAAAGATTCTTCAAAAGATGGATAAAGGCAAAAGAAAGGACCGTGTTCCTCATAGATATATGTATCTAGGAATGGGTATAGAAGGAGGTTCCTTGCCATATCTGAACTCTCAGGCCTTCCTCACCACTGGGACCTGCAGAAAAGGGTCTGCTTGCTCAGTCTTCCTCCTGATCATAAGCATCTGAAACCACTTGCCAAATTTTGCCTTAGAATGACATTCTTTCTTCCGTAGGGTAATAGCTCTGCTTGCAGAACACAACAGTTTAACCTTTCAAGAGGACTAGGGTGACTGAGTTCAGACATCATAAATTAAGCCACATAATTCAACCATCTTTTTCTCTGGCTGCATCCTCCATGAGATTTAGGAAATGTTCCAAGCAATACCACTTCAGAAAAACTTACCTTCCTAAATGAAATAGCTCCTTTAATTTATTTTCTCATGTAAAAACTCAGCTTATTACAATCATCAGCTGTTAATTGTGGGTTTTTAAACTTATAGGATTGTTTGCCACTCAAATGGCACTTTGAGACAACCTGCATTATTAGTCCTTTTTTTCTTAGTGTCACACATATTCTGCTGTACCATCCAAGTAATGAATAGTATAATATTTCTTTATTTCACTTCCAAGCTGTAATCATGAGGGAAGTTAAAAAAATATAACCTGGGTACTCACCCCAGCCTTTGGTATAGCTCCAGAGCTGGCTGCTGAAGAAGGAGATGTTAGGTCAGGAGCATGAATGTTGAGAGATAAGTTGGTTTGTGACTGATTTACTGAAGCAACATCCACTCCACTTTCAGAACCAGATTCAACATCCTGTAAAAATATATTGCAAGCCTCTTTAGTAAATGTGAACATGAAATAAAAACCAATTTCTGTTAAATAATGGAAATATGTAGACAAGCTCACTCAAATACATATGCTTAATTCTCTGTGTAAGAGTAATTCTCCTTACTCATTTCCATTACCTACATATTCATTTGCTTTTCAATGTGGTGATTTACATTAGCTGCTTTTCTGAAATTATAAATCACCACTAACATCAAAGCCATAATTCCCATAAATGTTAGAATTCAAGGTAAGAAAAATCAGTTTGGGGCTGCAGAAGTTTGACATTTTCCTCTGATGTTCAGTATTTCCTGTGTTCTCCCACTTTCTGCCTCCACAGCACTGCAAGCTAGTGAACATCTGTGAGCCATTACACAGCTGAAATGACATCACCATGAAGCAGTTTATACAATGCAGAGGTACAGCTCCCTAGTTTTTTGGAATCAGCAGACACTTATTAGCCAAATGCTATTTTTGGTTAAAATACCCTTACTCTTAATGACACTGATTATATTCCTCTTTTTGGGAATAAAAAGAAGATATATGGTATGTTTTATTGTTGAGGAAGTAAAAATATAGCACATGCTTGATTTACTGTTTAGAGTGAGGGCAGGGGATTACACTGCTTGCAGATAAATTGCAATACATGTCTGGCAAAGACCTGGCTGTGTGTAGAACCAGCCATATACTATCAGGATTGTTAGCTGAGGTGCAGCCTGCTTGAATATAGCTACAGATTACACAAAATACCCCCTGAACTATTAACTCCAGACAACTCTGAGCAGACAAAGCCCCAGTTTTCTTATGCCAGTTTCCTAAAATAAGTGAAATATGAGGCAGAGACATCTCAGGAGTTCTGCTCCTGAACTGAAATTATACAGCACTCTTTAATTCATTAATTCCAGTTAAGTCTCTGGTCTGCCAGACTAAAGCTGCCAACTAGACAGGTGTCTCTACACCATGTATGTGAATCTGTGGTTTTCTGAAAAGGGTTAGAAATTAGAGACAATGCTGCATTCTAGGTAGGACCATATATTTGAGTCAGGTATTTCCTGCCAGTTAGTCCTCTGCAATGCAAAGCATTGGGAAATGCAGAAGCATCATGGAAAGGCCTCTGTGGCAGTCAGTTTGGCTACAGCTGCTCTTAGAATTTTCTGCTTAGCAGAACTATGCTGCCACAGTACAAAATCATGCTCGCTGCCCTGTCACCCATGTTTTTACATCACACGCAAATGCTTTATTACTGTAAAATCAATATGAGACTGAACTCAATACATAAATGCTCTGAAAAACAGAGCTTTTGATCCTCTGATACGTAATAATCGAAGGCTCAACAAACCCCTAGAAAATTAGTGTAGCAGATATACCATGTTTGATGCATGTTTGTCTTTTCGCCTGGCTGCTTTGCTCTGATTATCGTGCAGGCTTATTTATACTGATTGCTTCAACTCACTTTATTGCTGTAAGAAATTAGCCAAAATGCTGGCACAGATTGGTGAGATACAGAGCACAGATGTTAACAGTGTATTTCAGCTTTCCTGTGTCATCAGTGCTCAAGGAGATACTGTGAGAACATTAATATCCATGGACAACATGTGTAAAAAAAGCAAAATTATGTGATGTCCTTTAAAAATGATATATTATAAAATCTTCACCTGATCAAACCCACCGAAACTTAAATACAGCTTTTTTCACCTATAGACTTAGCAATAATGAAGTCTGTCTTTAATAGGAAAAACTCCTCATTATTTTAAAGAAGATATCACTAATAAAAACAAATGACCTGAATGTTAGAGATCTTGGGGCAGTATTTCTCAGGTTTCTTGCACTGAAAAGCAGCACATGTGGGTGAAATTAACAGGAAGCCTGCAGGAGAATACCGTGGGTCAGCCATTTGTGTTCTTCATAGTTACATGTGTAAGCATTTTACAGAAAAAAAGAGAATGCATCAGTCATGCTTGTGAGCTGTCCCATCTCCTTTCAGACTACTCTCAGCAAAGAATTGTCCACTTAAGTAAATAAAAAAGACATTTAAATAATTAAAGTGCACATTTCTGCCCAGAATCTTACTTTGAGTGACAGAGGATTTTCTAAGTGTGTCTCCCACTAGCAGAAAAACAAGACCTGGAGCTCAGAACTTGCTTTCAGTTCTATTTAATGTTAAATGACACACGCTCATATGTTCTGAGGTGGGTGTGATCCTGACTCTGTGCTGACTCTGAACTTGCAGTAAGTGATAATGAGAGAACCAGACATTTTGTGAATCTTGTTGATCTCCCTTTGTTTCATTTGGGAGTTCTGAAGCTCTCATTTATTAAATGATACCAAAAGAAAAGAATGGATGCCAATATAACTGACTTTAAAATATACATACACACAAACAAAAATACAAGTCAAATTCTTTACGAAATGAGCTTGGGTTCTGAAACCAAGGAGTTGATAAATGTGAGGACTGAAAGAAAAGAAGCGAGGTAAAAAAGGATTCCACTCAGAATAACAAGGAAAATTGAGCAAACTGGCTTACAGGTATATGCCTTCGTTTGTATGTTGGGGTGCTGGATGGGGAAGAACCTGCACTGAGAGCATTTTCAATATCCTGGTCAAGCTGGTCCAGTTTCATAATTAACAGCACCATTGAATCCAGTCGTGAATGATCCCGATCTTCTGCTATTTCCTATGGAACCGAATTGAAACATACAGTTGGTAAATCTGTTTCTTATGGAACACACAATTAATACATCTGAAATGGCGATACTTGAAAAGAATAAGCTTAAATTATAAAAGCTCTATTTCCTAATTTGGCATGAAAGCGCATTGAATAATAAGCAGATTTTTTTCCAAAATACTGTTTTGTGTAACCAGTTTATTGAATATTGACTTACAGCTAGGAAAACATTTTATATTAATGTTTCATAGCCATTCATTATGGCAAGTAAATTTTAAAAATAGCACAATTTTTTAACACAAAGGCATCATTACCATCCCCTTCATACACATACTTTTAAAACAGCTACCAATTCTCAACATTTCTCAAAATATTAACCCCAAGTGCACTGAAAAGATTGTACAAATACTAATGAAGAAAGTTGATATATGGTGGAAGAAAGAGAGATGGGACTTCAAAGAAACCATTTCACCAGCTGAAGATAACCACAAATACTTTTCTTTGTGGAACTCATTTGTGTAACTATGTTTTGTCAATTTGTAGCACAGATTTGTGTCTTGGTTGGAAATTCTTGATTGATATGAAATACGTTAATGTAATAGTAAACACAGCATCTTAAATCCTTTGAATGTAAAGAGAGAAAGATGAGGGGTGTTCACATCACAGCCTCAAACACCTAGCTTATTGCAGCTACTTTCCTTATATTCTGTAGAAAACGGAGAAAAAGATCTTCAAAATAACATCTCAAAGCGAGATTTTCAGTTAGATAGACTAAATAATGCTCTTAAGGAGTTCCTCCATCTATTTCCCTTTTTTAGAGAGAGTTAACACAAAAGTTAGCCAACTAGCCTGCCTCAAAATTCAGGAATATGAAAGAGCCCTACTGGTTCCTGTACAGATTTTCACAATAGTAAGTCAGAAAATAGGAAGTTCCATTAACTCATTTGAAATAATATTTTTATAAATCCTTCTCAAGAAATGGAAGCAAATACATTATAATTACATCATAGTGCCCAAGAAGTAGGCAATATAAGTGTCCAAATCAGCCTTTTCTTGATAGTCTCTAAATTGTTTTTCAGGCTGTGCAGCAACTTTTCTAGTTAGGATTCTATTAGCAGGGTTATTATAGGCTGCTTCAAAGACATTGCAAAACATGGTTCAAATGATTCCTGCTAGAATTAAAGGATATTTAAAGATAAGATAGTCATAGAAACCATGGCATACATGGTCTTTATGCGAAGACATAAATGAAACGTTAGCAACTAAATCTTAGAAGAGCAGAAATACGAATTTGTCAGTCCATAGCAGAGTAATGCACAACTTACAACACAAAGGTCAAACCCAGGAAAACTGTGTATTTAATTTTTTATTACAACTTGATATTTTGCATTGGGTTGCTGAAAAGGCTGATGAATTTGCAAGACCTGCTGATGAACTCAGTTTAGAATGATCCTGAAAGAATATTACCTCAAAATAACTTGGAAATCAATGAAATGGATTAAGTTTCACTTTCTTTCAAATTGAAAACCATGTCCCAACTGATTCATTGCAACTCCATGGATCTTCCTTTTAACTGATGTTAAATTGATATCTGAAGTTTGCAAGTGTCTGAACATTTATTTAATCTAATTTGTATGGGTACAGAAAGCCCAATGAAGCAACTGAGTGTCTGCTAACAAAGTAGACATGACCTCCTTTGAGGCATGGGGCCATGTTGCCATGGTGAGCAAGACTGCACCCGGTTTACACATCCAGAGTATGCCAGTGCTGCTAACAAAACTAGACTCCTAGTCCCCTAATTGTTTTTATTTCTATTGGTTTTGCTTGGAAATACAGTACTGTAAAGGCTAATCAAACTAAAATTTACACTTGACTTAAAAACCAGAACACCACAACACACCACAACAGAAGAAGAGGTGGTGGCTGAGTGGGGATTTTTAGTTTGTTTGTTTTGTGTTTGTTTTTTGTTTTTCTTCTTATCAGACGAGAAAGATAAGAGGCATTTTACCAAAGAAAAAAATAAATCAGGAATTTTCCCCAAGCAAATTGTTTGATTCATCCTGCCAATATAGTATAAACTTGCTCTGCATGTAGCAGATTGAGAATGCTGCAGAATAATCTGCTGAAATAAAGACGTGGCAAAATATTGCTCAAAGTGATACTCAGGCTTGACACAATACGCTGGCTTTGTAGGCAAACACTGCTTTCCGTAAAACAATATTATCAGTATGGAATTTAGCTATTCTGTTTAGAAGTCTTAATCTTGTGGTTCTGATTGCTGTTCACATCATCATTAAAAATTTAACATTTTGACTATGATTTCTATTTTTAAAATGTACTTAACAGGACAATTATCACCTTCTGTTTTGCCAGGGCACTATCAATGTGTATACATTAAAGCCTAAGAAATATATAACAAATTTAACAAATACAAATAAAAAAAGGTTAATCTTTAGTTGGAAATTCATCACAATACACAGAACCGATATTATTATAAGATTAATTTATGTTTATACAGTTTTAGCCTTGATATTATCTAATACATTTCCAAGAGCTTTATAACCTATTTAACTTTTTTGTATCTCCCTTTTGTATATATTCTAAGATTTTATCACTGAAGTGTGATCTGATCTAAGGCCAGCGAGGTAGTAGCAATTCATTTGGGTTTTTTTGAAAACACAGTGTTTTCTTTGCTTGCAGTCTTTCGCATTATTCCCCACTGATAGCTTCTCACCTTCCAAATTAGAACCCAAAAATATAAATTACATTTATATGATTATACAGAAACCCTACCTTTATCCTTTTGAAGTCAAAACTTGGGCATTAGAAGATGTCTGATCAAAGACTGCACTTACAACCATAATTTCTGCCTTAAGGCATTTGCATTGGACAATTCAGGAATGTGTCACAAACATAAACAGTAGGTCATATGGGAGATGTTATTTGTCTGGAGATTTTATTTTTAACATGTCTCCACACAAAGAGGAAATGCTTTAGGTCATGAACTGGAAAAAACAATATTTCTTTTAATTTGTATCCTCACTGGTGTGATAAAAAAGCTGTTTAAATTTGAATGTATTCATATGTTTAGAACAGAAAGCATTATAACAGTTCCTAGAGTGAAGGATGCTTGAATTACTCCTAAATTAAGTATTGAAACCCCAAATGTTTTTACAAGGGAAACAGTCTACAATTCCTGTTGCTATCATCAGGAAACAATGCTAATAGAATGAAAATATTTTTGAGAACATGCTTGCTACTTTTTTTAGGCCCTTTTGTAATTTTGTAGCTTATATAATTATTGACAAGAATAGCACAACGCTTTCCCCCTAGTTACTCCCACGTCTTCAAATGCTTTTGTGTCTTTTTGCTACCAACTTGCCTTGTGCAACATGTATGAGAACACCTGGCAAGTTCTGAATATAATGTCCAGTGCACATAATGTTATAATTTTTATTTTGAAAATTTGATGCATAAACAATGCTGTACAAAAGCAGCATTAATCAGGCTATTTCTAGAAACTAATTAACCCCATCCTTTTTGTTTAAGGTCACTAGAGTTTTATACCATATTATCAGTAAATCACAATGACTTTGGCCAACTCAAACAAAAGAAATCAGTTAAGGACTAAGACACTACTTAAGTTTGGATTTAATACACCTGTCTTATCAGGGCGTGGGAAAATAATTGACGTGGATGTATTTCACTTCCTTGCTCTCTTAAACCCTGTATTTCTCTAAATGTGTTTTCCCCTTTCACTTGTAGCCAGAGTTTTAATCACACACTCTCTACTGCAGCCCCTTTTCCCATATGCCTCTTTCAGCTGAGTAGAGCTGAAGCAAAGTGTACCTTATGAAAAGGTGTAAAGACAGCTAAAAAGTAAAACCTATTTGAATTTTCACAGCAAAAATCTTGTACAGAGGCAGTTAGTACACAAAACTTACTGTGCTCCCTCTTAACACCCTCAGGGGGATTAAGTCACTCCCACCCTCCCTGTAAGTGCTCCCTTTCAAAGCATCTATGGATTTCTAGACCAAGCAGACCCTCATCAGTGCCAATGCCCTGTGATTAAGGAGGGGAGAGAACGCCCCACTCCAAGTATCCCCCGGCTAGGGCCATCAGGGCACCACCAGCCTTGCTCCTCCCTGACTAGTGTCAAGACACTCATAATTTCTTTGAAAAGCTTTTTAGAGTCAAGACACTTACAAAATTGACAAGGTGAGCTGGAGTACTGACAAAAAAAGGGATCATTTATGGAAAGAGCTGGCTGAGCTTCACCTGGTATTCTTGATCTTCAGCCAGCTGGACTGACTTAAAATCTTATATTAATGCTATATATTTCATATGACACTGAAGTACTCATTCTTGTCTTTCCTTGCTAAAGAATACCCTTTTTGAAAAAATAGAAAGGCATTATATATCACTGATTTTATGATGTAAAGGTTTTCACATGGAGAAACGAATTATGAAAAATATGCTGTTTTGGAATTAGTCTGATGATTCTTATTAGCAGATGTGCAAATCAGGTGTAATTTTCATCCTTCTACATTGCACTGTACAGTTCACAAACTTTGAAAAATACCTAAGAATTTTACCTTTCTCTAAATTTTACACTCTAAAGTACCACTTTACCACATGGCAGGGAGTTTGGAACTAGAGGAACTTTAAGGTCCAACCCAAACCAGTCTATGATTCTACGATTAGTGTCTTATTCTTCATTTTATTGGAGGGATTGCAAGCAGAGAAAATTAAAACACAATGACAAAGCTAAAGCACTCCATTCTTTTTTGATATAAGACATAAGGCCTAGACACCAGAAAAATCACAGTAAGATTACTGTTATAAATCATATTTTGAACTAATATTTAGAACAGACTGAAAATAGACCAAATAATGTAAGCATACACTGATGTACATATCACAGGTGAGGAGGTATGCTCATATACATGCATCTATTCACCCTACACATTCATGCATGCTTTTGGGAAAGAAGCTTTTCTGCTCATTTTCCTTACAAGAACTTTAGATCGCCTACTCAGTTATTCCAAATATAAAGTATTCAATAACACTGGTTTACACGTGCTTTTTAACTCCTGTTAGACATACAAGTAAGCTATGTTTGTAAAAGTGAAGTCTTCAGAGGCAAAGTTACAGGGATGGGAAGATTTCACAGCTAGAAGTGAGGCACAGCTTCTCCATTTCTCTAACTTTACACAAGATCTTTCAAACATGTGCTGTTCACAGGTATGGTCTCCTGAACTTAATCCAATTTCTACCTCAGAAATTTGCCATCTTTCATGTTCAAAGCTAATTTAATCCAAACAAAAACATTCCTTTGTAGTAACTTCCTTTCTACAGCTGTTTTTTGCCTAAACACATACTCAGCCCCTAGACTATTCAGTATTTTAGTTCATGCAGTTTTGATTCCAGTATTCCATGTTTCATGTCAGCCGAGTAAACTGTCTAGCAGAGATATTGTTTTCATGAAATTTAGGAATTCACTATTGATGAAATGGAAAATCACTCAAAAACATTGGGGCAAAACAATCTGAGGAATCATTGTTACATAGCTGTGTTAACTCAGCAGGGATGACAGCTAGTAGTTTCTCCTAAAGTAGTTGCTCTCGAAACAGAACAGCTCTATATTAAACAGAGTCAATCAGGATCACTTTCTATCTAATGTCATATTAGCTAGAGGTGGGAAGAGGAGGAGGAAGGGGGTCTGGTGTTAGGGTCAGGGTTAGGGTTAGGCTGGGTAGTTATTAATGGAAAATACAGACTTCTCAGGATGCCATTATTGCATTAGCATTATACCAATTGTTCTGCAATATTAATGCAAATAATTGATGGCACTAGTTCAAAAGCAACAGAAGCAAAACCAAATGTATCATTAAACAACCCAAAATGTTACATCTTGTCCAATATGGAAGATAATTATACTTACAGTACAATTTTGTAAGGTATAGATGATGTAAGAAATCCAGCTCTTTGTCTTTGGCATTACACTTGATTACCACAACCAGTTTGACACCCAACTCCCAGTAATTATTCATGACTTAACATCATGTCAGGATTACCATTATGAAAATTTGCCAAAATTGAATTCCATAAAGACACAGAGCTCAATATAAATGTAATCTCTGTTCACTGGGTGGAAAAAAGTATAGTTTAACATAAAGTAATTAATAATGCTCTTTCCAGCATAAAAAATATCCAGTTACTTTCCAGCTTTGTTCTTTATATTTTGTAAAGTAGCATTGTAGTGATTCTAAAAGTCACCTTTTATGACTACACTTTCATGATTATGGCTTAAAAAGTAAGCAAAAAGGCATATTTTTACCTTTATTGGACCCCATTTCTGTTTGATATGAGGGGAAAGACTTCTGCTTTGTTAAGAATATTATGACAATAATCTAAGCACTAACTGTCAGACAGGAAAAATACTGTAATTAAATAGAACTGAGATTAAAAAGCATGTCAATAATAGATAACTGAGGCTGCATTTTAATACTATTGCAAAACTACCTCAAATCTAATTATTTTGTGCAAAATAAACAAGAAAATACTTCAGTGAACTTCTTGTTACTTTTCTATTATACATAAATCAAAAAGTGAAACAAGGAAAAATATAGACTATTTTAATAATCAGAAATTAAATCAGCATCGGTGACATTATGAAATTTAGCTTTGATTTGCCTGTTGGCATATGTTTTACAAATACCCCAGAGGTGACTCTGTTTGTGTACTTATATGTCTACTTTATAGATTGGTGGAAAAGGAGATGTTTTGTTTTGGTTTAGCTTTGCAGTTAAATCAGAAGGAGGGTTTGCTCTTCAGCAGATACATTCTGGTCTTTGTGATTTTGTTTAAGCAATTTTCAGCCTTTTTATTTATTCAGAGTAAATTGAGAGAATTGATGCCAATGGTCACTCACAGTATCCTCAATATCTACTGAAATCAAATGAATGAAGAGTAACCTCATGGTAAAAAAAGTTTAAAATTATCTGGGCTGCGCTCAGAAGAACATTGTCAGCAGGACAAGGGGGATCCTTCCCCTCTCTTCAGTCCTGGTGAGACATATCTGGGTCCAGTCTTGGACTCAGTACATGAGAGATGTTCACATACTGATGCAAGTCCAGTGAAGATGACTAAGGGTCTGTAGAAAGGTGGCTGAGAAAGGTGGCTGAGAAAGGTGGAACTGTTTAGCCTGCTGAAGAGAAGACTGGGAAGGGATCTATGTGATGAGTGAGTTAGAAGATGGACCCAGGCAATTCTTAGTGGTACCCAGAGATAGGACAAGAGGCACTGGGAACAAACCAAGATGCAAGAAAACCCATTAGACCTAAGGAAAAAATGAGAAAGGTGAGGGTGACTAGGCAGTGGAATAGGTTGCCCATAGAGTTTATGGAGTCTCCACCATGCAGAATTGTTAAGAATCTGATGGGACACAGTCTTGGACAGCCTGCTCTAACTCTGCTTGGACTAGACAATTTCAAGAGGAAATTGTTATGCTACCCTAGTAAATGAAGAGCTTTAAGAATACAGGTTGCACTGTCAACTCAGTCTTTTTTATAGAAGATATCTGTTTATTAATATGATTGCGACTTCAATAAATGAAAAAAACACCTATTAAAAAATACAACACAATGCTCTTGTTAATCATACCTTAATCAGTTTGCAAATTATTCATTTGCGGGAGCGTGTCAGGGTGTGAGATGGTGGTGAAGACTCTCCACCAAGTGTTTCAAGTCCAGTTAACACATTAAAAAAAATTTCCTATAGTAACTTTTGTTTTGTTTATACGAAGCTAGGAGGCACTACAGAAAGAATGTGCTGTTCTACAAAAATCATTACAAATATGTTTATAAGAGGAGCAGGTTTAGCTGGTTATGTAACATTATAATTCTTGACATGAGATTTAGCTTGAAGACTTTCAAGTTATTGTTTATCTGTGGGTATTTTTTTGTAAAAATATAAATATTTAGCTGCTTCTGCCTTTTACTGTAGTTTTATATTACTCTTTTGAGTTCTGTGGGTCTATTTCTATTTGTGTGTATTTGCAAGTAACAGAAACACACACATGCATGCACACACTCTGATTTGTGCTGTGAAGAGTCTTTGTTAATTGGTGATAGGTTTAAATTTGGCATTTTCTGAATGCAGAAACAATTATTACAAGTCTGTCTGGAGAGCATAATTAAAAAAAAATAATTGCCTGAGAATTCTTATATATTCAATGGCAAAATGTAGGAATATTTTATCATAGCCTGCAACTTACTGAAATCAGCCCAGGGCCTGTGGCTTCTGAGAAATTGGTCAATTATTTAGATATGTAGGTAGAAGGAGAAAAGTCTGTTTTTATCATTCTGGTTTTAGAAATTTTGCTCAAGTTAGCAGTTTACATGAGAGATTCCCTCAGGTTCTCTGCCGAACACAAACATTTTCCAATCCCTCTCATGTCTGCAGGAGGCTGTTAGAAGACAAAGGGAATCAAGGAAAGCTGAGATACGGTGCATTCAACAAAGAGTATTTTCTTCCCTTGTACTCTGAAGCATGACTAGATTATGAACACCTCCGTGAAGAGGTAAGAAATAAAATATGGAACTTCAGAGTTGATGGTGGAAAGAATGAGGTGGGGGGTTCAATGTGGAGAGAAGAGCTTAAGTTCTTAGAAAGCTATAGGATATAGAAAAGTATATAACAGATTGAATTTCACAGAGCCCAAGCAATCCCATGTCTGAAAGGACATTCAGAATCAAGGCACAGAAAGTGTGAAACCAGGTGCATAAGACCTACTTTAAATGAGTCACCAGTTAATCTGCTCTACTGCAGAAGGGACTACTCTATGCAATGAGAAAAGTATGACAGTATCACATGAGAATCAAGAGCCATAAAATACTCTCTAACTTCTTCCAGGTGGGAAATAGAAAGGATTGTTTTAGATGGTTGAAATGCCTAAAGGTATTAAATTAATAGTTAAATTAAGAATGGAGGTTATAAGAGGTGAGGCTACGTGATGTGATATGGCGTGCTCTATGTGTGACATGACAAGATGCAATTATGATCCCATTGTCAAATAGGCAAAATATAAGACATAATTTGGGGTTGTTATTTTGGTTTGTCCTTTGTTGTGCTGTGCAGCAGCACTGTAGATCAGATAACAAGGCTTGTTAAAAAATGAAGGAACAAGTAGGGTGAAAATTGAGCATATTGAGAGAAAAGACAAGAATCTGACAAAAATACCTCCCTTTTTCACAAAATGAATGTGGTACTAGAACCAAAAAGGATGAGAAAAGGTAAAAAAAACCCCAAACACGTACAAGTGAGATCTCTTGAGTCGCTACTTTGGGCCTGATTCTCTGAGATCCCAAGTATTAGGCAAAGACAACATTCAGGTAAGCATTATCCTGCATTCTTATCAAAATATACAGAGTTTTGTATTCTGAGGTTATAAGCATCCTGACATTACAGAGCTATAAATTATTACCATGTAGCCCCTGGAAAACTCTCTAATTGTCAGCTCTCAGTATATAAAGAAAAAACATTTGTAAAACTGAATGAAAAACTTTTTACTGCAGGGCTTAATCAGTGCAATCCTCCTCCCCTTCATCCCCCAATCATTGCAACAGTAATCATACGTATCTCCAAGAATAAGGCCTTGAATAGGGAGACCAATGTCTCTTCTACAATTAAGGACAAAATTCAGGAAAAGTTGCGGTCAAACTATTTGAAAGCCCCAAACCTCAAACATGTGGTTGCTTGCCACCCAGTTTTGCCCACCACACTGCTGCAAGACTGGTGCTTGGCTGTACAACCAAGTATTCTGCAGAGCTTCTCTATATTCATTATCTGAAGACTGATCTTTAGCTTATTTTTCCTTATAAAGCACTTGTTTTTCCTTCTAGCAATGAGCTGAGCTTTGGTGGGCTATACCTCTTCATTTGTGCAGACTGCTCAGTTAATTCTTGCAAAGATCCCATTTAATAGCAAGACAAACTTTAGTGGATGTTTGTTACTGTATAGTAAATCCACTACCAAACTTCATAGTAGACAATGACTAAAAATATACTTTCATCTTAGATGATATTAATAACAGTTCAATATTTCAAGATTCAAGCATGATCAGAAAACAATTGTTTAGCAACTCTGTAATTTGTTCTGTTCATAGTTGTACTCCAAACTTAGTTTTAAAAAATAATCTCATACAGGTCATGGCTTCATGGTTACTTTAATTTTCCCAAAATTAATGGTCCTAAAAAGTTGCTGTTCTCTCATATACTTGCTCAGGCTGTCCCTCAGCAATTCTTGTGTCAGCATTGTTTTCTAGTAGATGGCCACTGTGGGTCCATCCGAACACAGTCCCTGGGAAAGGTGTAGTGGTTACCAGAGTCTCTCCATTCAGCCATACAAATGTCAGTACTGGCCAGGGAAGACTAAACAAAGGCAGGACAAACAGCTGTTGTGATTTTTCTTTTTTCTTGCAAAACCTTAGGTTTTTGTTTGTGCAAAGTGATCACTTAACTATAACTTTTCTTTCTTTTTTTTTTTTTAGGTGAGGTTATTCTGTCAGCTTCTCAAATGATTTTCTTCAGGACACCTATGCAAAGAACACATGGAGTGTGCACATTTATAACTTGGTGAGGGTCTGAAAGAGAGGTGTATTGTGAAAAAAGAGAAGCCAATTGCTGTCCCCTGCTCCTCATTTCACCCATGTATCCTTCTTTAGCTTTGCCAATCTGGGCAGCTGATGAAATGCCAGAGATATTTTTTATGTCACAAGTTTGTAAGCGAACATGATAGCATGAGAAAACTCATTGTTACTTTTTTATAATCAGTGAAAGGAGTTTAAGTGCCTTGTTTTCTTGGAAAAGAGCACATTCTTTCCCACGTGAAAATTGGATTGTCCCAGTGACAATTACTTTCTTATTAAATTACTTCTGCACAGTGAGACATAAACTAAGGTTACTTTTCTATCACCATTCACAGCACACTGATATTTATTAGAACTGTTATGGGTGACTGAGGAAGTGGCAGTAAAACTCTTGATATTGAATGGGGATAAAACTTGTATTTGTGAATAAGACCAAAGTTAAAGTTCAGGTTTGGGTCAATACCCAATAAGGTTGAATTTTCATAACTTATCTCAGTAAAAGTGTTTCAACAAAACGGTTACAAAATTGGATGTTCATATCAAACTTCTTAGCTTAACTCTGTGTAAGCTTAGTCCTGGGCAAAACAAACCCCGCATACTGGGATGGGATCAAACACATTTTGAGTAGAAATGCTGTTCAAGGACATTATTATTCCTTTTCAGCCACATTAAGAAAGAGTCTAGATAGCTAAAAAAAATCTTCATAAAGCATGTTCTCCCTTTCATTTTGAATCTTAGAAAGTAATAATAAATGGCAATTAGAGGTTTTGAAAAATTACAGAATCAAAGGAGGTTGGATCACCCTTTATATGGCACACACCATATTTTACAACTAAGATATTTCCTGCAATAAATAACCAAGATGCTGCAGTCATGTAAGCTTCTCTGAAATTCTGCACCAATTACTGCACCATTTCTGCAGGAATGACTTCTGAAGAGCTGATAATGGCCTGAATTTGGTAAAAACTACCAACCCCACCTTGTTTACCTCTGACACCCCTTATCCTGACACCCCAAACATCTGTCTTGTGTAGATTGTTGTCTGAAATTCATAAAAGCTAAGTGTCTGATCATGTGGTAAGTGGTTGACTGGAATTTTGTAGAAGTCTGTGGTTCAGACAAGGAATTCAGCTTTTCCTTATAATATATTCAGCTATTGCATGTATGCCTTTGAAATATGTTTATGCACACTGAAATTATTCTAGCTATTAAATGTTACTTAATGGGATTGATATGTGCACAGTGCAGAGCATTGAGGGCTTGCTCAGACACACACACTGTCCTCTAAATGAGCCTTTAGGGTTGACTCTCCGTTCACATCAAAGGACAGAACCCATTTAACATACAACCAGAAGACAAAGTTAGTCTGAAAGCCTCATTATTCTGCAACTACCGTTTTGAATCCTTGAATTCACTGTCCCCTTAAAGTGCGCTGCTTAGATTTTTCTGTCATTCACTTTAAATACTCATTTTCCTTTAGCATTTCTATCCTAAATCCTTAGAAGCGGGATTCTAAGTTGCACTACATAATTGCCACAATTTTCCATTGACATTTAAATGAATACATTTTGTATGCTTGTTTTTAACATTCACTGCTTTTTCAACAGTAAGTTCAGCTTGTCAAGTCTACTGACTATTTTAATCTGAAACCTTCAACACTAATTGCTTTAAATATTACACAATGTTAAATATTATACATTTAAATACACTATTAATGAGGTAACAATAAAAAGTCATAGAATCATAAAGAATACGACTGAAAGTGGTCTTGAAATGCCATGCCATCCGTCTCTCTCTCAATGACAAGTCTGTCATATTTGATGGATGATTCTCCAGCTCCTTTTACAAACGTCTAAAACTGCCCCAAGCGAAAAGGTTATTCTGATATTACCTTCCTTAGTACTAAAAACCTATTCAAAAGCTTTCTGTAGCCTGAACTCATTAATTCTAATTTTTGTCTGCATGACATAGTTTTCTTGTCCTAGGAAATGGTATTATGTTCCTTCCATCCCTTTATTAATGTTTGCTCCTTCCCCTCCACAATGCAGGGACTGGTTTCTTCCATCTCTGGCCATTCTCACATCCATTCTTGAGTTTTGCCTCAACTCTCCTGCTGAAGAGCAACTTGCAAAAACCTCTGCTTTCATCACAGGTGAAGCTAATGTAAAAGGTGCATGGTTAGGAATGGAAAAGCACAGTATTCTCAGGAAATTTTTCTTTTGTGAGAAGAGCTGCCAGTTTGGGAATGCAACCCCAGGACTCAGGGACACATGGAGACTATGAGAAGGCGAGGTTGGTCAGCACTGTCCATAGATGAGTCATCTGGATTCGGTGTAAACATGGGCACTGTGGACACAGGAGAAAAAGTTTTGCCAGGTCCAGTGTGCAAGATAGACCTACTGAGCGAGTCATAGCTCTTGTGTTCTGAAAGTTGGTGTCTGATTAAAGCCCCAGCTGAGTAAAAACTGAGTGGAAAATCAGTGAATAGAGCAGCAGAAGGGCTTATGATCAGTGAAGTCAGTGACTGGGATATTTAGTGCAAAACTTAGACCGCTGCAGTATTACTTAAGTTTCAAACAATGCATAAAATACTGTAATCTGTAACTACAAAAAGATGGGAGATATTATAGTAGATGCTAGAACTGATACAATTAAGGGATGTAGAAATATTTTCTCTACTGTTCATGAGCATCATGGGAAAGCCCCTAGGAGGTCTTTGAAATCCAAATATATAGATTCCAAGAATTCATAATGTTATAGTTTTGGATCAGTTAGAGCACATTAACGGGCCTATGTGGTGTTACTATTAAATAACAATGATTGTGCTATAGAAGTTCAATGCGTTTATAGACTGGTGCTGAGTGAAAAAGATGAAACTAATGTAATTCTTGAGTTTACCAATAATATTAAGGACTATGTCTCCTGGACCCTTAATTATTTAAGTCAAGAGTATGATACCCTAATTGATCTTATAAGATCAAAGTGTAAGAAACTTCAGAAAATAAGAAGGATCAATTTTTTACTGCAACTGTGAAGCAAGATTTAAAGGTCCAGCAGTTAACCTGACCTGATTTTCACAAACCCTCAGCTTCTGTTTGAACTGCATTTTCAGTAGTTCAACACTTCAAGTTAACAGAATAAAATTTGCTTGCCATTTCTTCACAATTAGTTTTACTGAAATCAATAAGACTAGTCCTTGAACATGACCTAATGAATCAAATTCAGGTTGGTGGAACCTAGCTATTAACAATGGAGACACTATCATGATCAGATACATACAACAGCTATTTGTAGAACTGATACAGTGAGTGTTAGTAAACTGAATTACCAAAAAATAATGCAGAATTATCATGGGGCAGGAAGTAGTGTGTATTCATTAGTGTTCCAAATCTGTATATCTTCATATCACAGCTTAGCTGGATTGCAGTAAAGTACACTTTAAGATCTTATTAAAGTACACTTTAAGATCTTACACTTATCTTTTAAGCAAAATTTTATGCTTATAAATCCATGAGTATCAGATCCTGGATAATATTTTGCATGGACATGTCTGATCGTTCAAAGTTTTTCAGTGTCTTAACATGCACCAGGACATGCCATTTTAGTTATTAAGCTCTTTTTAAAAGCAAAACAAAAATGAAGTTTGCATGCTTTTATTTCATCTGGGCTTTTCCAGGTGACTCATTTCCTTTTGCAAGTATGCAATAGGCAGCCTCAAGTATGTGAATAAACATCTGCTTACATACACAGAGAAGAAGCCATGATACAGTAACAGTAGCATGCCCTTGACAAAGGGTATAAAACCACCCTAGAATGGAGTAGACACATTTTTTAAAAAATCTACCCTAAGTGGAAGCATTTATATATTTTTTAATCTTATTTTCCTTTGTCATAAAATAATGATTTGTTGATAACAAATAGATATGCCACTTTTCATTTTAGACTCAATCCCTTGCTTTTCTGGATTAAAATCGGACTGAGTTTACTATGATTCACACTTCAAAAATATCAATATTAGAAGACTCCCAGTGCAACACAGTGCCTTTTGGTAAAGGGATTTTCCTTCACTAGATTCTTTTTTTTTCAAGCACATATATGTACGTATCTCCCATATTCCATGTTTAAAAGTGTTGCCCTTCTTTCATGCAAATAAAGTGTGAGCAGTTAGGTGTACGTGCAAGTACAAACTTGCTAAAATCCCCCTTATTTACACTTGGAAATGCATGCTAATTATATACACTAAACCAAAAGAGCACTATATATTTTTGGGAAAAGAGTATTTATTGGTTGGATCTTAGAAAATTGTGGAAGTCAATAGGGCAATACAGTTCTATACCTATTATTTCTAGGTGCATCCATAAGCTAAACAGTAACCATCATCTCCAGCAAATGAGTAAACGTGGTGAGGAATTAAAGAAATTGAGACATTCTTGATCAATACTCTACTGACTTCTTTAAAAAAATAATAATTCATTTTCTGTACGATGAAACACCAACATTACCATCTTAAAAACTTCCTTATATGCCCCTGTATCTATAAAAGCCATAGAACTGTATTGTTATTTACCTTCCATAAAGCTAGAAATAACTAGACATTTTGCTACACTTTTAAAAACTTTTTTAGATGGAGGGTTTCCTTATATTAATAGAAAAAAGCACTGCCACCATATTTTGTGACAAAAATGTAAAACAGCTTTAAAGGTCAGCATAGCTGTTGCATGAAATATGTCTGCAGAGAAAAAAAATTGCTTGAGAAGGGAAAATGAGACTTTTGGAAGAGTTAAGTACAGAACAGCTGGCACAGATTAGCCTATGTCCTCATACAATCAAAATGTTTCTATTAGAGAACTTGAGATAGCCAGCTTGAGAGCATCTAAGTATACTCCAGTATTTTGTTTCCCCAATTTAATCAAGCATGAGTTATGATTGCATTATCCCAGTAGAATTGAAGAATTACCAACCCTACACTATTTTATATATATGTAATATCAGGTATTGGGCTTGATTTTTATCTGTGGTGTATGCTAACAGCTATTGACTTAACAAAAGACACACCATGACAAAATCAGCTCAGGGGAAGAAAGAAACGTTGCATGAAAACTCTGGCTACTGATTCACAAGTAAGTCCAAAAGCATGAAACTACAGTCTCGGAAACACATAGTAGAAATACACATAAATACAAGTCTGGAGAAAGGACTGACTTAGTCCACAGCAGGCACTAAGGCAAACTGTAGTGAATTTCTAGTCACCACCAGCTGACCCTCCCCAGAGAAGAACTGTACTGAGAACACTGCAGACTTCCAGTGTATTGAAGGCACCCCATAGTGAGTGGTGCTGGACTGATGATTGTTCAATTTGAAGAATAAGACATTTGTAATCTAAAAGTATTTCATCCTGTATAGAAATTTAATATTAAACCAAATGTTACTATATCAAACACGTCCTGCTGCAAATGATAGAGAGATAAATGCATAATTGTTCTGGAATTTCCCATAAAATATAAAGGGTGGTTCCATTGTTATTTGTGTTAAACCCTGCTTCTGCTGACTCATAACAATGTGACACCTAAATGGCAGTATGGCTGTTCCACTATGTCAATGTGTTTTTTAACATGAGCAAAATACCTTTTGGCTCTTCTTAATTAAAAATTTTAGATAATAGAGTTTTTTATCAGGCTTAAGCAACTAGATGATTGTAGGTGAAATCTGAGGCCCTTTGAAACAACCCAGAGTTTAATAACAACAAAATTAGGATTTCACCAATCTGATTTGCATCCTTCCACTATGTGTGTCATCCAAGGCAACCATGCCCAGGAGAAGACTTTTCATTCTGATAATGTCTGTTGATTGATTCTCATGTTTCAGGCTCAGTTCTGACACAGTAATCAAACTGGAAAAAATGTAAATCATAGGGGTTTTCTTTCTATTTATTGAATACATGTATTGTCTTGTCTTGCTACATTTAACAAGAGAAGGTTGCTTTTTTAAAAATGTTTTTCCACTATCTCTTAATCTCTAGAGATTTCCAAAGCAACTCTGTGTAGCTTTATGTTTATCAGGGGTTTTTTGTCCTTTTCCTCTCTGAGACAGGAAGCTGAGGGTTTTGACCTCATCTGGATCTTTCCCAGTGTTTGGAGATGGTCTGTTCAAAAAGATTCCATGACACTGATCTCTTTCTAATTTATCAGACAGCTAGGTCAATAAATAAATGTCTACTGTTTTTTCCACAGCTGTAAAATAATCAGTGGACTCCTTTGAGAGTTAATTATCAAATCTTTTGAGTTTTTCTTTCGAGGAACACGCATTATCTTTCCATTTAGCAAATTCCACCACAGTGTACTTCAGCAAAGACTATCTAATGGCAAGAGCTCTGGCTCACATGAAACAGTTCATTTAAATAAAATGTTAACACTGGAGACCAGTTCCTTATTAATATTTTTTTTTTTGTCTTCTATCAGTATAGATTGTAATCATTATGAAGTCTTGTCATGGTTTTACCAGCCCCCCCGGGCTGAAATGGTCAGGCCCAGGTAGATTTCCGGAGAAAAAGCCAATCAGAAATTTTAGTAACACCTCTGCTAATGACATATTTAAGAAAACAGAAGAGAAGGTGGTTGGTGCAGAAGAAATTAGAAGAAGCCATGTAGGAGGGAGGCAGCAGCCCCCAAGTAGGGGGGCCAGGTCCCTCTCCCCCTGGCTTTGGGCTGGGCGCAGGCATGGCATTGAAGTCTCTACAGCCGGGATGTGTAACAGTGGAGAAACAAACTCCAGACAGAAGCTGCCCACCTGCAACTTGGCTGCAGAAAGAATTCCAGCCTCGCGGAGAGCAAAGAGGACTTGAGATAACCAAGCTTCCTCCAAGGTCAGTTCTAGCAGGAGAAGAGCTCAGGCGAGGAGGGAGTTACCCCCCCAACCCCCACCCCCAGCATGAGAAAGACTGAAAGGCACAGACCCCCTGCTACCTTTAGAAGATAACTGGGGTGCAGAGACCCCCAGCAGCTAATGAAGCAATTTGTTCTGGAACAGACGAGTGCCTGAAGAGGCTGTGATCCTCGTGAGAGGTCTGAATTGAAGCAGAGTCCTCCTGTGCCCTTGGAGAGAGAGATTTATGCTGGATCATAGCTTTTAGTCCCAGTGAGGGATCCATGCTGGTGCAGCTCACTTGTGACCCAAAAAGGACAGCAGAGAACGGAAGAGCTGCTGTCCTGGGTGGACCCACAAGGAGAGGTCTATTTAGGACTATCTTCAGTGGCGATGGGACCCCCACGCAGCAGAGGAAGGACTCAAAGCCATTCTATGTAGTTGTGGCTGAAGACTATGGTGAAACAGGTGTCCCCCTGTAGACCATAGAAGGGATCCTACAGAAACAGGGGAAAGAACTCAAAACCCCTGTAACTGTGGTGCAGACCATGGTGTAGCAAGTATTCCCTTGCAGTCCACGGAAAACCTAATGGAGCCCCGCAGCCCCCCTGGCCTCTGGTCCTGGCTGGAATGCAGGAGGGAAAGGCCAACCCTGAGGTCATCACACAGCAGAGCTGGCCAGCTTTTGGGCTGCTATTGCCTTCCCATGCTAGTAGCCATATTTTGTCCCAAGTGAGGTAGTTCATTTAACATTAGATACAACACAGCATATACATCTCCATCATTAGTTGGAAGACATGTTTTCTGATGCTCTGTGAAAGCAAGGTAAAATTATCTTTTCTTCTCTGTTTTGATTTAGTCATGCTTGCACTGACATTGTTATTAGTAACTCTTCTCCCAGACTCCTAAGTTTTGGTTAGATTCCCTAAACAACAACTCAAAAAAGGTGACAGTGTTTACTGGAGATTATGTGATAGATATTATATAGTATTTTCTACAAAAACCTTCTACAACTATTATTTCTTGTAATTCTTAAACTATCTTTTAAAACACTAATAATACATAGATAAAGATCATTTATATAGGACAGACTGAAATAGAACAAATGAGTACTTGTCTTATTTTCCCTACAGAATATGTGAAGTGATATAATAATAAAACAACTGTTCCACATACTGCCAAAAATGATCAAAACAACTGCCACATAATACATGTGCATGCAACATGGAAACACACAGAAAGGTAGAATTTTATGCTTTGGTCATGGTAGAGAAGACAAATCTCACTATTTGTCATGGAATAACGGGAACCACTCAGGCAGAGAATGAACAACAATGTAATCAAGTAGATGCTATAAATTCCTCTTGACACAGAGCCTCCTCGTGTGTTACTGGGTTAAGTCACAGTCCACATTTGCTGTGCCTGCTAAAACTGTGGGTTGGGTGTAAATCTCAGTTGATGTTAAATAAGAGAGAGCAGTCCAAATTAGACAGATGGCCCAAAGTCAAAATACTCACTATAAACCATACTTACTATTACAGAGTCGTATGTACAACAGTTTTTTAAGCTGTCTGTACATAATTACATGTCAAAATGAATCCAAGCACTATATAGCAATGAATGGAATATTAGGCTTTATAATAAACAGATAAAGATTCTTAAAATAAATTGTATTTCCTTTGCATTTTTGATTTACAGACCCCCACCCACCACCACTCCCAACTGCCATAGGCTGATCAGGCAAGTGCAATGATTTCTAGCTGCTGAGTTTCTCTTTTGTTTTGAGGAATCTGGAATAGTAGCAGGGATGAAGCCATCTCTATTTTCAACTTCCTTAACACTCGGTGTTTAATAATCTCACAAGCCATTTTTGGTGAAAAATGTGTTTCGAGAGGGAACAAATCAGCTCTTTCTGATTTAGTCTGCTCATACACTTTCTATTCTTCCAGTACAGAAAAGGTTTACTTTTAAGGTTCACAATTTTGTCCTTACCAATGACTGAAGTTAATGTCAATGGCAACGTTGGGGGATATTATTTGCTTTACTATAGGGTTCTACTATCAAGGCCCTAGAGAAGGAAACCAAAGAGTTCTCTCCTACTACAGGCAGTAAGAAGAGCAAAAAGAAAGATAATTATGTCAGAGACAAGAAGAAACAAAAAAACCCAACAGACCAAACCCTGTTACAAAAGATACTATCTCCCTGTTTCTATTTCAAACACAAATTAAAATCAGTCTAGTGCTTATACTGTGCAGTATCTATTTCTTCACTTCTCACTTATTCAGACTGAGTTTAATTATGCTTGCATTACATTCCCAGTCTAGATCCCCAGTTCCACATAGTTTTGCTTTCAAAAAAGTTTTATGTTGAAGTGGAATAGGACACTGACTTGTAAAATGCTGGGAAATGCACATCAGGAAATACATCCATGGAGAGCTGAACAGCTGGCCAACAGAATGAACACATTACCACAAGACTACTGGGAATTAGTGACAGAACTAGAAAGCACAAGTGCAGGGGGATAAACTAGTTTTATATTGGATCTGATATATTTCAGACAGATGAAATAAAACCTATAAAAAATCTCAAGAGACTGCCTAGTTTGTTTAAGGGCTAAATTTTAACCTCAAGTCAGAAATCCATATTATTCTACCAGGGAATATTTATCAAATTCACATAAAAGGAAACCGTGATGTTCTGTTCTCTTTTAAAAATCTGTCTTCAGGAGATTTTTTTTGATACTCGGTGTTCTCCAGTCATAACAGTTATGTATCTTGCAACCAGTTTTTTTGGAGTATAGGACAGACAGACAGTAGACATCTTCACACTGCAAGTGATGGGAGTGTAAAATCCTGTGACTATGTCTGATAACTAGTCTTCCAGTTCATACCTCTGGCATTGTGCAGATATGAATCTGCTACCCTCCTAATATCTGAAAAATTTTCCCCATTGACAATTCCAAAAGGAAAGGCCAACCTGTGAAGCAATTTGCTTTGTGAAGCAAATTAGTCTGTCAAATTTGCCCTACAGCTATCAAATCAGAGAGTGCACCTAAATCCCACTATCTAATACCATTCATGATATCACTTCTCATGCTTTGTATCACAACCAATCAGTAAATTCCCTCTAAAAGAATGTTCCTGGCCCAAACTAAAACACAACACAGCATAGGTACCTTAACTCACTAGCACAAACTTAACTAAAACTGTTTCTCTGGGAACTGCAACTACCATTTTAAAATTCTGTTTGTTGAATAACATTCAGTTGCACACTGTGAAAATAAATTCTAATTTCCTCATTTTGAGATTATAAGTGATTTAACAACAAGAAGAAAGCATATAAAACAGCTTTAAATTTATATCCTTCCATTTTCACAATTGTACGATTTTGCTGAAACAAAAATAGCTTACCTTATTTTATAGTCAAATAGAAAAATTATACAGATACTCAAAAATAGAATAAGTTTAAAATACAGATCAAAATTGTTACGTCAAAGGATTCAGTAATACTTTTCATTACAAGAAAGTCACATCCTATAAAAGTTTGCTAGTGCAAAGACTCAGAATTATTAAAGCAAAAGCATCAGTGACAGGCTTATTTAGGATAAGCCCCTTCAGCCAAACATCCTGAGTACTGTGGCAGGTAAAAATAGGTAAGTCAGAAAAACCTCACAGTTATAATAAGAATGGCAGATAAGTTTTTTTAATTTTTTCAGCAAATGAGACTGCTGAATTAAGAGAAAACTTTTGACACCTGCCTTTTACACCAAGCTTTTTAATCAAATATTGTTTTGGTAGACGGAATCAAAAAGCATCTAAGCATCAAATAAGAATCAGCCTCTACAGTTCCTGAGGATCCTGATGTGCATAAAATCAAAAGTAAAATGTATCTCTGGCATATGTAAAAGAAAAAAATGATGCAGGAAAACAAAAGTTAAGGTCCTGTACCCTGACATCTGTTCTTGACTCCATTCTCTTTTTCTGCCTCCCAGGAATTGCTCGTGTTGGTTTCTGGCCTGAGTATTCATATGAATACTCAGAAGTGATATTTGGAAGTAGAGACAGCTTGCTTCATATTTTAACAGACTAGTTACTAGATTCAGAGGGGTTTTATTGTATGCAGAATGGGGAGTTTTTTAATTTTTTTCCCTCCTGGAGTTGCAGAGTTGTCAAATTAAGAAGGACACCTGTACTCAAAGTAAATAAATTTCTCAAGTGACTACTTTTTTATTTGTTGGTACTGTAACATTAATTAAAACTGTACCTATAATTAAAAAAAACCCACATATATTTTCAGCTCTTAGGTCTGTGAATTCCTCCTGTGACATGCTTTAGCAACAGTAAGGTGACATCATTAGAGGTCACAGCCAGAACTCAAAGTTTGACAGATGGGCTATTAATTGAGCTACCCCTCTTCAGAGAACACAAAAATTTCGTAAGTTTTTACAACAACGTTTCCTTAAAACAGAGGTTGGTGGAAACCATAGGGATGGAAAATCTGTTGCTATTTCAGTTGTGTATCTGGTAAGATGGAAAATTTTTCAAGTCTACACAGATGGTAAATAAATTTCTGCTACATGAGGCAGTTCCTGGAATAAAGAAATTTTCTCAAATAACGAGTGCCAATTTTTTTTTTAAGCAAGACTTATTTTTAACTTTCCCAGGGACTTGTTGAGAGAGCTGGAGAAGTGTCCTTTCACCTTCAGAATCCTGGTCTAACTCCAGAAATAGCTTCTAATGTTGCTCTCAGCATAGACAAGTTTTCTTTACACTAAAAAGACATTTCAAAGCAAAGATCAAAGCTCCACAATTACACTTTGCTGCTGGTAAGCACTCCCTCTGAACACAGTGGCTAAAAAGTAAGAAACTTCTATTTAAACCCTAAGACAATCATCAATGACTAACAGTGCTGACATTTAAACTGCTGTTATTGCGCTTCATGAGGCAGTGCTGTTGACACAAGAGAGCTTGTACTCCACAAACTAGGCATAATGGAAAGAACTAAGAGAGGCAACCCAAAATCAGGAACAAAGGCACTGCAACTATATACCCTAAGGAAGCTATGAAAAAGCAGTTAGGTTTTTGTCAGACTCTTAAATGGATTTGAGTACACATTTTACAAAACTGTATAAATGAATGCTGGACAAGGCAATTAGGAATCACTATCACTACTAGTTTCTAGTGCTAGAAATTGAGAGTATTTGAGACCACTCTTCCCCCCCCCCCCCCCCCACAGGGGCAGACGCGACGG
>VYXB01004607.1:123275-216716 GCA_013397135.1 Pachyramphus minor | reverse complement strand
GTCATGGAAGCAGCTCACCCTTTTCACCAACAACTTCATATTCCCTTCCTAATCTGTTCATGTGACTGCACAGCTCTGCTTGGCTGCTGCCTTGAGCACGAAATCAAACCCTGTGAAATGATGATACTTGTAAGGAATAAAATACACATTATTCTCATGTCACCAAGTGATCTTTCCCTTATATGCACATAAGCTCCAAAAGCTAAAACATTTAATATTGCATTCAGCTTAATACAGAAAATGAGGGAAATCAAACCCCAAAGCATTTGTGAAAAGGCAAGGGTAGAAGGAAAAACCAGTGATCTTAACACACTAACTAGAAGATTCTGGCTGAAGAAAAATTTTTTGTTTCCGACAAAAATTGTGGATAACCTAGAGAAATTCTAATCTAAGGCTATTGTTACTATTCCCAAGAGACCAAAATTCAGGAATATATGTATTTCTTCTGAATCTGATTAAAGCTGATTTCCCCACAGTCATAACTATTCATAGGCTTCAGTCTGCAGAAGCACAATCCATTGATTTAAAATATATCTCCCAAAAGAACCTACAGCAAAAATTAAAATATGACATTTCTAACAGCTTAATAAAATGTTTGTGAAATGTGATAAATTATGAGTCCTGCAGAATATTAATCAAGGTACAAATATAGAAGAACTCCCCAAATTATCTTTGATATTATCAGGATTGAGAAAGACCTGGAAACAGACAGTTGGTAGTAATTTTCATGAGCTGGGAAAGCTTTGTGAAACTATCACTTTACAGGGAAAATCGATGAATTTTCATCTATTTATTTTCTAGTCTTATCCCACCTCTAAGATAGTCTCTCAAGATCTCTGCCCTTTTGCCCCTATCTCTTCTCTCTCTGTGAATTTTGCTTCCTGTAAGTGTAAAGCCTAAACAGCACAGCATTCATTTACCACATCATCTTGTCATCATCTACTGAACAGTAGAGAATATTTGTAAACAGGTGAGTTTAACACACTGGAATAAATTCAGCAGATGTAGTGAGGTATAATGTACACATACAGTCACTACTAAATTTGTGTGCAATAAATACAGCTTGGCATTTATCAGAAGTGTGCTTCAGAAAATCTGAATGTAAGAAAGTAGTTTAGATTCCCAAATCTTTATCTGTGGCCATGCTTTATCATTTTCAATGTAGTAAAGATGATAGCTTTTATTTTGAAGCTACATGCAAATATTTACATACAACGCAGGCCACGAGCTTTAGTACTGCTGAATTTTTTCATGCCTTCATAACAAAGAGCCATGAATCACATATCAGTGATGACTAGTGCATGCAAACCATCTTTTTTTAAGAAGGTTGAGGATACCACTCAAGAGATAAAACATGTAGTACAAGAACAGAATCAGCTCCTTAAAGATTTTTTTTTAAATGGGTATATGAGATAATACATTTTATGTTAAAGAAAAACTTTCCAGATGATTAAGACACTCAAGATCTTAAAATAGGAACCTTAGTTTAATTGGATCTGCTGTGTGCAAAAAAGATTTGGGAGTTTGGGATGAAGGCAAGGGGATGGAGGCAACAGGAAAGGGTAAATAAATCTCATTTAACATAATTATTTTACATATTGCATTTGCTGTTCTAAGCCTTTGTAAGGTGAGACTGCAAAACCAATGTGAAACAAGATATGAAAGTTATTGCTGCAATATGTCACATTATTGAAGGACATCCTTATGTTACAGTGAGCTAATTCCTCATTAATGTTGTGTGCATAAGCCAAGTTCTTATGTTCCACTGTTGTAAAAGCATTAGACATTAACTGTGACAGAGTTCTGAAAAGCAGCAAGGATCTGGTATACAATTGCTACACATTTACCCCAGTGCACACACTCACACATGTATTGCTGCCTAGATTTTTTCCATAGGAAGAAGAATATCCCTCTAAATTTGAATTCATAACCATTTTAGGCCATATCCTCTGGAGCTTGGAATAGGTTTTTGGCAGCCAAACAGTATTGTTTCATTTTGTAAGCCATATTCAATACACCCTGTGTATTATCTGTGGCATAAATCTCCTTGCCTTTGCAAACTTTCTATGTTGCCTTTAAGAGAGAGGAGTAAAATGACATAAGCATAAGCAGCACATGTTCAGGTGTTTCAATCATATGTATCATCATGATGGGAAGCAAAAAAACCCAAACCCAAATGGAAACACCACTAAAAAAAACAACCTCTCTGGTAAACACTTTGCAGATGGCTCCCACCTTGTTACAGTTCAGCTCCTGAGGGTGGCTCTCTTTGCTTGTTTGCTATTAACTATCACATAGGAATTGGTCAGATAGCTGTGGATTTACCACAATCATACTATTATGGCCAAATACTCCTTGATAGCCGTGGCAAAGATCACATCACTGTAAAGCCTCAGCCCCCAGAGCTGGCCAAGGTGGGCCATTCTTCTCTATCTCCTCCTTTGACATAGCACCACTAATATAAAATCTTTTGCTTTTAGCACAGGTCATGTCTGTAATAGACAGCTGTGATGAAGAAGCTGCTCTGTCATAGTTACAGCTCTTTAATATAGGCCGTGGTGCTCTAACGCTGACTTTTCTGGTTACTGCTGTATTTGCTGTTTTTTGATGGAAGCTGTTTCTCAGGTTGCTTCTTAGATCTCTGTTTTCACTTGTTTGTTAATTCAAAGTGAATATTATGGTTGTGATAGTGCCAGAGGAATAGCTCTAGGAAGCAAAGTCCTTTTTTTAAAAAAATTTTCTTTAACCAATGGAAAAGTGTTGTGGACAGTGATGTCATGTAGTCCAGAGGGTTTAGCTCAAGTGTCTTAACTCCACTTCCCATTTGTTAAAGGTTTCACATACTATTTCTTCCAAGACAGCTTCCATTAGAAGTCTGACATTAATTAAAAATCTGGTGTCCTTTTAGCAAGTGGTCATTGGTCCCTTTAATATGACCTACCACTGGGAATTTATAGACTGCAAACAGAAAATAATTGGCCCTTAGCAGTAAGGACTTATTAAAGATTCATTTTAAAAACAAAACCAAAAATATTTTAGAAGTTTTCTTCCAGTTAATCTTGCAGAGCTGAACAAAATTAGGAGTGGAAGTGTACACTGCATGAAACTAAAGCTCTCTACATTGGTCCCTGGGAGCACATAATATGATTTTTTGGTGAAGCAGTAGTGTGTGACTATGAACCGGGTATAAATACAAATACTTTCATGACCATTTTAGGTAGCTCAGCTCCAAGCATAACTTGATGTGCAACAGGCACTTGGTTTGCAGTCTAGACAACCCTGTCAGCTTTTAAAATTTATTGCTGAACACTGTCACAAAAATGTGTCAAAGTAAAATTTGCATAAAGGTTATACTGTAATGGCCTGGCAATCATCCCGTTCTGTTCTGAACTTGTTTTAAATACTTTTCACATTGTTTGAAATACATCATGCTTCAGTCCAAACACAAAGAAAGTCTGTGGGAAAGCATTCTTTAGCTTCCCAGATGGAGATAATATTTACGATACATATTATTGTGAGAGCAACAGAGAAAATTCATGGTCATGTAACCACAATAATAGGAGTGCTTTATGATCACCACTTTCTACAAATTACTATAGATAATATGTAATTTAAAAAAATGTAAATCCAACCCTTTTAGTCCATTTCTATTTTTGAACCACATTTTAATTATTAAATGGTAAATTTCGAAAACAAGTTTTCCATGCAAAAGAGAAACAAATATTCATGACAGCCAAGAAGGTTTCTCTTTTTTTTTTTCCCAAAGAAATCATACTTTGTTTTGCTTTACTTGCACTTCTTGCCAGATTCTTCCCGACGCCTTCAAAACTATGATCGTTTAATAGCAATGTGCAAATGCAGCAAATTCTTTGTGGTGAAGCAACTGTGGATTTCAGTAATGATTACCCACTGTACTACTACTACAGACTATAGCTCTAAGTTGTGGGTAGTAGTTAACCTTTTAAAAAGCTGTTGTGGCTTAAGATCTCTCATCAATTTTTGATGTTTTTCATATCTACATGGTGAGTTTGGAAAAACAGATTCATGCTCTTTTCTAAAACTTTCAGAAAAAATTGAAAACCTTTAAAAAGCCTATAGAAAGTTCAAAAATTATAAGAGATGCAAAAATGGTACAAAAGCAAATCCAAATTTCACACCTGATGAAATAGATTTCCATTGTTTGAAAGGTTTTCTTTTAAAAGAGATTATCAGACTTCCAATATTTGCATTTGCCATTGTCCTTTAAAAAATTAAGAAAAAACATTTCCTACATGCCAAGATTATATTGTTAATCTCTGCATATGAAAACTAATCTACTCTGGCAGAAGTGCAGGTATGAATTGTACAGGAAGTATAGTTAGAGAACAATATGATTTGAAAATAAGTCTGCAGTGCTAATACCTCTATAGTAACTAGAGTTACTAGCTTCTCTGGTCTCTAAAGTTACTGACGTATTTGCAGACTGAATCTCAGAAAAAGGTAAATTCAATTCCCTATTGCAAAATCAGGATACAGCAAAATGCATGTTTCCATTTTTAATTAAGATTTCCTGCACATTCCTGTTGTTTTTATTTGATTTTATTGGTACTTTTATCTTCTATGCTTGCCTTTCCTATGCTGACCTGTTTGCAATGCAACACCAAAAAGCCTACATATTACTACTAATGTAGCAATATTTTAGACTGGATCCCTATTAAATCAGCATCTCTAAAATAAAAACAAGAGCATTGTAAAAGTCTTAAAAGCTAAATTAAAAATGGTTATTACAAAAAAGAATTAATCATTAAATTATCCCAATTCAACAAAGACTGAACTGAGGTAAAGGGAGATTAACACTTCAGAAAGACATACTTATGTCAGGGCTGGAAACTTGGTCTCCAGAGTATTAACAGTAATGAAATAAGAAAAATACCTAAAATGTGGAATACTATTGTTCAAAACAAGCTCACATCACTTTTAAAATGTTCAGTTGAAAAGGATTATGCAACATGAATAGAAGAGATGGAAAGGCATGGAAAAAGTTGCAAAGAAACAATTTCAGTAAAACAGGTAGCTCTTACAGCTTTTTGGGAAGCCATCCTATTACCTCTCCCAGGTACCTTAGTGGGAACCAGCAGGCAAAGCTCCACAGGTTTCATGTGAAATCAATTTGCAGGGTGACACAAACAGAAGCACCTGGAAGAACCTAACTTTCTAACTTGACATAAAAAAGCATAGTCTTAACGTTGTAAAAGAGAATTTAATTCTGATCGTAATGTAAGAGAGTCAGCCTTCACATCTCATGCACACATGTAATACTCAAGGAGCAAATGCAGATGGAAAGGTCTGAACTCAAATAAGCAATTTTTTTGTTTTCTTACATTTGTATAATTATAATTGATGAAATAAAGAATTAAAATTTATTGCAACAGTACAGGAAATGTAAAACAACGTTTTAAAAACTCACAGCTTTCCTATGGGGAGAAAGCAGCGTTCCAAAGACCTGTGTCATCCCAGCTCACCTGCTACCCTTTCTTTTGACATTTACTTCTAGTCTTCTGAAAATCTTGTTCTTAAATTAATTTTTATGTCTTTGACACTGGAAGCTGGTCTTATTAACTATGTCGCTAAATATCCTTTCCAACCACACAGCATTTGATCTAGAAATCTTAGTTAAAATAATAGTGAGCATTAGGAAAAACACTGACTGTTATATTCTTTGGTCTTGTAAGAATGACTTTGAGATAACATCAATTGTTTGAAACTGGAAAGCTTCTAAGCAGGCCACCATGAAGAATTGCAAGCAGTAAATATTAAAAGCAAAAGTCTCATAAACGAGAGATGAGGAATTTGTACACCAAAAAGGGCTGATTACAGAGCAACAATTTTTTTCTTATATCTTCACAATCTGAAATATAAAACATAGGAGATGAAAAAATATTTAATTGTTGCCATAAATGACAGATTTTCAGTAAACTTCTTTACTTGCAAGTGTAGAGGCATGCAAATGTAAATATCCAAACTAAGAAAACAATTGATCAGTTTTGACATGTAATTCTTCATTTGTGTATATTAATTCAGTTGTTTTTCTTCTGACATTCAGATATTGAGCTACATTGTAGTAAAGCAGCCCATATACATGTGAGGAATGTCTCTTGCATTTACTCTGGATCACATCAGAATATCCTTCCTATAGGTTTGTGTATGTTGAGTGAAAAAATCTGTTTATCTTTTCATAATTCCCTCCCTCCCCCAAACTTTTGATAGTAGCTTGTGGATTTAATTTTGGTTTTAAATATTAACTACAGCTTCGTGAGCCTTTTTAAAAAAGTTATTAATAGTAATTCTTCCCTTTTGCATGCAGAATGATTTTCAATCCTTCATCTCCACCTTTCCTTAAATACGGGAATATTATAATCCCCTATGCATTGAACCCAGTTCTAAGTCCCATTATATATGGTGGGTTTGTTGCTTCTTTTTTTTCCCCACAGTCATAAGTCACTTTGCATTTTATTAAAAATAATACGTAATATTATCCTACAGGAGAGAAAAGTGAACAGTCACAGTTGGTTCTGTAGCTGTTTTCTTCCCATTTGAATGATCTCTAGAAATAAAATCTAAGGGGGAGTGAGGAAGAACAATGAAATATAGGGAACAAGCCAAAATTTCTTTTGTAGGTAGAATTCATTGATGTTTTAATTTTTTTCAACTTTCTGGATTTTTACTCAAACTGTTCAGAGGGATACTTCACAATGATGAGTTTCTATACCTTTATTGATCCATCACTCAAAAGAGCTGTGTTAACCTTATTTTAAAAATTGCATTCACAAAATGCTGATTATCACTGGCTGCAACACTGCAGGTGTGATTGTGTTTGGGAAATGAGTGGTGAGAATGTACTATGAAACTGTATGGCTCAGCCCATTTTTTTATGCTGATGCTGAATAAAATAGCTTTTTTTGTGCTGTAAAGAACTGAAATTAATGCGTTAGAGTTCTGCTGCATTTGTGCACCTACTCAACATGCCCCAGCAAGGATTTTTCTGGCTTTGTCTAAACTTGATGAGATAAACAGCTTGGAGAAAGCGTAAAATGACGCAGATGCAATAATTTGAAAGCTTCTTTACAAGAAAAATGGCCATTTTCTTCTACCTTGAAATCAGTGTATAGTAATTAAATATTCTCCTTTTATTTACATTCTCTTAATACTTGATACTTTTCTGGGTTTTTATGATAATGTTCTCTAAAAGCTCCGTTGCCTTATACATATGAACATATATGTGCTCTCTTGTGATACCCTAAGCATTACAACTTGTTTATTATTTATAAAGATTATTCCAATCTTTGGAAATTCAGAATGCACAATTCTCAAGTGAAGTGACTGTTTTAAAATTTATTTAAGCCAGGAAAGCACACAGAAGGGTCTAGTTGTTGCATCCACATATAGTTAATCCATTTATGCTTCTGCTACTCAGAACAGTTAATAACCATCAACTTCATGTTGTGGATAAAATGAATTGATTATCAGTCAACACGGAAACAGGAAAGCTTGATTACTGTGCATCTTTAAATTAGACCTAACATCATTAACTTCTCACAATTAAATTCAGGTCCTTCCTATTTCCGAGCCCTTGGAAGTCTTTCTGAGAAAGCAAAGGAAAGAGGGTGCTGTGTATCAACCATCTGAACCCTGGTGACTTGAGGAAGGAAAGAATGCTGCAGCAGCTGGATGTGTTTGAAAAAAGCATCTTCAGTGTCAGTATATCCATCATGACTAAAGCAATTTACTGATATGGAGGTAGTGCTGGTCAAAGATGCTAAAGTTTAAGCCCTTAAGCCCTCAAACCTGCATCCGTCTGCAGAGCAAGCATAGCAATTCCACACTGTCTCTCACTTCAGCTTCAGTATGGAGACAGCCGATCTAAAGATAAGAGGGAAGGTCATGCTCTACTGCCACAATTAAAAGCAGTTTAAAATATGTTAATGAGGAACAGATTTTCAGAAGAATTTATTACCAGGAAGAGCAGAATGATCTCTACTCAAAGGTCCGGAGTTCTTAACTGTCATGGAAATGCCTGAAGATCAGCACCTTTCTATGATCACCCAAGGTGCTACCTCGAGATTTGGGTGCCCAAATACCCTCAGCAATTCATCTCCATGTGCCTTTTCCCATATTCTGACCTTCATGGGCACATATTTATATGCAACTATAATTGACACTGAGCATTAATCAGACAGTGGTGTGTTTTAGGCTTTAACTACACTGTTTGAACTGCTGACCTTGAGAGAAAAGGTTTTATATACCATTCCCAATCCCTTAAGTCTTCCTGTCACTGCAAAGCAAATACTTGGCTTTTATGGATGGATTCAGTTTCAAGTCTAGTTTTTCTAATGTTTTCTTAAAATTACAGAAGTGGCTTTCAGGAGAAGTTTATAAACATAGACACATTTTTCATTGCACAGTATTACCAACACAGACAGACTTTTGTAAAATAGTGCATGGTTAGATATAAGTGATAAAGTCCCATATACAGGAATGCTGTTTGTAGAAGTCCCTGCGAACTAAGAGATAAATAATATCACAAATGATAGGAGATCATATCTTTTCCTGTTTGCCATACATTTCACAGTGACTGGCAAAGATTTCTTTAACCAAAGGGGTATGAGGTCTCCTTCAGGTTTAGAGACTCCAATCCCTTTTACATTACACAACTTCACAGTTTCTGCAGCCACATAATGCCCAACCTTCCTTAAAGCAACTCCTTGTGTTGCTCCTTTTCGTGCTAATGTCTTTTCTTAGCTTTTCTCACCATTAATGTCACTGGAATTTTTATATTTTGTCTTTTAAAATATTTAATGGCACTAACAAAAATAGTACGTACATTCTCAAATATTCTCATAAACGTACATTTAAAAGATGAGTATGTGGCCTCAAAACAAAATACAAAGAGATACATGGAAACTAGCATGATCAAAGCTACAAATCCTAACAATATGAAATGTATACATGGACATCAGGAACTATACTTAATATAATTGTTTTTACTTTGCACTTAAAAAAAAGAAAATGAAATGCTAAAGTAGAGCAGTTGAAAATGTGGTTATAGTAGTCAAGTAGTTCTCAAACATTATGTTAATATGGTTAATTTTCTGTTTTTAAACTTGAACCATTTTTTATAGATGTATAAGTTTAGCATGTCTGGTACTGCTAGTCAGGTTTCTGTTTCTTAATTGTCACTGAGCCATACTTAATGCAAGATGAGTTGGGCAGTTACTGCATCATGTAACTAAAAAGGATGACTGGCTTTGAGGGCTTCTAAAACCTTTTGCAAAAGTTGGTTACAGCTTGTAACCATATCAATCTAGTGTTAATATTATCAAAGGGTCTACACAAGGAAGCAACAGCCAGCAGCTCAGGATGCTGTGCTGGTACAGAGTACTTTAGATATGTGAACTTGTGCTTTAGTGAAGCAGCTACTGAGGCACTGTAGCTTATAGAAGAAAACCCACACAAGTAATAGAAACCAGATTTATTAAAAAACCAAAAACAAACAAACAAAAAAAAACCAAAAAAACCCAGATAAAAGAAGCGGGATGATGTCAAATGTAAAAAGGCAGAGAGAAGTAAACAATTACAAATTGGTTATAAGCTAGAATAAGCAGCATAGCTGGAAAAGCCAGACTTCAAGATGAATTCCATAGTGCCACAGTCAGCACGTTTCCTTCCATTAAAGCCAATGGGAGTTTTATTGCCAGGGAATCTGCCCATTAAAGTTTTGTAATGATACCCTTGCTTACTCTGTGAAGACAGCGAAACTCTGGTTGCTTTAAAATTACAAAACATTGTTTCAAAATCAGCAATACTTGTTTTTGCAAGAACATAAACTCATGGGGCTGAGTTAAAAAACAAAGAACTGCTGCAAAATGTTTCTACTCCTTTTTTTCCCTTTTAAAGTTTTGTTGCACTTTTTCCCTGTTCTCTTTTTTCAATAAGGCTTCCAAACTCCTGGACACAATCTGTTTCAAGAGGAAACAGAGAATGACACCTGACAGTAGCAGAAAACCAAAACCAAAACCAAACTCATAGACACTTTTATCCTTGAACAGCATGTATGAAATATATAAAATAATATATATTATGTGAATATAAGGCACCATCCAAATTTATAACTTAGTTATTTTTAGACCATAAAAAGAGCTCCTAAAATTTAGTTGTTGTATAGACTTAGGTGTCTTGAAACTGTTTGAATTTGATAAATTGATGAAATACAGCTGAAAATCACTTTTTCTCTTCAATGAATTAGGCACAGTATCACCATCATAAGAAATTGGGAGACAACATTCAAAAAAATGTCTGTAGTCTATAAGTATCCTACCTTTCTTTTGCGTAGTTTCACTTGACTGTCTGAATATTCATGTGAGGTCAAATGATTCCTTACATGTAAACACTGAATGTCTTCTGCTGAACTGACATTTGAAAGGCATTTGTTTTCAGGGGCCACTTGAGGTTCTGTGAAACCTCGTTCATCCAGACCATTTTCCACTGCTGGGATGTGAGAGCAAGGAGGAGATTGCATAAGACAGTTGCTGGATTCCACTGCTGAACAGAGCTGTCTGTCACTACTGGTACATGATTCAGAAGAAATCCCACTCTCTACCACATTGCACTCAGACTTTCCAAGTCCGTCTTTGAAAGCATCAGATTTCCGGCGCTGTTGTGCAATTACAGCAGTATGAAGCAGCTCCTTCCCAGGCATAATAATTTCTTTCACATTTGGAGAATTAAAACAATTTTCTTTCTCTACATCTACTACTTCATTTAAGCCTTCATAACTACAAAGCACCAGGCTTTGGCCAATATTGCCACAAACATCTTTTTTCATCTCTTCTTTATGAACTGTGTCACAACCAGGTTCCTCACTTATATCTCCAATTATTCCAGATGATTCAGCTGCCTTGTTACCCTCTGTTATTGGTACCATCTGTGCTAAGGACCCTGCTCCATTTAAACTCTGCCCTTCATCTTTTGGTTCACTTCCTACAGCAGTGATGTGGTAATTAACACTATCCAGGTTGAGTGCTGAATAGTCATCATCATCATCAGACACATGAACTAGGGTTTCTGTGCTGGCCTCCAGAAAATGCTCCTCGTCCTCATGGTTATCATTTTCATCCACCTCCTTTGAAACATTTCCCAGATGCTTTTCGGGGAAGCCAGTCATCTCTCCACTATAGCAGCACTCTGGAAACGAAGAACATTTTTCTTTCTGGTCCACACTCAAAACCTCATCTTTTTCCATACTTGTCTGCAAGTTATCAGCTACAAGTCCGTGACGACATGCTGTATTATACTCCACAGACTCCAAAGCCAATCCCATCCATTGGGTCACATGCTCTTCCCAGCTTTTCTTTCTGATTGCTAGAGACATGTCATAACAGTTCAGCAGCAGGCTGCAATGTACCTTCCACAGAGGACCAGAGATGTCATGGCTGCTGTGCACTGCTCCAGAGGTAGAGAGTGTTTCATCATTTCAACATCTGCAAGAAATAAAAAAAGACTGTGTTATTGAATCAACTCCAAATAAAATAAAATAAAAAAAAGGAATGAACAGTTTAAACAAAACTCCAAAACAAGATAAGACTGCGGAACCAGAAACAAATGAATTTAAGTGACTATTTTGTTTAAAGTTTTAATACTTTTAATACAAAACTTGACAGCACTCATAATTCAGTATAACTTTTCTTTTCTGATTACTCTCCAATATCAAGTAAACAAAAATGAATAAACAGGCACATGGACAAGCAAGTAGCTCCAGAGCCAAAGACAAGCTTGTCTTAATTGTATCTGTCATAAGCTACTAATTTTGATGGGTATAAGTGGCATTAGATCCTATGGCTGGCTTGCACACAAAGTTACTTTTATTTCTTCCTCATCCACAGGTATCTTTGGAGCATAAAATTCTGGCTTTTTCCCAAAGAGGTAGAGTAGAACTTCAGGGTTGTTCTGAATTTATTAAAGTTATAAACCTCTTGTCTTCTGAGTATCTTTGGCCCATTCAGCGGCTCCCATTTTTATTGTTATTATTCATTCTCTTCAGGAAAAACTGTAAGTACAAATGTTACATGCAAATGCAGAGGCAATCAGCTGTTGCATAGTAATAAAAAAATAAAATCATAAAATCATAGGATAGTTTGGGTTGGAAGGTGTCTTTAAAGGTCATCTAGTCCTACCCCTCAAAATACAACCCTAGGAAAACTAATTTAAACTTTTGGTGTATTTCCTTACCTCAAATACATTATAAGACCTAAAAAACCCCTACCTTCTAGTGTAAGGCAAGGAGAAAACTCTTATTTAGGACAGGACTCTCCAGAAGGCAGCTTGTGAGACAGTGTGGTTGGCTGTAGCTTTGCTACTTACCTGGACTGCCCGGCTCTGCCAGAGCCCACTGTCCCTGCTTGGTTTTCTATGTGAGCAATTTGCACTGACTGCTGTATTAGGCATTCTGGATGAGGGCATTTGAGATACACTAATCTTGTGTCATTGCATGTGTATATTAGCACAAAGAAAATGTTTCCTATTAATTTATGCATTGTAAAATAAAATTGACAAGTTTGTTGTCAAAGGAGAAAACAAAGTTTCTAGCTCATGAAACATTAGAAGTACAAGATACTTCTGCTTTTAACTTTCTACATAAGAACTGTCAGCACTTAGCATGGATCTGCTTATTGATTTCAGCAATAAAGAAGATTAAGTACTGAGTTTGTTCTGGGTCGTTTCAGTCCACTAAGGCAAATTCTGATTGCCCACCAGGCTACAAAGCTGCCTTGACAAATCACATGCCTGAAGGTATAAAAGTATTCATCTTGAAAGAAATGCAGAATTATGCCTGTGCAACTGAACCTCTGTAAATTATGTCTTGACAAACCGACTTTCAGGATAGACTTGTACACGCTCCTAGATCTTTAACCTTGTTTCAGGATGGCAAGCTTCATTTCACATTCACATTTTCCAACTCTGTGGAGACTCTGCTTAAAAAGAACATATATTCATAGGGTAAGAGAACTCCATGCAGAAGTCATTAGCGTGTGGGAGGCTGAGCAAAACGGAAAATAACACAGAGCCAGGCCAAAAAAATTATCTGCTTTCAGAGGCAAAATTTAGTAGTAAGAAGTTAATACAATTTTATAATTCTGTCTTCTTTGCTGGTCAGATATGAGAGCAAGCCTAAATATTAAAATCTGAAGTCGAATCATTGTATGAATTTGCAGCACATTTGCATTTGTATTCTGACTTTAATTCATCTTATACTCTTCTGCTATTTCTAAGTATGTGTGGCACAAAATTACCACAGAGTGCAAAATCAATACTGAGAATACTTTTAAATTCTGTTGCGCCTCTTTCTGATAGGCACTAAAGCTCCCCAAAACAATTAAATTAGTTTTACAACCACCACCGAGCTTTGTTTTGACCTTTGAAAAGAGACGTTTATTAGAAGGGGCTCAATGATTTTTACTGTCCTTCATGAGCAATGTTTGAAGTTGCACCTGGATGCAACTCATTTGCATCTTCCCTCTCTCTTCCTCTACCAGAATAGTAGCTCCATCTACTCCTCAGAAAATTAAATATGGTTCCTACAGCCATATAGGGGAATTTCTGACAATAACCAAGAAAAGACACTAGTAATTTAAGGGCAAAAAGCTAAAAAACGCGACTTCCCAATGACATACGTGCATCCATCTACCTAAGATTTAGGCTGCTTTTAATGTGCAGAAGGCAGGTTCTCAAAGAGTTAATGGGTGTGTGTTAATCTTGCTGCTGCAAAATGGAGTTACACGTGTGCAGAAAGGGGAGAACAGATCCCTTACTGTTATTCATTTTTTGGATGTGGAGAGTTATATTTCATGGGGAATGAAAAACAAATAAATTTTACTTTAGGAACCCTTCTGTTTTACTTGCACTATCACTAGTTTTGGCTGCCTCATAGACTGCAGAAAAATGATTAAACAGAAGAATATAAAATACTTTGCTTGAAATGCAAGACAAAGCATATGACAATGGTGCTTTCATTGTTCTCTAACATATGAGCATATGTAAGCACTAAATATGAAAAATCTACTGTACATATGCCCCCTCTCAAGACAGCTTCACCTACCTGTTCCTGACATGCCCTCATTCCCAGGACACACGAAGGAGCCCATAGTTTGGTGGAAGCCTGCTCAGCCCGTAGTTTGTGGAAGCCTCCTCTTCTTCCATTCCCTCTCCATTCCTCAAAGACTGTGTTAAATAATTTAGCTTAGAAATTATTTTCCTGTTCTAATTGCTTGACCCTTGCGGGCCAACAAGGAACTTTTTCTTTTCTACCTCTTTATTCAGGGCCACCTATTTCCTTTCACGCACATGCAGACACGTAAGTTATGCCTTGGAGGATTCACCACTCCAGACCTCTGCATGAAATCCATAACTGTGCTCCTTTCTCTTCCAGAGAACAAAGTGCACTGCCACTTTGCAAAAGAAAGTGTTCCTGCCTTGGTCACTGCTTTTTTGCTTTTGCTGCCTTTTTTCTTGATATGCAGCGTCTTTTGTTCTCTGAGAAATGCCCCTCCCAAGTCTGTTAGTACTTTCACCCAAGGAAAGAAGAATCACCCTTTCTCACTCTCTATTCCTGCCTTCCCACAACTAGAAACCTTTTTATCTAATTTCTCCAGAATTTTATGTCAGTCAGATGAGCCATTTTCAATGTGTTCAAATGTTTAACAGACCTCTTCTTCTGATTGAAGTACCTGCCAGTATACCATCCACTCATATTTTGCTTTTACTTTTCAATAACACTAAGTTTAGTCCTGCTTAGTACTCTTAACTTTCTGAAACAAAACCACGAATGATGAAAACTTCTCCTAGACAAAATTTCTTGACCGTGTGTTTGAACTAAGGAATATTGGCAACATTAACCCAATAGAAAATTCTTGACCAAAGGAAATGGAAGAGAGCAGTGGGTGATCACAGTACAGCAGAACCCCCTTCAAGAACCCTCTGTGATGCTTCACATTGTTTACAAAATTAGATGTCATTTTAAATGCATTTTATAATAACCTACTGACTATCTCCTTTCACTGTAAAATATAAAGGAAATGAAAACCAGGCAAACTTTTATGCTAGCTTATTTTTGGAAGCTTTGTATCTAGTCTCACAAAACTGATAGTTACTTTAAACTGATAAAACACAAAGTGGTGATGAACTGGTCAGCTCTCCTATAATTAGATTGCCTAACACTTCATTTCAATTAAGGTTCCTGCAATTTTTTTTCTGAGAAACTCAAATTAAGCTGTTTCCAGCAGGCTTTTGAAATTCAAAGAAGCATCTTTGAATCATGAAATTCCATTCAGGTTTGGCTATGCCATGCGTTTTTCAACACACATTTTACCTTGTCTTGCTTCTCTCCTGAAGGAAACAGGGCAGACTACAAGAACTATCCTTAAACAGACCCAATACCTATGACTGACACCTGCAAAAGCTGTAAACGCTGCAGCAGGAAGACTTAGGGCTTGGAGCCAGAGTTAGAATGGAAAGGGAAGGAAGGAGACTTACTCGAATGTCTGTATCTGTGACTACCCAGACCTGTCAGAGCAGCTTCCCTTCTGGGGCTTAGGACTGGACACAAAAACATCCCAGTTACAAGAGTGGGGAGGCAGAGGCACATAACCAGGGCTCTCTGGTCCTCCATCTCCTCTCTCAGGACACAGAGTGGAGCCCACTCTGTTTTTCCCAGAGTGGAAGAAAGAAATAAGGACAGAAACATGGAGACATTAAGGAGTATCAGCCACCATACAAGATGAAACAGTGAACCCCATACCATTAGGATGGAAGGGCTATGGCAAAAGCAGACATAAGAAAGACACTGCTTTGGAAGAGGAAATATCAGAGGCATCCACATATGGCCAAAGCAATGACTACCACTGACCCAGGTGTGACATCTCTGCTGCCTTCACAAATTCCACCATACTGACAATTCATTGAACCATACATGACCTCCTTGTTGGAATAAACAGAAAAGTTTTGGAAGGGACAAAGTTTCAGAGAACACAGGAGAGTTTATGAAGTCTAAGTGGCAGGAAACTTTCTGAGAGGGCAGCCCAAGCAGTAAAGTCTCACCATCATGCCAGGGGAATGATGTTTTTGCTAATGCTTTACATGGGATGTAAATCTTTTCNAAAAAAAAAAAAAGAAATTAGGCAAAGCATTAGCTTACAAACTGAAATGAAGATGAAAGACTGTTTCATTACATTTTTTACATAGCAGGCATATGTGAGCAGTGGAGATCAAGAAGAAATATTTATTTTGTTATCATTATTTTATCTTCATGGGTCTGTGACCCTAGTCAGCAAACTTTGTTTAAGGAAGTCTAAGTGAACAGGGTCTGCTTCCTATAAACTCATCTCACATTTTCCTGGTCTGGCTTACATACAGTTCTTTCAGTAATGCCATACCAATCTCTGAGAGAGAATGTTGTTTACAAATAATTTGAGATAAAACATAAGCCTCTAGGTCTTCACTCAGCTATTTATTTTAAAATATCTGCTGTTTTTTAAAATGCAATCCTTCATCCTCTTATTTCTTGGACATATACCACCCTTTGGATTTTACTGAAGTGGAGGATCACCTTGTCTGCATTTCTACATAAGCAGTCTTTGTAGTGCAGGGTTATAGACCTTGCTGTCCTAGAATAGAGATACAAGGATCATTTGTTGTGGGACATTAATCTAGTGAGGACCAGATGTATTTTCCCTAATTTCTTTTATATATAAAAGTTAATCATCTAAGATCAAATACAAAAAACTGTTTGAACTAATTACTATTTTGAAAATATTTACTACTTTATTCCAAATATCAGAAAAAGCATAGTGAATACTCCTAAGAAAAGTATGTCTTCAGAATGAAATTAGAAAAAATTGAAATATTTTACATAAATTTTAATGATGTTTGCATGTGTACACATGTGATGCACTTATAAATATGAACACAGACTAGTAATATAGCCGATACTGATTTTCGTAAAGAAAACCACAAACATACTCCAATAATGTTTTTTCACATGGTACTTCTCTTTGTTTTAAATGAGGTCTCTTACTGCTTGTTTTCAGCCATGAATCACTGGACTGAAATAGAGGTACATTCTTTGTGAAGCAGCAAAAGGTGGTAAGTAATTAATATCTGACAGAAATCCACATCCCAAGTCCTTTTGTCTCCAAGAGAAGAGTTTGAGCTTCTATGAAAATATACAATGAGTACTTGATAATCTCACTTTTCAAGAAAAGCTAAGGAAGTCCTGCCTACACCAAGACAAACAGGGCATATATTACGTTGTAATACATGCCTCTGTTTTAAAAGTTGCTTTTAAAGGATGCAAATCAAAGCAACCCCTATAACTACAGAGATGGTACAGCTTACTAGATACAAATCACCTAAAGTTTTCACTTCTGCTTCATTCTGCATGCCTTTCAGGACAAAAATTGCTGGCCAGCTGTAGATCAAACAACAACATCTGAAAAAAGACAACTGATAACAATCTTCTGATAAGTGTGAGGAACTGACTCATATTGAAGCGTTTATTAGAAGAGACTCCAGGACAAGAAAATAAAGTGATCATGAACCAAATGTTAGAATTGAAAAACAATACTCAAATGAGATATTACTGAACTTGTAACTCTGAAAGGTACCCAAGTTACCCCCTCTGAACACAGGAACGAAAGAAGAGACACATGAAGAGGCGGAAATCTGGGAAGCTGCAAGAGGGATGTTCTTCCAAGTTAATGGCAAATGCCTTTGGAGTCAGAAATGAGCTTTTTTTGAGGGAGAGCCACAGAGCCAGAAGGGATCCTGAGCAGGAACTGGAGTAGGTGTGGGAAGTATAGCCTTTCTAGGATAAGAGATAGACTTTTTCCAGTCTTTTCTCTCTGATCACTGAAAGGAAGAGGAAGCAGAGGGATTTCTGTCCCACAAATCCCACAAATTCTGTATCTCCACAGAATGAGTAGGCAGGAAGAAGAGGGAGAATTGCTCTGCACACTTAGATTTGGAGTGCTGCAAGCAATGATTGAATGCACCAAAAGCTGGTTTAAAATCAAATCATATAAAGACCACTTGGTCCTGAACTACATACTTGCAAATCTGATTTCCATATATAGCAAACTGGCTGAAAAATCTAATTAAGAATGAAAATAAAAATTAAAACCCCCCAGACACTAAACAGAAAGTCAGAAGTGAGAATATGCAATTTATGTATTTATTAATATAAAGAGGGAGATCATGAAAAGATTTGTGAAAGCAGCTATTAGAACCTGGGCTTTTTATAATATTTAGAACAGGAAAACTAGTGAAATGATGAAATTTGTTAATTTATCCTAAATGCAGTGGAGAGCTAGGAGATAAAATTGCATATGAAACTCTGTTACTAAATAAAATAGCATGCAGTGGTTAAAAAAAATACTCATAACTATAAATAAGTATTACAACTCTCTATGATATCAGCTACCAATCAGGAAAACAAACCCAAAACTAAGTCACTGTGGCTAGTAATCTGGAACTAACTTTCAAACTCACTAAAAATTATAAAGAATGTAGCACAACAGGCAAAAGATAGACTGAGCATATAGTAGCATAATAAAATGATATTTTCTAAACTCTCATGCAATGAACTGAAAACTATGTGCAATTTTGGTAATTTCATTGCAGAAAGAGAAATAAGGTAGGAGAAGGTCTAGCAAAAAACAATAAAAAGTATTGTATAGCTTCTGTCTGAGGAGCCATGAAATACACAAATGTTTCCTGCCTGGGAAAGAGAGGGTTTAGAATCACATAAAAATCAGCAGTATCATGAAGAGAGAGAACATTTATTAATTGCGCCTCATATTACAGGAACTTGCAGAAGACCAAAGTAGAAATAGAAAGCAGAAATATTAAAACAGAAATAGATTTTTTTTTTTGCTTAAGCATGTACATAAACAGAAGCTATAATGTTTAGTAAATATAAATTATATACTGCAAAAAGTTTGTTATTTCTGATGCAAGAAATACAATATAAGAAGTTAATCAAGCCATGTACCGGAAATCATTCTTCTGACTTGATAAGGGTTTCCTCTTTCCTTCGAGGATCAGTTTCATTATCCCTTTAGTAAACTATTTTCTTTTCTTCTTTACAGATTCTGACATATGTCATATATGGTCATTATAGTTTACTGCCAGTGAAAATGTGTAATATGCTTAAGGTAAAGAAAGGATGTAAACATCCTTTCTTTAGACAGCAGTTAACATGTTAGAAAGATTGTGATACTGTGCAGCACTATTATAAAATCTCAATACATTAGACACCACAAAATATAAAGTCAAGTTGGCAAGTTGTTCATTCAGAGACATCCAAAGTCTTTCTCATTTTGTGAAAATATTATTGGTTCCTAAGGTATGAGCCCAAACTTTGTCCATATGTCTAGTTTATTGCTAGAAAACATAAAACATCATGGAGTTGCTTTATTTTCTGTTCTTCAAAAAGTAGCTGCACTGTCAGTGCTCATGATCATACAAAGAAGAGCTTTTACTTGTAGCCAACATATGATTACAGTGGATTCTAGTTTGGTAGTATTTGTGCTTGGTTCATTTCCAGTGCTAAGCCTCAGATTAGCTGAACCTCTTCCTAAAGGATGAGAAAGGGGAAATGACTGGATCCAAGCTGATCCAGGTTTACTAAAGATCTCTGTTATTTACACTCAATTTAAATATCAAATCAAAACCAATTAAACCCCAAATATAAAATACCTATATTTTTGGTTTTGTCCTATTTTGAATACTCGATAAAATAGTGAAATACTCTTTTCTAGTACAATTATAGCATTTGTTATATTTTCATTACTGGCTTTTTAGTACCTTATTAATTACATTTAATTAGTACTAGGCATCAAAGTCTTATTAGTTCTAATACAAATCCCTTCCTTTCACGACAGCATCATCCCAAAGTGACAACACAGTCATCATATTTATAATTGCCCACTAGAAAGAGAAAAGGTTTTAAATAAAAAATAATTTCAAGAAGAAAATCAGAGCCATGATATGTAGTGATTCAGAACTGTAAGTCTGCTCGTCTCCAAAATTTAGTAGTGTGAAAATTATATATATACTGTCTTGGTTTCATAATATAAATTGCTAATTTCTTTGGAATAAAGAGAAGTAATCTAAGGTGTAAAGGTTTAAAGTCCTCTTTTTGCCTAGGAGGTCATCTATATGGAGAGTTCATCACGCTTCCAATTCTTCCCCCAAATCATTTCATCTCCCCACTCCCATAGAATAGAAAAGATACATAATTGGCAGATTCCTTTTACATTGTGGCTTAACTGTAAGCATCTTGAAAAGAACACATGAAATTAGAAAATACCATTCCATGAGACATGGAATCCTAGAAAACTGTGGCTATTATTTTTGGTTCTCAATTAGGGTAATAAGATCAACATCCCTTCTCTCCTCCTCCCCCTCCTAGCTTTCCCCAGAATAGAAGAATTTCCATTTGCTAGCCAACTCCAGTGAAAAACTAATTTCTTAACTACATGAGGTCCTTTTGAGAACAATACAAATTAACCAGATGTATTCCTGTTGCCTTTTAGATTTAAGGTTCTAATATGGTGCTTCCATTTAAAGAAAAGTTGCTGTTGCTGGTTATAGCCATGAGCTATGAAATCTGCGGCACTGAGGACAATGACTTTTGGCAACCAGCCTGCTTACTGAGTAGCAGGGGGCATGTTTTCATTCCTGGTGTAGACATGGCTGAAAAATATTTTTGACATTATTGTGCCTATACTTTGTATATAAAGAGCTGAAAATAATTTTCTCTCATCAAGAAAGACAAATATTTTATGATTGAGAGTCTACAGAGAATGACTACTGAGATGAGTGTGCTTTTTGGTGGGAAAAAACCACTAACAGTATCATTTGGAATCCCATTTTGTTGCACCTGTGAAAAAGGTCCATGAGCAAACTGAGCAAATATTTCTGGAATGTAGCTGAAGATGTGAAAAGCAAAAATTAATCAAAATGGCTCTTTACCAGGTATCTCTTTGAAACTAGAGAGAGAAACAACATATAATGCACTCTGTTTTAAATGTTTAAATGTGTTGTAAATGCACTGCAGAACCCAATTAAGTCCTCGACATTCATGGGAGGGAGTATAAAAATTGAATTTATTCCCCAATAAATTTATTTATCTGCAATAAAATTTATAAATTTATCCCCCAATAAATTTCCCCCCAGAAACTGGGGCGGGGGGAGGGAAGGGGGAAGTCTGCATTCAAACACAACCCCAGAATTGACTATCTTTCATTATAATATTCTTATTTTGGAATTCAGGAACACTGTCTTCCATAGGACTTTTGTACAGTGTATGTATCTCACCTCTTTATCTCCTTTCTCTCTGCCTCTAACAGGCATATTGTGAAAATGACATCGTCATAGACCTTCTCCACAGTATTTTCTAGAGTGCTTCAATTCCAAACTCATCAACTGGTCTCCTCATTTTATAAGGATACTCTCCTACTTGTCATCTGTAACCTGCCTGGAAAGATATAACCTAACCCTGGAAATTATGGGTTTTGAGTATATAAGTACAGAAAAAACAAAACAAATGAGTCTTGAGCTCATGTGGAGGTTTCCCCTTGATTTTAAAACCAATTCAAGTCTATTTCCTTTACCAGCTACCAATTCTCACACAACATGCAAAAGCTTTTTTAAAATCTTTAGCTATATATCCAGTTATGCTGACAGTGACTCAACATTTGGAAGTTGTCAGGAAGGCACTGACATCTGCATGTAGGTATTCAATGAAACAAAGTGGAAAATTGTTTCTGAACCTGGAAACCTCAAAGTCCAGCCTCTACAGTGGAGGGTAAAATTCTTAGAGGCCATCTTTCAGCAAAAACTTCTTATTTTAGTGCATTAATATTAAAAGGTGTCACCTCTCTCTGATAAAACACTGTTACCTGAAGATACACAATTCAAGAAAAGTGAAAACTGACATCTCCATTTAGTGGACAAACAAAATGTGTAATGAATTTCAAAGTACAACTTCCAGTGCATTGAGCCTTTCGGGACTACTCAGAAGTGCTCTAGACTCAACCAGTGAATTCAATGCAAGTCTTCCTTACCCATTACATGTCTCTATCTTGCATGACAAAATTCATAAGGGTATCAAAAGAGGATCATATTTTGTGACAGTCTTAGCAAGGATGTTAATAATACAATATTAAGGTTGTTGAGTGCTCTTTAATAAGGTGCAGTTGTACAGCTGCAATAATGTAACCCCAACTGCTTTGGCTAGATAAATTTCCCACTGGTTCCTCTTGCCTCTTCCATTTTCCTTTAGCTCCCTTAGCATTTTGAAAATATCCTTCATACTACTTCAGATTTTCCTTACTTCTCCATCTAATGAATTGTCTGTTTGAAACTCAACACCAACTCACTCTTATCCAAAGTAGTGCTTTGGATCAAAAGGCAAACTTCCTCAAGTAACATGATGTTCAACTTGGAACATTTATTTGTTCTAGCATTGAAGAGTATTTGTCGTGGTTGATTCCTCGTGTGAAACTCATCAATAAGACCTACTTACTCTGGAAACCCTGGAACTGATAAAGAGTGAGCTAGAGGGTGGGAGTATCACCAGTAGAGATTCAGAAGTGACAGAATTGTTTACAAAATTTCCTAAAATTCAAGGATATTTCATCTAAATCTATTAGATTTGACACAAGGTACATTGCAATAATTAACAGGAAATATCACAGATCAGCATAAGAAAAAAAAAAGCCTATATGAAAATGAAGGCTAGAAGTAAAGAATACATTTTATGAGTAAAACTAGTTTTAATGCAGATACATACAACCTAAGGCAAACCTCTGTATTTGTGTTCAGTAACTGATGTACAATACATCAGAGATAAAACTCCAGGCATTTCTAATTTAAACATAAGTGATTTTCTTAATTAAAGAGAAGCAAGCAATTATGGTAATAGTGGATTTGAAATTCTCGACCAACAGACTGTTATTAAATAAGTAGTACTTCAAATCATCAATAAATATTAATGGTGAAATATGATAAAAATATTGAAATTCAATATTGTTAATTATTACAATAAAATAATGTTTACATATACATAGGATTTGCAAGTGAAAATCCTATATAATTTTGATTTGGGTTAAAATTTATGTATACAAGTATGAACATGTACACATGTACATATATGTGTACATATATATATGTATATACAAACGTGTATTAAAAATACACATGTGTATACAGACAGTCTTAAAGTCTTTACTATGTATTAACACTGATCAAGATCTTTGGAGATATTTAAAACCCAAGGGGACATGGCCCTGAGCAACTTGCCCTAGTTGACCCCACTTTGAGTGACATGTTGGATCAGAGACTTCCAGAGGCTCTCTCCTATTAGGAAGGAAATCAAGACCTATCCTTTCTGGATATGCTATTTCAATTACTGTGGCCCCTCTGTTACTCTGTTTTTGTCTTTTTGCTTTTCCTTTTGCAAAAAGAAGAGAACACCAAAATAAAAAAAATATATTTTAATTTTTTTCTCCAGACAAAGAAATAACAGAAAATGGAACCAGGTGACTAAAAGAGAAAAGGAGACTACTCAAAAATATGTCTCATTTTTGAGAAAAGAGAAAACCATTTGTAAGTTCTCTTCCTCCTTCTGCTACTGCCCTCTTCAGGGATGCTTTATAACAAAGAGGATACATTTCAGCAACAAAATTCATGTTAAGAACAACTGAAAACTATCATAAAAAATGCAGCTTAACACCTCCGACAATTAAAAAAAAAAGTTAATTAACTTTTGAGACTTGTGAAAAAGCCAATCCTTCGATTGTTCCATTACCTAAAGAACAATTTAAAAATTGATTTTAAGCTCATCAATAGAACAGAATTACTATAAACCTTACCTATTTAAAAACTGGCCACCCAAGCTGTTATCTTTGGGTTTAATTTTCTTTTAGGAGGGACTGCTTTGTGTTATGGATAACTTTATGAATTAGTCCTAAATATACAAACTTTTTTCCCCAGTGTTTTAATTATGGAATTTAACACAAAGGTCAACAGGTACAAGGTTTAAAAGAAAATAAGTTTGCAGGCACATAAATTTATGGAGAAGGAAGTCTATTTGAATAATTTCTATTATATTAATATAACCACTTGCATTAATTATTCTCGAGGCTGCAGAAATAAATTCTTAGCCTCCTTTACAGAACTCATTTGATATAACTACTTGGGCTATTTTCTTGTTTCAAACTAAGGACATTTACATTTCTGAAGGAACAGAGCAAGGTCAAAAAACTCTAGATACTCATTTTCCATTCTCATTGTTGCTATGTATCTAGCATATTTAGAGGTATTAGAGGTTTAGGGGTATTTGGAGGTTTTCTTAGACAGTAGGTTGTCTGTGAATTCTTTTCCTTGAACAACCATATCTTAAAAAACCAAAATGAGGTTAGCATAATGGAAAAGTTAGACAAAGTAGAACCAGAAGTTGAACAATGATTTGTCTTCAGGACTTTTATTTAAACCTTCTAAATAAAAAAGGTAGGCAACTATCTGTGTTACGTTTTTTTATAGTCTACTCTGAAGAAACTTCAGAGTTAAACGAGAAAATACTTTCTGGGTTCTATTCTGTTGTCCACCCTGTAGTTCAACTGCCTCAGGTGTCAAGTATTTTCACCTGCAAGTGAGGTCAGATGAGGTCATTACATGCTTTAAAACCCAGAAGACCTGCAGAAGATGAGTGCTTGATATGGAATATTTTCTTCTGTTTAACTAGAGTACTCACTAATACTAAATACGTGCACAAATACTTGCAGAAGTAAGTATGGGAACACTGTGCAGTAAAAGGCACTAAGGCTAAATCCTTTGAGACATCAGCATTCCAGCACAAATTTCATGCAAGTGACAAAGATACTCAGCCATTTAGATTTCTTTCAACTTCTTAGTCCCACTATTTACATATCACAGTTCTCCCAGACCAGGACCCCTATCTGGAGAAGACTTGTCCATAATCAAATGAGTGATTGTGAGTTTAAAATTCACCTCAGAATATATCCAGGAACAATTTGCTGCCTACTGGTTGTTCCTTGCCCCCTTCAGATGCATGCTCTTTACAACCCAGAGCCACTTCTGACCACCAGGAACACCTTTCTTCTACCCAAATGGCAGTAAAGGTTACAATTCTCAGTCTATTGCAGAGCAGATACTTGACTCCATTATGGAGTATTTACTGGTCTTCATGTCCTTCCACAACACAAAGTCATTTCATTACTCACCAATCATTTTGAAAAATATTCAGTAAAAGCACAGTTGAAAGATTCTTCAAATACATGAACAGACGACTCCTCTTTAGTTACCAATCTGGCCAGTAACTATACAGAGCCTTAATGATGCACATAAGAAAGAATTATTATAAGCAACAACTCTCCTTTTAGATTTTCAGGAAGACAAAGAATACTACATAGATTGCCATGAGAAATGCTTCTGATATCCATAATAATTTAATAATTAATTCACAACTTTACATAAAATATTCGTCCATTCACGTATCAGTTAAAGATAACATACTGAATTTCTCCCTAAACTCCTTAAAAGCTGATTCTTGTTCTTTACTAGTTAAAAGTTTACTAGGTTAAGAAAAAAGACTGAGTAAATCCATACATCCTCCTGAAAATTATAGTTCGCTGACATTTACTAAGTCTTGCTTTTCCTCTTCTAAATGCTAGTACAGCACACAGCAAACTGTGTATCTAATCATAAGTTACTAAAAATAACTTAATTTAGCTAAAGCCAACAAAAAACTTGGAATTTAGATTTAGAGTGTACACATTTAAGACTGTATTATCACTTAGACTACGAAGTTCATCTACGACTGAGAAAAGACTAGAGAACAAGCCCAGCAGAGGTATAACTGATATATCTACCTAAAACACTCTAGGGGAGGGAAGGGAAAGTGGGGGGAGAGGAAAAAACATAGCCCTAAATGCCCTCCCTGTTGCTAAATGAGGTGAAAAAAGGAACCGTTCACACCTCTAGCTTTCCTATTTAATGTCCATTAACAAATATGCAAACAAGACCATATAGCTCTATTTTTATAAGAATACAAATAAAGTCCAGCATATCAAACATATTTTTAAAAGATGAAGAAAAATGTACATGAAGACATTTTTACAGATGTGGCATATTTTAATAAACAGAATTGTCACAGTCTACAACTAAATGTATATTTTTAAAATTATAAATTTTTTACCTCCAGTTCTAGTCCTGAGATCCCGAACGCAGAACACTCCATTGCTGGATACTGTTTGTTTCTTTTCTGATTTTTCTTTTATATCCTTCTTATTTTTTGAATTTTTTGATAGTTTAAAGTACAGAAAGATTCCAAGACTGCCTTACTTAGATGAAGAGAATCAGGAGTTCGGACATGAACTCCCTAAAATATCTGGTAAATAAAACAAGAAAAAAACACAAACCCAAACAACAAAATGAAGGAGCAAACAAACAAACAAAAGAGCCCAGTCTCAGCTAGCTCCTGCTAGCATAAAAGTTCAGATTTCGCTACTGAGATCATTGCTCTATTCTAAGCAGTTTTGCTCAATGTGTGATTCTAACAAAAACTCCCTCTGCAGCTGGAGGGAGCCTTAGCTAAGCACAAGCCTGTCAAGCTTTTCCCAGTGACTTCTGTCTACTAAATTCAGACTGATGTTTTGTGAAAGGGGCCTCAACAACCAGGCCCAGATTGCCTGAAAAGTATTTCCTGCCTTTGAGAGAGAGGGAGAGAGAGAGACAGCGAGCCTGCCTGCCTGCCTGCGCCAAGGAGAGAGCACACAGAGATGGGGGGAAAGGAAAAAGACGACAAGACCGAGTGTTTCAAGACATTTAGGTTAACAAACTGCTGAGCTATTTCTGCATAACATGAAGATCTGCACTGCAGCTACATAATGTAAAAATGTTTTCAAACCCCTCCCTCCTGGTTTGCTTTTCCTTTTAAAAAAATACTTTATGCATCTCTAATGTTCATGCAAAGGTAACAGTTATCCAGGAGAACATTTCTGAAACACCTGGTCTTTGGCACCAGATAGTCAGAAGCAGGCAGAAAGCAACATGGTCTAAACGCAATTAACACATCACATGAACAAAGGATCTAGTGCTATTCTGCAGAGCAAATATACAGAGAGAGAGATACCATTTACACACGTACGCTAAAACTGTATTGCTACTCAAGAGAATAAGCTGGATCTGAGAAAATGAATGCTACAGTTTAAACACAGTCATATCAGAGGCAGTGGTACATGTTGCTTTACCTCTTCTGAGAATCCTCAAGAGTCACACAAATCCAGCTCTGCAAAAGCAAAAGGACAGACTCCATCTTGATCATATTAGTATTTTGCTGACATAAAACACTTGTAACTACTTCATTCCAGTTTGACAGGGTGCCTGAATCATGTCTCCAGAGTAACCCACAGCATCTACATCCTTTGCTCTACACAAATTTAGTGAATATCATCTGTTTATCTTTTCTGCTTTCTTCTGCCTCCTCTGAATGACTTCCTCTTAGCTGTTCCAGCCTGAGAACTTGGATTACCATTTGGTTTTGATTAAAACCAGACAGACAGCTCCAAAGAAGTTTGAGTGTAAGCTAATGGAAATTACTAGTATGGCTTTAATTATTGTATTTATTAGTAATAAACATTAGCTATTCATATAACAAAATCTACTAATAAACACAGGCAAACCCCCATGTTTGGCCACTGGTCTCATATTCAGGTGAAATATTCAGTATTTATTTTATTTAGGTTAGTTTGACTCATATTAGTAATCAACATATAAAAGAATTTTTTATATTTTTTTACACTTTCTTTCAAGTCAGAAAAAAGTGCTGTAGCTGAGTTTATTTGTCTTACCAGGTGGGTCAGTCATACATCATTTACCCTCTGATGATCCCTTTGGCTGGTGTAAACCATCTTTATTAATTATTGGTCTGAGAAAATGCTTTTACGGTTACTGATCAGGTTATTGATTGGAAACTTTGGGCTTTGTCTGGTTTTCATAGGGAGCTATAGAGATGCAGAGTTAAGACATTGTACATGTTATTATATGCAAAATAGTGACCAGAAAATCTCTGTTCGGCAGCTCTGCCACAGCTGGGACAGGATATGTATTCTGAAAGCTGATAGGAAAACATAATTACTAACTGCTGATGCACAAGTTTCTACCAGCCCCCAACAACAGCTTTTAACTCTCTATAAAATGCCTTCATTAGCTCAACTGAGTCTTCTCGAGGGCATTTCTTAAGTCAAAGAAAAGCCAGCCCTGTAGGGGCCCACTAATATGGCCATATCTGGAGCTAATTTGTCAAGCTTTAGCTCTTCAGCATGTGGAACTTTGTGCTAAAATCTGCTAAATTTGCCAAATGTGGTCTTCATTGTCATAGATGTAATTTTATATATGTACTTTTCAGCCTTAAAATTACAGTGTTAAGTTTAAAAGTTAGTTGCAAAGTTATGCAGGCTCAAATGGAAGTGGGTTTGAAATTTTTCCCAGTAGCTTTCATGTACATGGATAGTGGAAGTAGACAACCTTAAGTGGAATGACTTACCAGCCTAACCTCTGCATCTTCAAAGACATAGGCCTTTGAAGTCCATAAAAGGAAACAGCACATGTGCTCGTAAACTCTGAACAGCCAGAAGTACAGCCTTGGAGGTAAATAAATTTAAAAATTATTTTTAACTGCATTTGGCTACTCTCAGAAGTGAATCCATAACTTTTACTCTACTTTTAATATTTCCTCAAAAGATTTTAGTTCGGAATTCAGTGAATAAATCACAATCTGCGAAGGGACACACTTTATTTTTCAATTATGCAATTGCACAAATTGCAAAATTTTAAAATTTATGTTCATGGGAATCAAAATAAAACGAAAAGCCTTTACTTTCTGTACAGTTAAAATTTACTAAAACTCTTGGGTTTTATAATACCAAAAAAGTGATGAAAAATAGAAACACACTGTTCCAAAAAAGGAAACAAACATTTCAAGACAAATAATTTTTTTTAATAATTATTTTTAGTCACCTAAATTTCACTTAATGTTCCATCAAGGAGCTTTTATTTTAATAAAATAAGGTGGGTTTTTTTGCAAAAGTAAGTCCCAGGAATAAAAGAGATAAAAAAATTGATAATTGGGGATATATTTAAAAGGTATGACATTATTAGACTACAGTCTGCTCTGTGAAACAATTTCACAAAGACAACTTACTTTCAAATATTCTAGCACTTGATGAATAGCTAAAAAAGAGAACAGAACATTGTAGACAATGTCTGTCCATTTCCTGTCTAACAAAACTGAGGACAGACTGTCTCCTATATATCTTTTCTTGCTATCACATCTGCAGAAATGAGGGGAATAACCAGAATTTGAATACTCATTCTAAGCTGCTTTAATAAAACTTTATAATGATAGAGTAAAAAGAACATGTGGAATCAGAGCACATAAGTCTGAAAATATTGATAATTCTGTTTGGTCTTGAACAATAAATAGAACCAAAAAATTAGATGGAGGAATAGAGTAGTAATGAGAAACAAGGTAGTTCACTAATGAGATCAGTTAATAGCACTGCTGGACTCTGTATATGGTGATAAAATGCACTTTCATTGCAATCAGACTAACTACATTAAAATGTAAGAATTTATCTCCTTGCTATTTCTAAGCTTAAATCAAACACAAAGATGGTATTTTTTTCTTGGTACCTCTGTAACTCAGAAAAGCATATGTCTCAAAGCTAGGCTGTATAAATCAAGTATTCAAACAACTCTAATTTTTGTTTAGGTAATGTTAGTTGAAGAATTATAATACTCTATTCTTGTCATGATTATATTTTTTCTAAAATAATTAAAAAATTGTAACAATGTAGAAAAATTCATATATATAAAATATTATTATCCAAAAACATAAAATATTTTTTCATCCTAGTAGAAGCTGGTATTTTTTCCATATTATGGAAAGAGAAACTAATAATCTTACATGATCCTATGTAAAAAGAACTATCGAAACAATTAAAAAACTAGGAAGAATTCAGAGTAGTCAAGCAATTTCTGTTGTAACAGTACATAGACATTAGTATAATGCAGATGTGGATATTTTCCGTCACTCTTTATTTGTCTGAAGATGTGACAGTCTTTTCTAGACCCAGAACTACACATGGCAGTAGGCTCTTCCTAGTTTAGTTCTTGCTCAGTCAAATCCCTGCATAAATCAATGAGAATACCACAGTTGGTTTACAGGAAATTGTTAACACAATATAGATATGGTTTATTGTGTGAAAAATACAAACTTCTGTGAAACAGTATCATCAGGATTTTTGGACTGACCTAATCTCTTGAAAGGTATATTTAAAGGTATATTTAAACCTGATATATTTCCCCTAATGACTGAAGAACAGGAAAACAACTCTTATTTTGTTTAAATACACTTGGAACTGCTAAAGTACTCAAGACAGAGGCAAACAGCTATGTTTTAAAAAATATTTTCAAAGTTGCAATTTTTGCTTTTTTTTCTTCACATTAGCTGACTTTATGAAGTGTTCCATACTTTCACATTTCATAAGTATCAAATACATTGTTTTGTTCATACCAAGACATTTTATGAAGTTTTGGATTTGACAAAATCATTAGGGATAAAACACAAAGAGCAGCGACTGAAAGAAAGGGAAAGAGAAACATTCATCAAGAATACACACCAACTGGCATAACATAGTGGCTGGGGGCCAGAGAAACACAGTTTTCATGTACTATTTCTGTTCAGGAGCATTGCTTGGTCCCAGTGTATGGGATTGCAGGATAAATGTGTTGCATGAAGAATTCTGAAAAATGCTCTTTACAATTCCCCAGTTCAAATAAATTTACAAATAGTAATTTCAGCAAAATTAAATTTGTATGAATATGTTAAGGCTACATCTATATGCAAAATTCTTCACTGCCAGGACTGTAGGAACAGGATATAATTGGAACTGCTTGAGAAACAGCCTCATCAAAATCACTAGAAGGAAAAATAATATTTATGTGTGTCACTATGCGAAATAATGTTGGGGTTTTTTTAAAATGTACCAAATAAAACCACTTCTAAATAAACAGTTGATTTGGAATTTGCTAATTACATTTCTGCAATTTGGAATATTCAGTTCTAACTGTCAAAGAACTTTAACTTCTCAATAATTTAGATAGAAACACTTAGATAGCTATTTCAACACTCTTAGTCTTGCATGTGTTTATATACCTTCCTGCTCTCACTGATGTGTTGGTGAAGATTATGAGTAAGGCATCAAAAGGTAAAAGGAAGTTAAGTCTTTTTTTAATTTTTTGTTTTTATTCAAAGATTCTAATTTTTTTCTGAAGATCAACCCTCAAATTTGAGGTGGCTGCTGAGGCAGGCACAAGCACCAAAATAATACACCAAATGAGGATTAACATTGATTAGAAGAGTGCAATGGCTTCCAAAATGATTAAATGATAATACTCAAGCAGATTATCTATTTTTAGAATTGTTTGTTCTATTTCCTGTTTAGGGCCTTTTGATCATTCACATTCAGGTTTGAATGATCAAAAGGAGAATTTTGTTTATACTATATTAGGCTATTTTAAGTGTGTTTGTCAGAGTTGTTTACATTTTCCCTGACACGGATTGTTAGCCATTCCTCCAAGCAAATTTACTTCTTTACAAGTTTCAAATACTGGTAGAAATTTCTGTGTTGGTATTTAAAAAAAAACTTCATTAGTATTCATATGAAATCCTTTCAGGCTACTCCATTTTACTAGGGGGAAGCATTTTATAAACAACAAAGATGGAAGCAATTAAATGTTCTAAGGGCAATGAAACTTTCCTCAAATTAGATCTCAAAAGTACCTATTAGTAGACACACTGGTTGATGAACACATCTTTTCTTGAATTGGCAAATTAATTACAAAACCTGTAAGAGTGCAATTGCTGCAGTCCCCATGGAAATAAAACCTGTCACAATCTACAGTGTCATGTTTCTAGATAACTAACACTAAAGTTCAGCAAGGCATTGCAAACGTATTTGGTTGACAGTGTTATACAATGATGTAAACTAAAGCTAAAGCATGGATTCAAGAGCTAATCAAAGAGGAAGTAGTTCTAGTCTTGCTGGAATATGCTATCCAGATTTTCGCCTTGCTTCTACCTTTCAGGAATCAATCAGTATATCTGTCATAACTTGGCAAGAATCTCAGAAAGCTATGTATTGCTGAACTATATTTTACATTTCCTATTGTGAAGATTGTATCTTCTATTTAGGGGATGTCTTTCAAGCAATTATTAATTTTTAAATCAAACCCCTGTGAAGACAATTTTTCTTTTAAAGACCACAAATTTCAAGCAAAAGCATGAAGATGCAAGTAACTGCTCTCCATTTTCAAGTACAAAATATTGTGGTTACAAGATTAATTACAAATGATCTCACGGGTGCAGAATAGACAATCCATAGAGTCGACAGGTGCTGATAAAGCAGAACACATGCTTACATATGGTAAATATTAGGGATAGTGCCATTAAATATTGAGTATGAGTAGACAACATGCAGTAAGGTTCCTCAACAGTCTTGAGCTCTCAGTGAAGAAAATTCTTCCCTTAAATTGCATTTACATGAATGTTCTTGGAAGGACATTGAAGTACATTTATGTGAAAAGTCATGTTTTGTTGCTGTTATTGTTCTCATGATAGGATCAAAGTAGCTGCACTAAGCTCAGGGGAGATACTTCAGTTTAAAGCAGTTGAGGATGTAGTCCATTTGTTCCAGACTTGTGCAAGCTATTTGTATTCAGCCTTCCTAATTGCTTTCAGACCTGTGGAATGTCAGTCTCTCGATGGCTGTGTCTCTTCAGCATAACCTACATGAGACCTTTTAGACTGAGAATCTTAAAATTATTAAGGTTGGAAAAGACCTCTAATATCATCAATTCCTACTAAGTAACCCAGCAGCACCATGTTCACTACTGAACTATATCCCCCCGTGCCACATGCTTGTCCCTTTTGAACACTTTCAGGGATGGTGACATCACAACTTTCCTGAGTAGATATTTCCAGTGCTTTGTGAAGAAAGGTGAAAAAATTTTCCCTAATATCCAATCTAAACTTCCCCTGGGGCAACTTGAGGCCATTTCTTCTCTCCCTCTACTGATACTGGTTTTGTTGTGTCTCTCTCTGTATTTCTATTTGCTGTTCAATATTTTATATTTGTCCACCTAACTAAAATGGTATCTGAGAACATAAAAGCTGTTGATCCACCTCCTAAACCTTCTTTGTGTAGCTGGATTCATAAGAGCATTCAATAACATCCAGAAGCTTATCACTCTTTCTCATTGTAATAGCACTAAATCATATGTAAAACATGTTTGTAGTTCATGAAGGGAGAAACACAATCCTCTGCTCAGCTTCTGGGAGTGCTTGCAGTAAGAAACTATGACAAGGGACTTCTTGCTAGGAATTAATCTAAAAAATTTACCTGAGTACCAAAAGAATTTAACAAGTACAGGAAATGCTCAGTGGAAACCATTCAGTCGAATCCAATTCAGACAGGTATATTTCAACAGTGCTATTTATTTCTAGGAGAGAAAAATCAACACTAGTAAAATTATCACCATGGCTATGTCTAAAGGGAATGGATAAGAAAACGGAACTTTTCATCAGTGTGTAGACTATGACTAGAAGAATGTATTATCAACACAAAAGTAAAACCACTGCATATTCAATTGTTGCTGGTTTTGTTTTTCTTACTCAGTATAAAGACATCAAATTCTTATGCTGCTATTATTTGTATTATTGTCTTCTGATGATGTTTGCCATATCTAATGCAAAGTTTTCTATATGCATTATAAGGTTATATTAAAACCACACAACTATTTCTAGACAGAATTAGGAATTTATGGATCATCACCTTTATACATAACTGTATCCTTTAACCTCATCCTTGTCAATGAGTCATTGCTGAAAATACGAACATTTTTCTAGATGTTTCCAGCTTCATATGTGGCAGTGAATGAAATATCAAGTACTGAGACACAAGGTTATAATTGTAACATGTAACAAAGGCCATTTCCAGAATACTCAGTCACTGCATGTTTATTTATGAGAAAATTATTCATAAACCTCTATAGAATATTTAAATGAACATTAAATACATGTTTAACAATGAAAGAAAATTTTTTGTGATCGTTGTTAGCAAGCAACTATGGTAAACTAGTCATTAGAGTCCACAACCAATTTTGTATCAGAGTTTAAAATCAGAAAATTAAAAAAGTGATAAACAATTGGATTAAATTATATCTGTGAAGTTCCCTGTTTATAATGAGCCATCCTCAGTACTGCTGTAATTGAGAACATTATTCAGTCCTATATATGTCTGGGGAAATGCACATTGTACTTGAATATCAAGGAAGTACTTTTCACTCATGAAAGTTGTGCCAAATATCCCCCTGCCCCCCAAAAAAACCCACCAAAACGTTGTGGTACTAATTTATCTGTAACTTCAATAATGTTAATCTACTTTCCAGATTAGTGCTCAATCCACTGAAGCTCACAGTTTTAATATGCACTCCTAGCTGAGTATGGGGTGCTATTTTCAGTTTTCATCCTATACAGCATAACATTACTAGCCCATTTTTTCTGTTTGGATATGCACACACTGTTTAACATTTCTACAGATCCTATAAATTTTATGCCAACTCTGCCTTTAATTTTCTGTTTTACAAAATACCCTAAAAATTTACCCTTTCAGTATCACATTTCATTCCATTAGAACCTGTTTCATCCTGAGAGTCAATAAGAAAATACTTATAGTGTTGATGTATTTGTTCTTTAAACAAACCAAGAAAGGCTGTTTGTCTGTTTCCAGAGAAAATATAATTATCACTGTTTTCTTGAAGAAACCACCAATTACTCAAAATAAATTCAGACTTGCCAAGCAATAGGGAATTTCTGGCTTCCTTCAGACAGATTCTTTCCTGGTGTCATTTTTTTAAGTATCTTTAACCTTAGCTGCACTGACTTTAAGAAGGTTGTATGATCCCTAGAAGAAATACATTATTTTATAAGTAGTCATTACGTGACAATGTAAATCATTATATGTGTTGACTGAACAATCTGTACAAAATGCAAGACTCACTCAGGACAAAATTTTAAGTTTTGAATATAGAGAAAACTGCATAGATGCATTCAGTCAGAGATCCAGGCTTCTGAGGGGATAAACTTACATTCCAGAAATATATTTAATTTGAGCCAAATATATTTATAGCTTTTAATGCTTTTCTTATGGAATCAAATTTATGAGTTGCTGCCTCAAACATGGAGACTTCTGTGTATTTTAGAGAAAGACCAGGGAAAAAACATAAATACATTTTTTTCGGCAGAGAAAAATACTTTTATAAATTTACATTTATACATTGCAGGAATCTTTTAGCAAAAGGGATAGTTTAACAAACAAACAAAAAAAGCACTGGCGACATTTAGGTAGGAAATAAAAAATAAAATCAGTCTTATAATTTCAAAGTACAACTAATATTGGTACAAAAATAACTATAAATTACATTTCCTATAGGATAATCAGATATTTGAAGCAGCCAGATATATTCAGATATACTTGGATACTGAAGCATGTATCAAATACTAAATTTATAAGTGTCAATTGATAAATCCTAATTAGAAAAAGTAAGAAAGTCTTAGCTATCACTTTTTTTTTTCAATTGAAAAGAACAGTACAAAGGAGATGGATTTTCAGAAGAATTACTTACCTAAGGTTCTATACTTGGAATTTATAAAGAAAGTTTTACCTTTACAAACACACAAGTTTTCTTTGACAAAAACGTAGTCATTCTCATTTCTGTAAACTACAAGTTCTAAGTCTAATTCTTTATGTCAAAAGCAGCTCTGAAAAGAGCTAAGATACCACACTTGCCTTACAGACAGGTATTCCATAAGTATGCTTTCTTAATGTCCTTGGTTTTATGAAATATATTATTCATTAAAGAAAGGCAGCAGCTCCCCAGCAAAACACCACAATATGAAAGTCTCTGCTACATCACTGTTACTGAAATTTAATATGAGTTTGCTATAAGAGAACTGAAGTCTGTGAATGACTGTACATGTTGTCAGGATGTGACAACAACACAACAGAAGAAATTGTGGTCTGTTTCTAGTGGTTTTGTAACTAACCATATAGGCTCTGAAAACCGTTAACAATGAAAAAGTTCCACATCCATCCAACCTCAAAAACTTTCAAATACAGATATAGAATGTGCTGGTCCTTAATCCTGGAGGAGAAAATACTTATATAAAATGCTTTTTAGATATTTTAGCTAAAAATGGAAGTTTCTCAGGAAAATAAAAAATTACTAACATGACAAAAACTAACATAGATGCATAGCTAACATGCAAATCTTCACAGCATGATGTAATTAGACACAAGATTATTAGCTATCTCAATTAAGAACAAAATAATCTACTAATAGAAGAATAACTTCTAAATTACCAATTGAGAAATAATGGCTATAAATAATTCAGTTTTTACTTAAAGATAGTTGGAAGAAAAATTTGGTTTTAGAATTGGCTTTAACATGAAACTCTGGTAAACATACAAATATAAAAATTTCAGATGGCACATACAGTAGTCCCAGAAATGCTATTTATTTCCCCTATTGATAACAAATATTTATTTGTTTTATAAATATCCTTGCAGTATTCAAATAATTACTAATGTTTTCAAAAAAAAAAGAATCTTCAAATCAGCAAGAATATAAATCAGCACAGGTTTGGTTCCAAGACTCACTTTTAGTTGTAGACTAGAGATTTGCAACTGTGTATAAATTTCTGTTAGTATTGAGTGTTGAGACTCATACTTAGTGTTGAGATCAAGGATGAAAAAAGACTGACATGCTTCAAGATATTGGCTAAATTTAGATAGGAAATGGGATCTAGGATATGTCTGATGAGAAATACTGAAAAACTAAGTGTGGTGTAGATCATAGAATCATAAAACAGTTTGGGAAGGGACATCAAAGACTGTCTAGTTCCACCCTCCCCTGTCATGGGCAGGGATGCCATTCACTAGATTAGGTTGGTCAGGGTGCCATCCAACCTGGCCTCGAACACTTCCAGGATTTGGGCATCATTTTTATTAGAAATTCTATGGGTGCAGATAGTAACCATAAAGATAAATGAGACTCTGGGAGACAACCCCACACTATAACATTTATTGAGAGTACAGATACAATATTTGTAAATTTTTAATATTATTAATATTAGTTACATGTTACTAATATATTTTAATAATATACTAGAATATCAATAATATTTTATTAATATTACAGATATTAAAACCCTCCAGGGTGCAAAGATAACATAATTTAAATGTTCATTTAAACATAATTTAAATGTTCATATAAAAAGTAAATATAAAATTGCTTGTTGCCCTTCAATCTTACTATATTTTATTCAGAATTCTGACAAATTAAGGAAGGCCCTAATTTGTAGTTCATATTATCTCATAATTGATATAATTGATATAATCAATTCATATTGAGGACAACCTTTCCTCCATTTGTAGTTAGATGTATAAAAGGGCTATTAAACAAAGATACAGATGCTGGCTTGAATTTTGAACTACACTGAAGACTTTTGAGGAAAGTGGAGGACTGCGGAGAACTACAAGGGAAATTCTCTGGTTCTTATAATCGTTCATAACTTGCCACTACTAGGAAACTGCTCCTGGCTACTGCGAGACACAGAATATTGGGTCTGACCTTATCTTGCTGTACCGTACCATCATTTTCTTATTAATCTCCTTATATAGAGTATCCAACTACAAATTCAAGAAAGCCTAACATTTCTGACAACCTTATACCTGTTTTTATTTCTCTCTTGAGGAGAGCGAAGTAAAAGCTGAAACTTACAATATTTGTTATTATTTTAGGTGAGTGCCTATTTTGTCTGCATACAAACTTATTAAAAATTGAGGATGCTTATTTTTTTTTAATGAACAACCTTGTTTATCTAATTGAATCTTCTGAAAACTTGAATACAGTAAGGCTTGGATCTGTTGGAACTGGAAGAGATGAGCTTCCTTATTTAACAGGCAAACGTATACACCATGTAATGAACTGTGGATGAGGTTGCAGTGGCAGGAATATGTTTGGTCACTCCAGCATCTGGGCTGATGTTGAGAAGTCTGCCTGTTGCTCTGTCCCAAATGAGATGGCTTGACTCTCTGCAGATGTATTCTGAAGGTAACCCCTCCTTGCCTCTTCCTGTAGGGTCAATAAAATTATTCATCCCCTCCAGGGAATTCACTAGACTTCCCAGAGGAAGACTTCCTCCAGTGTCTTCTCCTGTGTGAAGGGCAGCATCTGATCCACAGAACACACAGCTAGATGATGCTGGGAGAAAAATACCTGGCTTTTTTTCCTTCTCCCTCTTTTTCCCCTAATGCCAGCAAGTATTAAAATTCCAATGGTAATTAGAAGGATGCTGTGATGAAAATAAGGAGGCCATCCACAGCTGCAGCAGGTTTTTCAAAGGTGGTTTCCATCCTGGAATGGGATATGGCTCTATGGGCACAGTGTAATAACTGAATATTTTAGGGAATCAGGGCATATGCTCATTTCTTTTATAAATATGAGCAAAGACATATCTGCAATATGAACAAAAATTGGGTTGGGAGATCAAACCCATACATTATGTACCAGTGCAACCACACTGTATACATCTCAGCTTATACTGAGCTATGTATTTCTTAATTTTTTTTTTTTTTAAATCTAATAAAACCCATAAAAACCCAAACCTCTCAACATTTAAATTAAAACCAGAGGATCTGGCAGTTTCCACATCAATTTCCCCCCAGAACCCATATGGAAAATAAAATGCAAGTAATGTCTCCATGAGATTAAATGAAATATCTCATATGCAACTGCTGATGATTAAGAGTTAAATTTATCATTTCTGCATAGCATTTAGCTAGTTCTCTGTTTTCACACTCCATGAACAGCAGGGATAAATAAATCTGATTTCTTATGGTGTTGTCTCTTACACTTAGTTTCTACATGCCTAAAAGGATTTGAGCTTTCATGGAATACTCACTCTCAGTGAATATTTCTCTCTCAGTGAGCTTTCACTCTCCTTCAACTCTCCAAGACCAGTATTCCTAAACTGGTAGCAATAAGCCAATAGGTTCAAAAGTTAAAGACAAGACAGATGTATGCAACTCTATCTCACTAATCTGAGAAACTGATCCTTTAAAAAGAAAAGAGTTTGAAGAAAGAGCTGGGCTTAAACAATTTGGTTTTGAAAAACAAAGAAGATAAAGCAACCCAAATGCATAGAGACTAATTGGAAAAACAAAAAACAAAGAAACAAACAAAACCACAAACAAACAAACAAAAGAACTGAAAAGAACTAAAACACCCACACTTTTCATCCTCACTTTTCAAAAATGGAAATCAAGTTGTTTCACTCAAATAGCTTTACTTTTAAAACTTGTCTTTAACAGCTAATACCATGAAAAACTAGGGAGACATGCTTTGATTCTGTTCATATAAAATTTTATGTCCTAGCAAGTCTTTTCCCATTTTTTTCAAAAATGCCAGTGAGCCAAGACTATCAGCTATTCACAGAGCCTTTCATGTAGCATTTACTGTACCAGTGTATACATCATCTTGTGGTTTACTTAGTCTGTTCTTAGACCACAGGGCTTATGTCTACATTGGTAAGTAGTGTCAACCAAGGAAAGTAAACCTGTAGAAGAAAACAATTAGGGAAGTGAGATCTACATAATGTGCATTTCAGAGCCTTTGTTTCTTTGAGCTAGTTGTGTGCCCCAGGTGGAGGTTTTACGTGTGCTCCATGTGATGCAGTTTAGTTTCATCCACATGCTCATTGAGCCTGGTCTGTAATGCAATGCAAAAGACAGTAAATTGGAATGACTAGGAGATTTGCCTCAAAATAAGCTCTGGATTTGCACTAACCTGTTAATGTAGATGTATTGGGAATCTGGAAAAAGAAGAAACCTCAGTACAGGAGTTTCTGAAACAGCCTGTCTCAAGTCAAGTATCTGTTGGTTTTGTTTCTTTTGTCAGGGGCAGGTAGGAGCTTAGCATTTATTGATCTTGATAAGACACTGGGGTAATTTGCTAATCTGCCTTTAAAGATTCAATTTATTGAATTCATTATAATTACCACTATGATATTTTTTTCACTAAAAAAGCATTGCTGATTTTGAGTAGAAAAAGATCATATACAGATTTCATCTTGAAGGGTTTCTACTTCCCTTTCTGCAGAATAAATATTCTATTCATCCTTTGCTGATGCTTTCTTCCTCTTTCCATTCTTGATATTTTCATTGGCAATATTTGGTTCTTGCATGGTATTTTGAAATAGAGTATGTTTCTCCAGCTTTAGCTTACTAAGACATTTTTTCCCTCTCTCTCACATTTCCTACTTTTCTTAGTCTGACTACCATGATTGTTCAGAGCTTCCCAGCTGCTAGTTCGTCTAGAAGTAGAAAAACTGACAATGATAAAGACTTTTTTCCACAACTTTTTTCAAGACTGTACGTTTAGCTTGAACAAAACCATGATAAGTGCAACAGTTGACTTTGACGGTGCGTAATATTTGAGAAACAATGATTTTTTTTCTGAGAGAGAAGCCATCTCAAATTACAAGGGACAAAAGAAATAAAACATACCAGAATAAATAATAGCCATTGTATGTAGTTTGTTTCTCATTATAAGAGTGAGACTAAAGGAAGTAAATCTTAAGAAGTAAAACACAAACAAATGCATTTTTATTCCCATACTCCATAATTTATAAAACTTACTCCAATTACAGTTTCTGTATAAAAAATATTTAAAGCTGCAAGGAACCTCCCCACTAAACTAATTAGATAATTGTGGAATTTGGTCTTTGGAACAAAAGTTTATACTGATAAAACAATCCAGGTTCAGTACAAAATGAACACACAGTTGCACATAATGCAACTCAGGACTGATTTTCAAATCCCCCCTTTTTTTAATCATTACGTGATTTCAAGGGAAGGCAGTTGATGTAATCTTTTCAGATTTCTGTAAAGTTTTTGATCCTGACTCTCACAGGATCCTTCTGGACAAAATGTCCAGCACATAGCTGGATAAACACATCATGCCATGGTGAGAATTGGCTCATGGGTCAAGCACAGAGGGTGACAGTGAATGGGGTAACATCAAACTGGGTACCTGTCATGGGGTTTCACAGGGCTCCATTTTAGGCCCTGTGCTTTTCAATATCTTCATCAATGACTTAGATACAGGACTTGAAGGGATACTAAGCAAGTTTGCAGATGACGCAAAACTGGAGGAGCTGTTGACTCCCTCAAAGGCAGGGAGGTCCTGCAGAGAGACCTCGACAAATTAGAGGATGGGCAATCACCAACCACATGAAGTTCAAAAAGGGAAAGTGCCAGATTCTTCACCTGGGATGGGGCAACCCTGGATATATGTACAGACTGGGGAATGAGAGGCTGGAAAGCAGTGCTGTGGAAAGGGACCTGAGGGTCCTGGTCACTGGCAAGTTGAATATGAGTCAGCAGTGCCCTGGCAGCCAGGAGGGCCAACCGTGTCCTCGGGGACATCAGGAAAAACATCACCAGCCTGTGGAGGGAGGGGATTGTCCCGCTTTGCTCTGCACTGGTGTGGCCTCACCTTGAATATTGTGTGCAGTTTTGGGCACCACAATATAGGAAAGATATTAAGCTCTTAAAGAGGCCAAAAGAGGGCAACAAAAATGGCAAAGGGCCTTGAGGGGAAGCAGTGTGAGGAGCAGCTGTGGTCACTTGGTCTGTTCAGCCTGGAGAAGAGTAGGCTGATGGAGACCTCATTGCGGTTACAACTTCCTTTTGAGAGGAAGAGGAGGGGCAGACACTGATCTCTTCTCTGTGGTGATCAGTAAGAGGACCCAAGGGAATGGCCTGAAGTTGTGTCAGGGGAGGTTTAGGTTGAATATTAGAAAGAGGTTCTTCTCCCAAAGGGTTGCTGAGCACTTGAACAGGCTCCCCAGGGAAGTGGTCACAACACCAAGCCTGATAGAGTTCAAGAAGCATTTGAATGATACTCTCAGGCACACAGTGATACTCTTGGGGATGTCCTGTGCAGAGCTAAGGGTTGGACTCGATGATCCTTGTGGGTCCCTTCCAACTCAGCATATTATGTGATTCTATGATTTATTAATTAGATTTCTATAAACATCAAAGGAACAAAGAAACTGCATCATGATTTGAAAGTGCAGAAAAAATGGAAAAATGATATTTTATCAAGTGACTTGAAAGAAGACAATAATGTAACATGACAAAGAGTGAGGAACTATACACAACAAATATTTGTGGGGAAGATCAAAGAGCAGTAACATACTAGGGAAAAAGATACAAGCTATATATTTTTAAAAAGAGGACAGAAATTGTAAACATAAATGGAAGGGAAAAAAGAGTATATGCTGTGTTAAGATTTGAGGAGTCCAGCAGCCGTACTCACCTAACACTGGTTTGAATCAGAACTGAAGAGTCAGCAGATGACATATTCAGAGTAAAGAAATTTGCTCTGCTTCCCATTACAAACTGAGTTTTAAATGTAACACATGATAAATGAAATATATGTTACCAAGAGCTCAAAGTTAAACAAAAGAGGAATTTTGGATAACAGCTTTTTTGTCAGCTGAGTAGTTAAGAACAATGCAAGATTACCTATGTTTGATAGGAGCCCAACTTCCATGTCTTTTACACCATCCATATTTGCAAGATTAGTTTGCAAACTAGGTAAAGGAGAGATTAAAACCAGCTTTTCTGAGAGGGAGGCAGGCATCTGAAATGTTTTCCAGACATCACAGAAATTTTTCAAACAAAACTTCTTCTTGCTCAAAACAATAAATATGGCAAGGATATATATTGTACTCTTTTGCATGAAGCTTTTATTTCAAATTGTTTCCTCTATTCATATGCTTAGTCACACAGACATACAAGTACATATCAAGATAAGGTATATCAAACGCTTTTATATCCACTGATCTCACATTGCTTTTTTTTTTTTTTGTAGCTGCTGTTGTCTTTAATATATCAAATTTTACATTAGAAAAGGACGTTTTTCTATACTAGACATGAACCCCTGTCTGTCTGACCAAGATCAGTCATTAAATTGTCTTGGCTAGGCTTATACGCATCCTGTTTTCAGTGAACTCACACTTTTTATTATGTATCAGCTTAGTTTTGAATAAGGTATTACGATAAATCCTAGTAACTCCGTTTCCTTTGCATGTTAAGGACACATGCTATTTCTCTTCCTTCCTTACCATTCAAGACAGTAAGTACTGATTCAGTAATGTCTGCCATAATTACCTAGAAGATAAACTAAAGAACTTAACAGGGCTAGCACAAAGTTGTTATGGTAATTTCAGGGGTATTCAAACCAGAGCACAAATGGAAACACTGAAGTATGTTGTTCTCCATATCTAGGTAACTCACAAAGTCCACTAAGTATAATCTGTAAAGTGAAATTTTAAATCTTTTTCCCATCTTGCAGTTAGAAAAAACATACAGTTATCATTAGCTTTCTGACAAAACTTCACCTTTTGGACAGAATGTGTTCCTGGCACATTGTGATTAAAACAGTTTGAAATTAAAACAAATTGAAAAGGTGAAAATAAAGAACTGTTCACTTCAGTCATTACTACCTTCTTGGGTATACTTTCTGTGTTCCCATGCTTTCTAGATGAACTTCAAGGAAAAAGGGAAAAAATCCTGATTCCCAAGAATTGAAAGGAAGATCTGCAAGTCATTATAGCCAAATCTGACACAGAGTTCTGTTACTGAAACAGGGGTCCTAATGGAGAGCAACCAGAAAAAGTACTTAAGAATGGCAAAGGACAACAAGTTCCTTCTGAAAAGGAAGTATAGGGATCTAAAATAAGGTCTACTCCAACCAAAGTAGAACTGTACCATTTGAAATATTCCAGCATCTCAGTGACAGCCTTATAGTTAAATACAAACTATTTAATGTTTAAATACAAAATATTTAGTGTTTTACATTTATTTTTGTTGCTGACTCCAATTTTGTAATCAAAAGCTCATCTCCTTAAATCATTGTAATAAATGGCGGGGGTGTGATGGTTATACTTTTAGGTTGAGTCAGAGAAAACGGACAAATCTTTAACACTTTTATTTTTTTGAGAAGTAAGCATCCCAAGTAATACAAATCTTAACATTTGTGAATCTTAGGACTTTAAGCTACATTCCTCAGTAAGAGAGAAATCTTCCTAAGAGTCAGTTTAGCAGCTGTCATCAAGGACTCTGATGCCTGGATGACTTTGCTCAGACAGGTGTAATTCTATTGTCATTTCTGAGGATATGACAGATATTTTTAAAGTATAGAAAGAGGAATGTAGTTTGACACTGAAATTTTTTTATGTCACAGTTAGAAATTAATGCAGTGATTTACAGTGACTACGATGTGAGAAAATAAAAGTTACCAAAACATTTTTCTCTGTTAAGCAGACCTATTCAGCCAGCAGCATGCATAACTGAAGTTGTCCTTCCACACTTATGGTTCAGAATTTTAACCTCATAATCAGATGGAAGCAATCATATATCACATGTGGTCTGAGAGAACTAGAAAAATGAGCTGGTCTGCAGGATGAAAAATCTTGAGAACAACTGATTAGTTACAAGCTCAGTGTTTAAGCCCAGTTTCTCAGTTCATGAGATTTTACTCACGTTGCAGTAAAATTTTCCCATTCCAACAGAATTCAAAGTAGAACCAGCAGGTATAAAGCCAATTCATAATGGGAAACTTCTGGAAGATTTGGAGAATAATTGTGACAGATATAATAAACTAAACAAACTCCCAATACTATCTTTGGAAAGATATCTGTTTCTGTGGGGAGACCTTCAATCTTTAAAGTTTTCTTTCCCACCTTAATCTCTCTCTTTTTTTTTTTTTTTGCTTTTTGGTAGGTTCCAGGTGCCCCTATCAAAAATTCAGAAGATTTAGTCTCTGCTTCTTCACATAATTAGTTTATTACTTAAATATTTCACAATTTGCTTCCTTTATTCAGTTCAAAGAAACCCTTAAACTCTCCCACCTATCAGAAAGGTCATGACAGACTGGTAAAGGAACCTGTGTTGGACTTGCTGTCCAACCTGCATACCCAGGCCATGTGAATTCAGAATAGATGAAGATCTTCATTCTCCACCAGTGACTTGACTTTTGCAGCCTGACTAAAAGCCAGAAGCTGAGTCAGTGTAAAGATTAAACAGAATAAGAGAACACTATGGGAACAGTAAGGAAGCTTCTCTAATCTTCAGGATTAATAACAATGAAGGGGCAGGGAGAGAAACTTTGCTTTTTGCAGGCTTTGAAAAGACTTATGAAATACACTGTAGAGCATAGGGCATGGGACCAACCACCTGATAAGCCTGGAATTATAGTTTCTTCTAGTCACTATTTTCTACCATTTACTTTATATCTCAGATAGGGACAAGAGAGGAGAAGTAAAGTCTAAACATGTCATATTGTAATTAGCAGCAATAGATACTAGACCTACTTCACCTCGCCATAACTTTCTATAAATCCAATACCGCCATGCTTTTGAATTACTGATTTATTCTAAGTTCCATATTGGTACACAGTGTGCAATATTCACACATTCTGAAGACTGGGTGCTGCAAACACCCGACAAACTCCACATATGCCCATAGAGTATGTTGAGCTATGTCAGATTATACCCAATAACAAATTTAGATTCCCATGCTATGAATCATTCTATGATTCAAGGCCTAGTTTTGTATAGTACAGCTAGCTTAGTTTTACTGAAGAAATTACTGTTAAGGCACAAAAATGATCATAAGTAGGAGCTGTAAAGATGATCATGAGGTTTCTAAACAGAAGCATACATACCACACAGTAACACATAGCACCTACTATCTGCTATTATTGGGAAAAAAAGTAATTCCTTTGCACTCTTGATTCATAAGTATCCTTCTTACAAGATCTCTTGCTCATGGCTAAAGATGCTCTAATTTAGAGTGATTCAGTGATATAAATCAGAGATTGGCAGTGAGGTTATACATTTTTTTGGTAATCTTTTGTCAGTTCAACACATTATGCAACAAAGTTGATGTGAGTGGGTAATGTTCAGTATGAACAAAACTACAAAAATTTCAAAAGGTGTTTAGTCAAAAGAATACAAAGCAACAATGGAAGAGTAATACATATTATGTACTTTAACATATAATTCACATGCATCATCTGTTAAATGTACTTCCAAGACATTTGCACAGACCCTTCAGTATTGTTCAAAATACAAGGTTAGGAATGCAATTTATCTTAGACAATAAGGTACTATCAGCAGTTTGGAAGATAAACAAGATCTAGAGAGTTCTGTAATAGCACAATATACAGTGTCATGTCTGCCGTCACAGTTGTTGTATTACTGGAGCTTTTAGAGAGATAAGTATACTAAGCCTGTAGCCTCCCATGTTATTAGCAATGATTCAGTTTTAATAACGTAATTTTAAAGAAAAGTTTTCCCTATCATTAACTTTTACAACATTGAAGATATACTATAGAAGTTTCACGTATTTTCATTATTTAATTGAAATTGGCAGTGGGCATTGTGTTTCTTTGCCACTCAAGGATTTAAAACACTTATTAATGGAACTATAAAAGGACATGCACAGTCAAATTAATTTCAGATTTATGTGTCTTTATAAACTTACCTCCATGAGCTAGGTTTTTTATTACATGAAAACAAGATATATAGCAAATGGGCACAATGTACACAATAAATTTCTGTATCTCTGTCTCCTAAGTTTGAGTTTATTGTTTAATAAGTTTCCTGGCAAAGAAAATAAATTTTGATAAGATCTGTGGCAGCAGGAGCCTGTGACTCTGTTTCTAGGAGAACACTTGGACAGTATCAATAGATACTACTGTATTTTGAGGGGTATGAGAGTCTGACAAGGAAATTATTTGATGAGAGTGAGCATGCCAGAAAACAGAAGCAAAGATAACATAAGAAGCTATCATAAGAGTGAAAGTTGTAAATTATGTCAAATTGAGTGAACTGTTGCTAACAGTGTTTGCCCCTGAAATTAAAGCAAGAGTTTTTCAGAAAAGATAGCTGGCTAATAAGGTCTCTCTTCTCTCTTGGATATCCCTGTTAATCAATGACACTTAAGAAAAAGGAGCCAAAGACACAAATTACTTTGTTCCATGATTGTTTCATGAATGAAGCAACCGCTGGGGCAACTCCATATACAGATTAAAATTGGTGCCAATTAATACTAACTGAGTAGCTGTAGTGTGGGTTACTGGTACTGAATTCTGCCATTTTTTTCAGACTTTTCATAAAAATTTGATATGAACAATATTCACATCAAATATTTTTGCAAATAGACACAGAATGGTGTTTTTACTATTTTTTTGCATTAAGTTTCTATACTGAATGAGACAATGCCTTGATGCATTGCCATCTTTAAAGCCACCATAAAATTAAGATGTCATTTTGTAAATTTGATTCACTGTGATTGAATACCTTGGTTTGCAGTGTGACCAGTGATAAGATTCAATGTTGCTACTAGACATGCACAGTTGTAAGGAAAAAACTCAAAACGCACAAAACAAAAAAACACACACAGAACCACCCCCCATCCCATCCCTCCTCAAACACATTTATTCCAAGAAGAGCATAATGTTAAATATCCACCCTTTAACTATGCCAGTGTGGTTTTGTGGTTTAATATACTATAGTATGTGAAAGGTGAAATAGAGCTATAGCAAATATTTGTCTGCATGCCCACAAAAAGTCAAATATACCTAAATATAACTGCCTCACTAAAATGTTCCAAAGCCCCTCATCAAAAAATACTGGATGATGAGCTCACGCACAGGTGAACTTTTATATATACATATGTATCTCTGTGTCTTCTCCCCCTCCTCCTTTGGACTATGAAGTCCAAAAAGCTCAGGTACATGCAACATCTGGACAATGCCCACAACTCACTGTGATGTAGCATATACATCTGTGACTAATATCCAGATCATTCCATTTGTTGGACCCAAGACAATAAAAACAGTGGATGAAGTTAAAAGAATTTTTTTGAGGATTTGCGGGTGGCCAGTCAGTATGACTAAGATACAGGCACTTTCTAACTGCTTTAAACAGACATCAGACTGACCAGTCAGAGTCCCATGTGGTCCATATGGAAAAAGAGGAAACCACTAAAAAACACCCCACCCACTGGATTTTAAGCATGTTCACACATCGCTTACTTTTGATAACTCTTCCTGTCAAAGTTATACAGCCAAAATAGTGGCATGAGGAACTACTTTGGTGCATTGTTGTCACAAGATTGTTAGCAAGTTGAAGGCAATTCAGAGAAAAAAAGGCAGAAGTTGCAAAGGAGACTGGAAATGTAGGAGAAGAAGCATGTATCTCTGCTATCTGAAAAACGTATGAATAATGTAGAGTTCTAAAAATATTAGCTACAAAAACTTAAGAAAGCATACTATAAGGGGACAAATGATTTAATTGTAGTGCAGCCTCAATACAAGGTAATTTAGGTGATCAGAAAAACAATAAATCTCTATTTCCATCAAACTGTAGGGCAAAATTACCTTCAGTTCCACTCTCTTTCAAAGTGATTTGTAAAACTTTAATTGTGTTATTGTGGGAATCTGTTCTCTCTGCTGACTACAAATATAAAGAGATGCAGTATAGTCAAACAGGTAAGCAAGATGAGAGAAGATGTTACCTGTGAGGGTGGTGAGGCACTGGAACAGGTTGCCCAGAGAAGTTGTGGATGCCCCATCCCTGTCAGTCTTCAAGGCCATGTTGAGTGGGGCATTGAGTAGCCTGATCTAGCCGAAGGTATCCCTGTCTATGGAGAGAGCTTTGAAATTAGATAATATTTAGGGTCCCTTCCAACCCAAACCATTCTATGATTCATAAGGCCTCATAATTTATTAAGGAGGATGAAGAACTCAAGAAAAACATGATACAGGGGAGGCATCTACAATATATAGTTTTAAAACCTCAAAACAACCAAACCTTAAAGAGCGATCCTGAAGATAGTTCAGCCCACCTGTATGATGACATGCCCCACTCAACTGTGTGGTAATGATGCAATTAGCATTTGAAGCTAAGTTATTCTGAGATCAGCAGAAAATTTAAACTGAATCTCCATGTGTACTGTGTGGCCTTGCCACTACATCCCACAGGAAAACAAGGGTAAATATATTTCAGTTATTTTAAATTTACATGAGGACATGAACAGTCAGCTATGTGCAACACAGATTACTCTCAGTTCAGATATCACATGTACTAATATCGATTAACAGGTCTGTTCTGTGTCTGAAGGTGGAGGAAGACCACAGCATATGAAACTGGTAGGTTCTGATGTTTTCTCCAGGGTCATCCAGTAGTTCTTTACTCCCTACAGAGTGGATAAAGCTATGTACCAGAGTAGTCTCTGCTCTTTGGGAGTCATAATTGGACTCTTTACAGTCTACACTGGACTCTTTAGTCTGCATCCAAGACTAAACTATGAGAGGTACCTGCTCTAAAATCAAACATTAGACTTTGGATTACTCTGTCACTGGAGTTTGTAACTCTAACTGCAGATAAATTGCCACAAAATCTAAGAACATTCAGATTCAGTAAGTTCCTGAAATGAAACAGAACAACCACAACAGATTTGAGAGAGCTGCCAAAAGGATGCAGTCATAACCACGACATAATTTATTACCAAATCAAAAGCATTGATTTGAACACAAATGAGAATCTAGCCATAAAAATATTCACACAATCCACCCATCTTAAGAAGAGTTTGCTGTGAGACACACTTCAGGTTGATGTTTGGGCAGATATGACCAATTTAGGCAAAGGAAGAAACAATGAAGCTTCTGCTGACTCTGAAAAAGAAATATTGACTCAGAGCCAAGACTTCCTTGCTATGCGAGAAGCTGTACCGTAGAGAACAAAGTGGACGCAACTACCCACTTCCCCAGATGTGTCAGCTGGTAGCTATTTATGTTTTGATATAATAGACTTTATTATAAGTAACTGGTCTAATGCTAAAATAATACCTTTCATTTATTTTTCAAGATTATATGCTGAAAAGTACCACAGCAGATTCCACATGATAAAAGTGGTAAAAAGAGCAGCTATGTTGTAGGATTTATATAGAATCATTTTCTCTTTCTGAACTCTAAGAAGTTCTTTGCCTGAAACTAAGCAATAGCTTCATAAAGTGCTCTTAACAGTTCTTACCTGCTTTCCTGTTATTCCTTCTACAACAACTCTCTGCTTCTCTCTTACTTTCTTAAACTGAGCAGCTTCACAGTAAAAATTTACCACCATATGGTACATCCTACCCAACCTTTTGTCTTGATCATCAAGCAGATCACTTGTATCTTTTTGCTTTATCTACTCAAATTTGAAGTAACAATATCCTCTTAAAGCAGGGCACAAACCAACTCTATAAAGTGAGGTTGTGGATTAATTCTTGTAATACATGAAAGGCATGTCATAGACTCTCTCTAAATAGTATTTTCTCTGCATGTTTTAGTTGCAACATTTCGGTGGTAAGATATTCTCAGCAAGTATAGAGCTACAAGTCAGTCAGTCTCACCTCTATGCCTGGCAAGATGAAGGATCAGATCCTCCTGGAAACTGTGCTAAGGCAGATGGAAAATAAGGATGCAATGGGTGATAGCGAACATAGCTTCACTAAGGGCAAATTGTGCCTAACAAATTTTGTGGTCTTCTGTGATGGGGATATAGCTTTAGTGGATGAGGGAAGTGCAACTGAAAAGCACCTGCACTTGTGCAAAGTATTTTAGATTGTCCCACATGACATCCTTGTGTCTAAACTGGAGACACATGGATCTGACGGATGGACCACTCAGTGAATAGGGAATTGGCTGGATGGTTGCACTCAGAGTTGTGGTCAATAGCACAGTGTCCAAGTTGAGAACAGTGATGAGTGCGGCTCCTCACAGGTTGGTGTTGGGACTGTCACTGTTTAATATCTTTGTCTGTGACATGATGTTACCCCTGCCAGGCAGGAGCAGCTCTTGTTTTATTAATAAATTCCTTGGAGTGCATGAAAGTAAATTGAGACTACATGATCAGTGTTTATATATATATACATACACATATATATATATGGTTTATTTTAGAACAATTTGGTTGTAAAGGAAAACAGTATGTGGCTGTTTTCGTTATTACCTATAGTAACGTGGCAATACAAAGTATCAAGGTATTGCAAAGAAAAACAGGTGTTAGGCATTTTGGTTGTAATATAGCAATGTATATAACCCAAGAAAATGTGTAAGTGAAAAGAAAGAGCATCCAAGGAAGTGTGTAAGGGAAAAGAGACAAAAGAGAGAAAGAGAGAGGAAAGAAGGAAATAAGGAAAGAAAGAAAGAAAGAAAGAAAGAGAGAGAGAGAGAGAGAGAGAGAGAGAGAGAGAGAGAGAGAGAGAGAGAGAGAGAGAGAGAGAGAGAGAGAGAGAGAGAGAGAGAGAGAGAGAGAGAGAGAGAGAGAGAGAGAGAGAGAGAGAGAGAGAGAGAGAGAGAGAGAGAGAGAGAGAGAGAGAGAGAGAGAGAGAGAGAGAGAGAGAGAGAGAGAGAGAGAGAGAGAGAGAGAGAGAGAGAGAGAGAGAGAGAGAGAGAGAGAGAGAGAAAGAAAGAAAGAAAGAAAAAGAAAGAAAGAAAATTTTTATAGTCACTACTTCAAGGTCTTTGCCAAACTTGGTTGTTCTCATTGGTGTCCGTCAGGTAGTGGTGGGGGAGAGAAGCCTGTGAAACAAAGTTTGATGGGTTTATGTACCCTCAGAAACCTTTCTGGTACCTCCCCCATATGTGTGTGGCGGGGCGGGCTGTGGTGGGTGTGTGCACACAGTGGCCTCCTTTAACACAGCCTGGCCCATAGGAGATAAACATTATACACCTGGAGAGTTCCACTGGTTTCCTTTAGATAAGCATCACACACCTAAAGAAGCATCACACACCTAAGACTTTGCCCCTAGGGCCTCCACAAATCTAGCAATTTGTGGGCTACAGCCCCCTCCTCCAGTAGCTCCAGTAGCAATGTAAAAAAGTTCAGTTCACTCATGGACAGTGGGATTGAGTGCATCCTCATCAAGTTTGATGATGACACCAAGCTGTATCAACAGTATTACTTCATGTTACCAGAACTTCTTATATTCCCAAAGCGGGGCACCCCCTCTCCCTCCAAACTGTGTGGATAACACACCAGTATTTTGGCAGTGGCTGAAGAGTGCTTGCACAGCACTGGTGTTTTCTTCCGTCCCCACTCTACCTCCCCCAGTGAGCAGGGCTGTCGGTTTACAAGAAGTGGGAGGGGACAGCTGACTTATAGTGGTCAAAGGGATATTCCATACCATATGACATCATACTCAGAAACAAAAAAAGGAAAGAAAGAAGATGTGAGAACACTCATGGTTATGGTATGTGTCTTCCAAAGAAGCCCTGCTTTACAGGAAGTGGCTAAACATCTGCCTGATGATGGGAAATAATGAATAAATTCCTTTTTTTTCTTTAGTTTTGTTGCCTGCTGCTATCCCAAACAAGGAGGGCTCACACTACTATTCATTAATATCTTGTTTTTTCCTTTGTTAAAAGTAGCTCAGGTTACTAAAAGTGGATTGAGAAACTGATGAGTAATGTGATGGCACTACTATCTTAAAATTAAGTCACATATCTACTGCCTCAAGCAATGTCTGCACTAAAAGTTTTGACATTCTGCCATGAAACTGAGTGACCCTTCATACACTGAGAGATGTGTGCTTTTGAAATGCTTGGGAAGATTTCATGTTGCTTTGCAATTCTGAGGTGAGCTCTGTGCAGCTCTTCACCAGAGAACATTTTCTTATCCTGAATTTTTGCTGTTGGTTACCTCAGCAGTGTGTCACAGCAACTTTCTATCCGTTTGTCCAACGGGCTCAGAAAAAAGGACTCTAAAGCATGAAAAAAAAGTCCATGAAAAAAAAGTCCTGCCAAAGCAAGTGGTCTATATGATCAGTTTCTTCTCCAGTGGTAGATTAATTGCCCACAATAGTGACAAAAATGATGTGAAATTCCCAGGGCTTTAGTTCACAGAGCTGATGCCAGAGAGTAGTAAGTAGTCAAATACATCTTCTCACAGTCACCAAGTTCAAAAACTATTTCTTTATCCCACTGAAAATGATGTGAGGGCTTTCACAGGAGATGACTAATGGGATGGTAAGAGAGGAACCATGGAAGTTTCAGAGTGACTGCAGAGGCTGTAGACTGCAGTTAGGTCTGACAATTTTTTATTCTGTATCCAAAAGTGCAGCAATACCAGAGCCCTAGTCCTGCAACAGGACAAAGAAGCAGCAGATTGCTCACTGTGAACAGAGGATAGAAATCCTCAAAACCAGGGCCAGGGAGGAGTAGGCCCTCAAGTAGTTCTTGTCAGCTTGGGAAATAAATTTAAAATACTTCTGATATGATGTGTTCCATGCTTTTTAGGGGAACTTAGATGGAGAGAAATTATTAACAGAAGATGTAAAATATCTTCAAGAAATATTTCCTTGGATTTTCAAGTTGGCCTCTCAGTTCCATTCAAGTAGAAAAGCACTAATAGGGTAAGAAATGCATTCCTTATTTCAGTATATAACATGTGCTAACACTTAAGTGTCCTGGTTCAGCTACAGCTGCTCTCTCAGGACAGGTGCAGGTACATTCATAACTGCAGCATGTCAGGTGTTCCACAGAATAATGCAGCCCACGCATAAAAAGCACAGCAAAATTATGCACAGAACATTGTTTAAAATGTTTTGCTATCTCCTGCACTATTTCCTCAAGCTTATTATACCAATCACCTGGAGCATAAATCTGTCTTCAGCATCTGTTCTTTCTTCTGAAGCAGCTCCCCATTGCCCATTGACTGTTGCTTTTATATACAATTCTTTATCAAACCTAATTGGAAACAGCATTGAAACCAACACTTATCATCTCCCCGTGCTGCTTAACCCTTTTGCATCCAGAACAGCATTGAACCTTGCACATGAGGATGTAATCCTCTGAAAAGCAAAGGATTCTCTCCAGTGCTGAACTAGACAAGCCTTCCTCATCACTGGGGCTGCAGGGTTATCTAGATGTCCCATGAAGAAAACAAGTTTAGAATTTCAGAATTTTAAGGCTGCCACTTATGAACAGAGACAGAAACATCCTGCTGTGTGTGTCTCATGGAGTTGACAAGAAAAAACAGAATTTGGTCCCCTACACCGCTATATTTATTACAGTCACCTATTGGGATAGGTTTGGGGGTTATGGTGAGAATTATAGAGATTCCTCAAAAATAAAAGATTTAGTCAGGGCACAGAGCCCTCCTCCCAGTTTAGTTCTAGTATTAGCATCAGTTATGGAAGTGTTGCAGAGAAAACAAAGTGCATTTTTGCTGTTTTAGTTTAAAACAAATAAAAAGAAAATAAAAAGATACATTGTATTAAAAAAAAAAATCTTGGGTTAGCGCTTGGAAAATGAATGATTCACAGGGTGCACTGCAGGTCACGGGGGAAGCATAAACTCTTTATTTCCAGGCATCATTGGTTTGCTTTCATTTGTGTTCCATGATTATATACCTAAATCCTTAAAAGCTTTGGATTTTGATCAGCTGAAGCATAAACATGCCTTTAAAGAAGATGTTTCATGGTAGAAATAGAGTAAAGAATCTTTCTGCACAAAACATACTTGCATCTTCATAGATGAAATAACACAAACCTTTTAATTCCTTAACTCATTTAATGGTGTGACTGTATATCAGCATTGCTTCATTTGGAGGCTATTTGTCTATCAAATACACAGAAATTCAACCTTTCTAATTTTATAATTTCAAAGTGATGTTTTGGGGCTTCATACTATATAATCCACAATAAATAACTTATTTGTTAAAGAAAAGAGACAAATCAGTAAAAATCAAATTCACTGTCATATGAATATGAAGTGCCTTACAAGTGACTCATAAAAACCAATGGGCTTTACAAAGACAACATTAGATGTATTTCTAAACCACAAGTGTGGGTAGGTCTATGACAATATCCTCCAGCAATTTATAATTTCCCTCAACTCATGCATTACATCAGCTCCAAGATATTCCTATATACATTTAGAGTTTAACTAATGACAGAAAACTTTATTCACTTTCTCCAGATTGCATATTTTTCCTCAAATCCCAGATGTCAGATATTTTGAATTACAATTCTTTTTCCAGTCAAAACAAATATATTAAAAGGAATGCTACTGTGGGTCCATCTTCCCATAGTACCTTCAGCTCAGACTCCTTCCTTTGTGATGGAAATTTGAACTTTTAGGTTATATGGGTTGAGGTTAAACCTTCGGTAGTGTCCCTGATCAATATAATGACCAGCCATGTACCTTATGAAAAAATGTAAGTACTGATGGGTATTAAAACCTGTAACTGTTGTAAATATTTAATATTCTTCTGCCTGAAATGATACAAAGAATGGAGCATAACACAAGTATCCAATTCTTTACTGCTCTAATTATTAGACTATTTTACATAAAGATAACTATACAATCACCAGATATACCTTAAACACCTCTTTGGCTCTCCTCCTGAATGAAAGCCTTTCCCAAACTTTTAAATGTTTCTTTCTCTAGATAATTAATACCTGCAGGTTACATATTTTTATGTCTCTACTTGCATATATATATATTCATATGTACAGCCATATCACTCATCTAAATATGAATAAATATTTAGTCAAATTATTCTTCTAAATAACTTCTTTCACACATTCACACAGCTAGCTTGCACTTATCTTGATATGTTGTGGATACCCGATGCAATAACTCCAGTGGTAATCATGCTCACTTTTATTTGGATACTCAAATAGGTAACTTTTAAATCACATTCATGAAGACAGCACTGTATTTATCTTAAACTGTCCCTTAATAGACTGTGTCCAGGCTTCCACTGCATTCACAGAAGGAAAGTGTCCCCCTTTCCACAGCAGGGTTGCATTATATTCACAGGAGCATAAATCTCATGCTTGTTTCCTTTTTTTCATGGTTGTTATACTGAGGACTCAGATTAAACACAGACCAAAACACACTCAACACAGCTTTCAGGGATTCTCTCCAGGGAGAAAGCCTCAACCAATTCCCTTGTAAAAGCTTGTATTACCTCAAAGTGTGTTGCATACCTCTGTTCCTTTACCTAATCCAAATACCCTTCTTAGAAATCAAAGGTTTCAAGTTTCTTTTTGTTATGAAAATAATTTCATGTATATTATCTAAACTATGAATGTTTTTAGCAAATAATAGCATTGAGTAACTAATAGATTTGTTTTAGAGATTTACATTCATGGTTTAGAGCATCATAGAATCATTTAGGTTGGAAAAAATACTTAAGACTGAGTCCAACCATTAGCCCAGCACTGCCAAGTCCACCACCAAATCATGTCCCTAAGCGCCACATCTACATGGCTTTGAAATATATTCAGGAATGGTGACTTCACCACTTCGTCAGGCAGCCTGTTCCAATGCTTGACAGCCCTCTCCGTAAAGAAATTTTTCCCAGTAAGCAATCTAAACCTCTTGTGGCACACCTTGAGGCCATTTCCTCTTATCCTATTGCTTGTTACCTGGGAGAAGAGAGTTACAACGTCTGTTCAGATAATTTTACAGAGAGATAAGGTTACCCCTCAGCATCCTTTTCTCCAGAGTAAATGACTCTCATTCCCTGAGCTGTTCCTCACCAGACTTGTGTTCCAGACCCTTCACTAGCTCTGTTGATCTTCTCTGGACTCGCTCCAGCACCTTAATGTTTTTCCTGAAGTGAGGGGCCCAGAACCAAAAACAGTTGTGGCCTCACCAGTGCTGAGAACAGGGGAATAATCACTGCCCTGGTCCTGCTGCCCACACTATTTCTGATACAATTGGCCTTCTTGGTCACCTGGGCACACTGCTGGCTCATGTTCAGCTGACTGGCAACCAGCACCTCCAGGTCCTTTGCCATGGGGCAGCTTTCTAGCCACTCTTCCCTCAGCCTGTAATGCTGCATGGTATTGTTGTGACCCAAGTTCAGGACCCTGTTCTTGGTCTTGTTGAACCTCTTACCACTGGCTTCGGCCCATTGATGAAGACTGTCCAGATCTCTCTGGAGAGGCTTCCTGCCCTCCAGCAGAGTGACACTCCCACCCTACTTGGTGTCATCTGCAAACTGACCAAGAGTGCACTTGAACCCCTTGTCCAGATTGTTGACAAAGATATTAAACAAGACTGGCACCAACACCGAGCCCTGGGGAGCACCACTTGTGACCAACTGCCTGCTGGGTGTAGCTCCATTCACCACCACTCCTGGAGCTTGGTGATCTACAGAGTTTTCTACCCAGTGAACAGTACTTCTTACAGAAGCATCTATAAAAGCCCATTCTGCCCAACTGACTATAGAAGTAAGGCCCCCTTTAACAGTTTGTAGCTTGAGTACCCTTCTGGCAGGAAACATTCTCTTTCACATACTTAGGGGTTTTCTTCCCAACTTTCCCAATCAAGAGTCTAGAAATTTAGTGTAACATTTACAGAAACAGCTGGCTATACAGATAGGAAATAAAAAGCAAGCAAGCAAGCAGTATGTCCCTAGTATCTGTAAACTTGCCTCATTTTAAGTAGCATTTTTCACATTTCTTCTTCCATGTGTGAACTATTTAGGTTAAAACCACTTTTTGGACAACAGGTTTTGCCTGTTACCTAGTTAAAACTTGCTATAACACCTTTTACACTTGATAAATAATGCATAGCAAAACAAGCTTATGGCGGGTGAATATTAATGGCAGGAATTAGAGCACAGAAACTAATCTATAGTCAGAGAACACTAAAGCACAAAGTGACATAAGTAGGCTAATTGGATTCTTCTTACAGGAACTGTTTTCTGCAAACATTAGAATCACCTGACAGAGATTTACTTGATGACTCTTGGGATAAGAAAGGAGGAAAATGTGTCTCTTTTGTGTCAAAGTTATAAGCCTGTGTCTTGACATCAAGAAAAAAGAAGCAAACAAACAAGAACAACAACAAAAACCACAATACAAAAACAGAGATGCACCTAGTACCTTAATAGTATACTATTTTTTCTTCCTCATTTATTTCAAGAATTAAAATAGGTCTTCTTACTCTTCTCACAATTCTTCCCCCATCCTTGACAAAGATGACTTAGATTGTTAGAATAATATGGCCAAAGAAAGAAGAATTATAGGATAATTATAGAAGAATAATTATAGAAGTTCTGTCCAACTATTTTGCCATACGGTAGCTTGATCAATGTCTGCACATGCTCTAGGTGACCTAGTTTAAGAATAATATAGCTGCTCTCCTACTCATGAAGCATGGAACCAGCTTATGACTTGTGTATTTTTTGGTTTTTAGGAATTTATTTTTAGAAAAAGTTGATAGTCATATGCCTTACTCAGCCCAATGAATTACAGAAGTGAAGATCTGTGCGGTTCAATAGTCTAATTTACAAATACCTATCACAGTTTGTGTCTCTCTCTGTCCTGTGAGTGGTAACCTTGGTAGAGCAGTCAAATTCCACACAGCAAGTGAGACAGAGAGAGGGAAAATGGAAGCAGCAAGAGCTAACAGTCTACCCAGAGCATTTCCTAATTAAAGGTGGGAAGTACCTTCTTCACTTTTGGTGGCAACCTTTACAAAGGCTCACCTACTCAGCCTGCTCAAAATCCAGAACCAAGGTGAGTCAGTAGAAAACTTTGAGGGAAAATATGAATAATGGCATGTCAACGTAAGGAACTGATAGGAGTAAGCCCACACTGTGCTACAGTTCTATCAGAGTTAGAATTCATTAATTGTATATTTGATAGAACTCAAATAACAGCTGACAACTGAAATCCAGTATGAAAACCAGAAAGTTATAACATCATATTGAATATCTTCAGACACCAACTCTTAATCTCATACATAACTATATTCTCTATAACATTCAAGTCTGTTCTGTTGTCAACAGCTATTACAGAGGGAATGGAGTTTGCATTACTTGTATTTGTGTAGGTTTCCCTTTTAAAAGCTCAGATTAAAATAGGAGACTTAGGTTGAGGCATAAAGTCACCTCAGACTAAATTTATAAACAAAGTAGCTGTGCTGTCAAATGTGTTAATTTACAGAAAATCTCTGGCTAAAGGAGTTCTAGATTTAGTTACCTACACCTAGGCTTCTACTTTTTTGGATGCCAAAAGGTCTCTGAAACTCTCCAAAAAATGACTTTCAACCCTTCCAGTCAGGTAGGATACCCTTGTTATTTTACTGGTATAAAGTCAAGGCACAAACTCAGAGCATCAGAGAGGTGTCTGAAAAAATATTACCCTGTATTATATAAGTTTGTAAAAAGATACATAATTACACTTGTGTGACTTTTGATGATTCAATAGAGTGCTCAATTAAGTGAATATAAGATCAAATAAAGCTGTAGAACTTTCAGTATCGTTAGAGGAGTCTAAATAGAATTAACACCTAAATAAATTATCCAGACCACTTCTGTAAAACTGATTGCTAAAACTGTTAGGACACTTTTGACAGGACTTTACTACAGGGAAGGGATAAGTTAGATAAATAAAAAGGTAAAACTACATGTACATTAAATGAATTATTACATAGATAATTTATATGTACCTCATTGTTCTTTATCATCAATACATATTCGGTATATTGCCAAGCTATCTTTTCAAAGATATACTTTGCTCGGCTCATGTTTACATTGTGAAAAACCCTAGAAATCTAAATATGTTTGTATCTTTACGTGAACTTTAAATGGCATACCATTTGTTCTGCATCTGACACACTGATTTATGCATCTGTGTAATACATGACCATACGTAAACCTTGGGATGCAAGTATCTCATTAGTTAACAGATTATTATTATTCAGAAAACAAGACTGGAATCTTGTAAACTTGTCTATTCATTTGGTACATCCATACTTAATAGAAAACTAAATATTTCCATCTCAAGCCATGAACCAGTTTTCTTTGGTTGTAATTGTTAGACCTCAAGTAGCACATACAGACTCTTGATACATATGTGTGTATTTGTACTATATTGATGGTTTTATTACACAAGAAGTTTACTTAAAACACAATACTTCATTATCATGACTTCAAACTAATCACTCTGAAGTTAGCTTATGCCAGAACAAAGATAGAGTGGAGGAAGGTGCCTGCTGTACAGACAGTAGTTACTGAAGGAGGAAATTTGGTCAAGTGCCATTAGGTTTTTTCTGCTGCTTCCTCCTTCCCTGTTATGGCTCTATGTTCAGTATTCAACCACAGGATCATCTCATTTCTATTTTAGTGCAAATTTCTGCTTCAAAAAAGGGTTCCCCAAAACATTCTTTAGCTATATGCTATACTACTATCCCATCCTCTTTTACAATAGCTATACTCTTTTGGGGTTATGGTTTGGTTTCCATTGTAAGAACAGCCATTGCCTCTTTCAAATTCTTAGGAAAAAACCAGGCATGGGCAAAAATACCCCAGAATGAGTCAAGTAACAGTAGAGGTAGCTTGTGCAAATCTATTTGNAAGGGTTCCCCAAAACATTCTTTAACAGTAGATGTAGCTTGTGCAAATCTATTTTAGCATAAGCTACTGAATGACTGGAGATCTCCAAACCAATCACTGCATTAACAAGTAGTTTTGTCTCTAACATTTGCAACTGCATTATTTTCTCCCTAAATATACATCAAGTGAAGGACAGAAATAAGATGGAAAACAACAAGGTGGAGCAAGGAGACAGTCCAAAAAGGTTTGTTTGTACTGTGCATCTTAATTTCTGTACAATTCACTCCTATAAAAGCATCATATAGTAATTTTGTAAATAACTACTGAACTCAGAATATGCAGTGTAACAAAAGTTTGGCTTTGTGTTTTGTTTTTCTGGTGGTCTGCAATAAGCGTTTATAGGACCAAGTATCACCATGAGATCTGAGGTGCATTTATCAGACCCAGTAAGTTAACAGCTTTATTAGCTACCAGCTACTAGCCAGTTTGGTATGAGCAGATATAGGTGACTTATTAAGGAGATACTGTCAGTATCTATGATGACTACTTTTCCTCAAGGCTCTGCACAAAATTATCAGTAAAATCTCTATTCCTGTAAATACTTTTTCCCACTTTTTACCAGACCTCAATAGAGACAGAAGTGGAGGGGAAAAAAAAAAAAATCACTCTATCATGCTCCAAGCCCTGCCTGTGAGACAATTTTACCACAGTCAGCATGGACTTACTTGAGAAACCCAGCAAGAAGAAATTTTAAGAGCTCACAGATAAAAAAATGACTGAGGTGCTTAGGAAGATAATATTATCAACAGTGTGTCAACATTTCTGATATTAATTCTTCTCTTACCTTCTGACAATATTTTTCCTGGACAATGCATTTAAAGACAAAGCAAAAAGGGACATTAAATAAAACAAACAAAAACAAGAAAAAATCAAAACAAACAAATACACACATACAGAGAAATCCCTCTGTCCATTTTCCCCTCCAAACTGCACTCTGTAATGCCCTCTGGTTTTTTATTACTACTTACTATTAAGAATACAATAGAATGGATTGCAGGAGGCAATTTCATCATGAAGTCACTTTTGACAAAGTTGCTCTTATCCTGTTATAAAACTTGTGTAGTAGGGGCAGAATAGCTGTTCACTCTGAAGTAAACAGAAATAGTAACACAGGTTTTTCCTTGCCAGGCACAGAAGCGTGAAATGATTTCTCCCTCCCTCTCTCCCTACACTGTATGTTTGTATTTTGCATACCTCCAAAGTTTCTAAGGTATGGAACTTATCTTCTCATTATACAGTGAGATTGTACTTAGGTCAGAGTGAAGGTTACACAACGATGTAGGAGTTTCTTCTCTTTGTAGTTTACTAACTATAAAAACATGAATTATTAGCATGATTAAAGAATAAGGTTAGCAGGCAGTCTTGTTAGTGTTGAATATGTCCAAATTCTATACAAACCCAGAAACAAAAGATCGACTTGCTCAGGACAGCTCTGTTAGTACAAGGTACCAGTGGAGAACACTTTTCTTAGTGCTGCATTGCGCAGTACCTCCCTGAAACCAAGCAGCTGAAACTTAAAAAGTCCTTGCTTAAGAGCCTGGGAGGTAGGAGCCAGACCCTGCAATAGTAGAATGAAGTTGTTAGTCTAAAATTTATTCACCCCCAAAACATATATGTTTAGATAATCCAGAAGAGGTCTTAGGTCTGAAGAATGAAACTAGGGCTGCCAAACCGTTGTGTGCCTGTAATTCTTGTGATGCGTGGTTCTCACTGAGGCACAACCTCCCTCTTTAACTTTGAAGAGTCATTCTGACATCTCCATATTAAAATTGTATCCCAGTGTTTGGACACATCTTCATATCTGTCCTGACATCTTCTGTGTCTTCAATTCATGAGCCACCTCTGAGGAAAAAGATAGCGTGATGCTGCTACCTCGTGCCAAACTCCTATCCAGCTTGTCATAACATTGACAGGTAGATGGACCACTGGCAGTAGGCAGCTCCTTGTTATCTCTCACTGTTTTAATTTTATATTTCACTGTGTCTTGATTTAAACATGAGTTAATTACTCCATTTAGCTTCTGCAGATGAACTGCATTTTTTCTGAAACTTTTTTCCTTCTTTTTCCCAGAATTAGGCGGTCTTAAAATCGAGACATTCAGGATAGCTACGGTTGGATGAGCAATGAGAAGACATAGAATCATAGAACAGTTTGGAAAAGACATCCAAAAATTGCCTAGTCCAAGTCCCCTGCAATGAGCATGGACGTCTTCAACTAGATTGGGTTCTCAGAGGCAGAACCAACTGACAGATGTGGGCTTTCACTGACTAAAAGTGGGTGTGCAGTCAGAAAAACAAAGTTAATTCTGATCACCATGTTCCCCAAAGATGGATGAGTTGTAGGAAGTGCAGGAAAAGCTTTCCCAAATTTTTTTTGAGACCTATCTGAATAATCACTTAAATATTAATTGTTATTACATTTGTGATAACAACTCCTAGTAAGGAAACTTACTGTGTATGTATATACATTTTCCTAGTAAGGAAACTTACTAGGATTTGGTCTAGGACTCGAGTAAGGGTCTAGATCTCATTAAATAATGTTCTTGATCTAGATGTCAATGAAGTAAGTTATACTATATGTAGCTGGCTATGCAAAAAAATAAAAATCTACTTCAACAAAATTAAAATGTGTTATATTTCCTCATACAGTAATTTGGAAAGCAAATAGTATGTAAAACACAGAATTTATATCATAAATTGAGGTATTTCCCAGCATTCACATAAGCTTTTAAAATCTGAGAGTATAGGAAAATTTTTAGTCATTTATAGCTAAAAGTGGGTGCTCTATACATCACACTGACAACTTAAATCTCCAAAATATAAAAGCTGAAGATCTTTGCCCTGCCTAAAAGCATCTTGCTGGGTAAAACCAGGGAATTTCAATTAAGAACGAATGTGAAATTACTTTAAGGAAGAACAAGCTTTCCATTAGGAATATATGAGCAGCTGTTAAAAAAAAAAATAAAATACTGTCAATACTGTCTCTTCATTTAATTAACTCCTAACCTTCAAGGCCACAGATCATTTAATTTGTCACCATATCGATTAGGCAGCTCTACATTTTGAGAGTACTTCTATGCCATTAGGTTATTAGATCCAGCTAATTTCTTTCCCTAGAATTACATGAATACATTTGACACATTCATTAGCTAATGAAGTTAGAAGATTCATACCAAAGCCTTTCTGTAACTATTGAGAACTATCATTATCAGAATACTGTTTTGGAGACAGAATATGTTTCCTTTTTCAAGATACAATATGCAACAACTAATATTTTGAAACTAAAATTGCCATTTCCTTGCTGCTGTGAAGCTACAAGAAACAAGGAAATTATGTTAAGCAACAACAACAAAAAAAAGCCTAAATACTAATTCTCAAAATCATTAGGTAATTAATCTCTTAAGTACAAAACCTCTCCCTAGTTGTACAAAATATATTTGAACTATATTTCCTCTCCAAACAGTAAGGAAATATTCACATCTGCTTCTTGGCTGAATTGAAATGCACTAACCGTGACAAGCTATTTTTACAGAGCCAGATTCAGAGGACTTAAAAAACAACTTTTTTTTCATATAAATTGAACTGATGCTGTATTAGCTAAAGGAATTTTATTTACAGCAAATAAATAGAAATTATTCCTTATTTTTTCATGAGGTGCATAAAAGAAAGCATTCTCCTACCTTGGTCAAAGATGCTTGCTGCTGACTGACTGGAGCAATTTTACTTGAATCCCAGTAAACTCTTGAGCAGTAATCCTGTTACGTGTCTACAGCAGTTTCATGGGGGTGGGACTTACGTGTAATAATGAATTCACCAGGGAATCTTCCCTTTCAGAGAATGCTGCTGCAGACAAGGAAGCCACTCTACACTACTGTCACAAGCTCTTGGATGATTAGGTTAAGACACAGGGCGTAAGAACATGTATATTCATACAGTGACCCAGCCTCAAATATTTCCCATATGCTACAGCTTTGATAGGCTGAAAACTGCAGTATGCTTTACAGGGAAAGAATATGTATACATGTGTATGTATATACATTTTATATATACCAAAAAGGAGAATCACAAAAAGTAAGTATGAAAAAATTACCTATTTAGTCTATAGGGGTGTGGCAAAATAGCATGTCTGGATCTAGTAGCAATTCTAACTATTTAATCTGAGAAGCAGAAACTCAGAAGTCAATCATGCCAACCCTTTCCTAAAAATAAAATTTTAAGACTATCTTAATCCTAAATGATAAGCTGCATAAAAAGCAAATACACATCCACCCCACTGGCTATCTCTAATTTCCCCTGTAGAGTGGCAGCACAGATCTAATGAAGAAGCTCTGTAATATGTTAACCCAATAAGTTAAAAAAAAGCTTCCTGCAAGCTCTCCAACAAAGAGCAGTGAGATTTACAGTGATTATTATTAAAAAACAACAGCAAAAAAACCTTGGAGAGTATGTGTGGTCACTTGAAATTGTAGAAAACAAATATGAGAGCAAATTGATACTTTGGATGAAAGAGATATATCTGTCAAGGTTATGGCAGTGAATATGACAAAGGGTGAAGTGTCCTAGTAATCAACCAATCACTTCAGTAGAGATGTAAGAATGGTCATATGACCCCATTACTGGACTAAGTGAGCATATCATCCATTATTAAATCATTCAGCACTTCCCTTATCTCATTTACAGATAAAAAGCAGAACAAAGCAAAATTTATGTCTAGATCTAAAACCAATGCAAAGCTAGCAAGTTAAAAATAGGGCGCAGAAAAAAAGCACCTCTCCGAAGACTTAGCTAATATCTAAACTTGTGAAACCTCTAAAGGAATCAATAGAATAAATAAAAATAAAATTCCCTACCTACCTCTAGATTAGCTTCTGTACATATTCATGGGTGTTCAATTGATGGCAAGGTTGAGAATTTTGATGCCTAGTATTTTCAAAATCAGAAAGTGGGCCAAAAATAGATGTTCCTTTTCTTAAATCACAGAATGGATAAGGTTGGAAGGCACCACAGAAGGTCATCTGGTCCAACCTCCCTGCTCAAGCTGGGTCATCCTAGGGCACATGGCACAGGATTGTGTCTAGACAGTTCTTGAATATCTCCAGTGAGGGAGACTCCACAACCTCTATGGGCAATCTGTTCCAGTGCATGGTCACCTGCACAGTAAAGAAGTTCTTCCTCATGTCCAAGTGGAACTTCCAATGCATCAGTTTCTGCCCATTGCCTTGTGTCCTGTTGGTTGGTACCACCAAGAAGAGCTCTGGCTCCATTCCCTTGGCACCCTCCCTTCAGATTTTTCTATTCATTGATGAGGTCCCCTCTCAGGAATCTCTTCTGGAAGCTGAACAGGCCCAACTCCTGCAGTGTCTCCTAATAAGAGAGTTGCTCTTGTCCCTTACTCATCTTTGTTGCCCTCCACTGGATCTTTGAGATCTCCATGACTCTCTTGTCCTTAGAAGCCCAGAACTGGACACAACACTCCAGATGTGGCCTCACCAGGGCTGAGTAGAGGGTCAGGAACAGTCAGCACCCTTTCTAACACCCCCCAGGATACCACTGGCCTTCTTGGCCACAAGGTCTACTGCTGGCCCACAGACAGCTTGTTGTCCAATAGGACTACCAGATCCTTCTCCACAGAGCCGCTTTCCAGCAGGTCAGCCCCCAGCCTGTACTGGTGCATGGGGTTATCCTTCCCCAGGTGCAGGACCCTGCACTTCTCTTTGTTGAATTTCAGAAAGATCTTCTCTGCCCATCTCTCCTACCTGTCAAGGTCCTTCTGAAGGGCTGCACAGCTCTCTGGGGTATTGACCACTCCTTCCAGCTCTGTGTGATCAGCAAACATGGATGAAGCACTAAGTGCCTTCTGATCAAGTCACTAAGTTAAAACAATACTGCGCCCAGTATTGAACTTTGAGGGATAGTACTAGTGACAGGCCTGCAATTAGACCCTTTGCCACTGATAATGACTCTCTGGGGTCTGCTGTTCAGCCAGTTCTCAATTCACCTCACTGTCCACTCATCCAGTCCACACTTGCTGCGTTTGTTAACAAGGATGTTGTAAGAGACAGCGTGGAAGGCCTTGCTGAAGTCAAGGGAGACAATACCCACTGCTCTCCCCTCACCCATCCAGGTAGTTGATTCATCATAGAGGGCAATCAAGTTGCTCAAGGGAGATTTACCTTTAGTAAATCATGCTTTAGAAATCCTTCCAGTGACTCCATTTGTCTGTCACTTTTATAGCTTTCTTGTTAGCTAACTCACAACAGGTACAAACAATCATACTTTTCTTCTGTATAAATTCCAGCATTCATTCAGGGTGTGAAAGACAAACTCAACTCTCTTCCCTTCAAATACAACCTGCATTTCCCAACTCTCTGCAAGTGCCCTAACCTGCAAGTCGTGAAGTGGTCTGTGTGCTTACCACACCTTCTTTTGAAACTGTCCCAACAGGGATACCACACTCAGGAATCTGTGTTACTTAAAAGACAAACCAAAAGGGTAAACATCATCCTAGAATGTTCAAATGTGAGCATTACCTTAATAGCAGGTAACAACCTTATCTAAGGTAGAATCCTAAGGATTTTATTTCAAGAGAAATGAGAAGAATTTGCAATTGCTTAACTCAAAACCAGAAGGTGAAGGAAGAGAATGATAATATTTAACTACGTCAAAAGCAAGAGCAGAGATGTTTCCCATCTTTATAGCAAACAGCTTAACAAGTAACAAGTTTAAGTTGCACAAAAAGAGGTTTTTCAATGCCCAACATGGATCTACCAATAAAGAGGGAGGCTCCTTGGTTTTTCAATTTGCCTAAGAGCCTTTAAGAACAAGTTAAAAAAAGTATCGTCAATAATCTGAGGACAATCAACTTTGCATTGGCTGAGTGAGGTGATCTGTACATGTCTACACAAGTTTTTCTGTTCAAGTTCCACATATTGAGCAGGCAGAAATGAGGTATGTTGCTGTCAGAACTAATTTTGTCCAAAGCACAAATACACAATTTTTTATTTTGTAAAAATATTAAAAATAATTATTTTTGTAGGAATTTTTTATGTCAATAGAAGTATGAATGCCATCATGCTAATAAGAAGCTTAAAAGTAATATGACACTAGTTTATCACTTCAATTTAAATATATGCTTGATTCATTAATTGAAAAGCTTTTACCTTCACTGTAGAAAAACTAAAAGAATACACGGTATGTACCTAAAATAAATTTGTTCTTTTCTCCATTTCCTAACAAAATTAGGAGCAATTAGGACTGCTTTTCATAGCAGAAAGAACAAAACCTATGTGTCATGCGTATTAGACTACTCCAAGTACTATGATTCCGCTCTTCATATAAAGTAATTGCACACTGGTAGATCTTAGAATTTAATTATTCTGACCTAACAAACTGGTTTTACCTAAGACCTTCTTTTATTGATCTAATATACAGTTGAAAGGCTGTTTCACCTTCTGACTTGTGCATTACTTGTATTAAATTACTGCTTAACTCATTTTCATCTACTTTAAAGATTACTTCATGGAAAAGTGATGCCAGACAGAAAAGGTATTGTCTTTTAAGTTAATAAATTACGTGCAGCCCCCTTAGCTACTGTTAGATCCCCTGCCCTGCAGTTACACATCTATTTGATAGCTGTTACTAGTCAGTAGCAGATAAAATTCCTCTATACAGCTGTTCTTTAATCACTTAAATGGTGATGTTTTCTAAGTAGAAAGTATCCTTTTATAAAGGAAATTAAATTCCTTAAAATGCCTTCTTTCTGCAAACAGTGATTTAATTTACTGGTATTGTGTTTGATCGGTGTTTAGCAATACCTGCACATCATCAAACCGATTAATGTTTCAGGGAAAAACACAAAACACTTCAGATATTGGAAAGTGCATTTCATCTGAAAGCTGTAAATGGAGACTCCAAATGTCAGAAACAAGCCTGAGCAGAATCATGGTTCAATGGCATTTAACACAAATAAGATACAAATCTTCTCATATAAGAGTTTTCTTTTCCACCTCCAGTCAGAGGAGCTCAATCTGCATCTCTAGGAAACACAAAATCTCTGATAGTTTTCATTATTTTTCCGTCCTAAAGTGCAGACCCATGTGGACAATTCACATTGAGCTCACATGGATTTTGTATTTTAATAAAATATTGATAATATCACTTTTTGCTCTGGTCATATATAGGCTGTGTGTAGTCAGTTTTTCTGATCACTAGAAAAACAGCAGAGCTCTTGTTACCTCTCCAGAGTGAAAAGTACCACCACTATTATTCATCAGGAGAGTACTTCAGATTTCTTTGTAACAAGGGCTGTTGAAAGAGTACCTGGGGCAGCCCTCTGTAGAGTCACCTTCTAACTAAACAGATTGCAGAACTGTACTTAAAGGTATTTTTGAGAAAGACTATTAAAAAAATGCCATTCTGTACCAAAATATAAATACCTTGAAAAATATTTGCATTGCCGAGATTTGGCTATATAGACTAAGTAATAACATCTGGAGAGGCTAGGTCAACACATTGACCGTAAACATATTTCCCATGAAAAAACTAATTTCAGAAAGTCATATAAATATAGTGAAGAAGATAATGGAAAAAAAAATACAAGGTGGACCTATACACTACAAGTAGACTGGAATATGTCAAAGAGTATTAGACTGTGAAAGAGTTAATAAACAACTGTGTGTATATTTGCTCCATTAAGGTGTTGCAGTCTTTTGCATATTTTTTAAATTTATTTTTTAATACTTTTCTGCTGCTGTATATGAAATAAAAGACTGCAGTGAGAAAATATTTTATAAGCTGCTGCAGAAAAGACTGGCAAAAACTTATGCATTTTCCAACTGACTTTTGGGATTTTTAGAGAGAAATGGACATGTTGTGGAAACCATTTAGATAAAGAAGGTAGAGAGCAGAAAAACAGGTTAGCAGAAAAGCAAGTCAACCAAAAAACAAGTCAAAAATAAATTTAGTTTGTATGAATTGACCAATTACAGTGTAACATGTCTGTTTGTAGTAAGAAATAGACCTATCCGGTGTTACCAGCTGGATTAGAAAAAGTATATAACCACTGCTGCAATAATAATAAAAAGAGATCTGCTTTAAAACCATATTGGTTCACGTGCATTTACTCCGTGCCCTCCCAGCCACACTGACTTACACAACTGACTTGGTGTGTGATTATTAGTTAATGTCGGCCTAAGGTTCTTAGAAACTTCCATCTTCCTACAGTTTTTCTGGAGATGCATCACTGCACTAACATACTGTTTACCACACTGCTTTCCAAACTGCTTTCCAAACTTTTACTAAGCACACAGCTTTTAAGCGCAAGTATTATAGTGTTTATGTCAATACAATTCTTAATGCATTCCTGTTGCTAGGATAAGCTTGTTTACAGCTTGGGGATGAAGTAATTCTCATACATTTTTTCTGAGGATCCCCTGTTTTGTTCATTGACTAAATAGTTACGTCTAACCTCCCTTGCCCCTTATGCGTGGGCAGTGCTTCCTCTCATTGGATCGTATCTGATATTTCAATGGCAGCGTCAGTTCTTACCAGCACCAAGGACATCGTGCTACCATCCTATTTATACTGCAAGCAAAAATAATTATATCTCATATCTTTTGAAAACCAGCCACTGAAATGGAAGCAACGCAATATACTTTAGTGAGACTTCCTTATACAAAGGAGCTTGGCTTCCTGTATTATTACAGGAAATTAAAACCAGTTTTCCTTGAGTTTAATTAAAAGGTATAATATGGTTTAACAGTTATTAAAATGAAGGGGACAGCTTTTCTTCTTTTAAGCATCATTTGCCTTGGAAATTTTCCTTTCTTACCAAACCAGAGGAAGGCATGTTAGGTTCATATTGGTAGAGAAATTAGGAAAACACTGCTATATCTTAAGTACCACTGGGCAACAATGAATTAGAAAGAATACTCAAAAGTGAAAATGTCTTCACTTATTTATTCAGAACTCTCAATTTTCCTGGTTAAGTTATCATTTGTATTTGCACAAAGGCCACATTAGTTATACCAAATGTTTTTACTTTGATTATAGAACTTAACATACCAACATGAGAACTACTTCACCTCTCATGGCACTATAGAGGACAATCATCATACTCAAAATGCTGCTGAAGTAAGTAAATGAGGAAAATATTCTCACTACCTTACTCTGCACAGCACACGCTGGCAAACAAGATAGGAAAGGAAAAAACATAGGAGAATTCTAAATCTCATATTGACAATTTTTTTTTGTTTATTTTCAATGTATTTATTCATTCAGACATGAGCTAGAACTCAAATGAAAACTACCAGGCTTAGATAACAAGAAATAATTTCTACATATTGAATTATTATGTAATTATTTTATACAAACTAGAATGTTACTACAAAGAAAAAAAATATTTTAGAATATTTATGAGTATGGCTATTAAAATATTTAGAAGTGGAAACCCCAGTTCACAAAAATCTAGTTTGGAGAGGTGTCAGAACCTAGGTTTCTTGTTTTTCCCTCATCAGTGTTGATCAGCATAGGCATTAAGAAAATTTTACAGGTAAGAGAAATCAAAAGTAGTAAGAATGATTTGCAATAGCCAAAAATTTGGGAGGTTCAACTTGGAATGTAGAAACATCTTGTTTCTTCAGGAGGGTGATGAAACACTGGAGCAAATTATCCAAGGACACTGCAGTCTCCATCCTTGAAGTTTTCAAGACAGAAGTTTTGGACAAAAATCTCAATTCCAAGCAGCACATTCAATTATAATGATTATTATTAAGCATTACTGGACAGCTACATAGAGCAGCAAAGTTTTTAAACATACATCATGTTGCGGAATGCAGAATGAAGTCCAGATCATCTGCTGCGGTGAAATCTCAGACAGGAGTAGGAAGAGAGTTCTGACATTTTATGGAGAGACTGATAGATTGAGATTAAACTCAGAAGAGCCCACCTTCCTTCCTGAAATCAAGCTCCAGTTTTCATATGCTTATAGGCAGTACAAGTAAGGCTGAAGACCTTTAATTATTGGATAGAATCATGACTCCGTTATATTGAGAGCTCTACTCCTGCTTTGAACAGGTACAGGTTTTCAGCCATCAAGCTCTGTTCCAGAGTACTTGTTCTTAGAGAAACAAAAAAAAACCCAATGAAAACTCATTTACCTGCACCTACTAAAAAAATTTCAACAAAACAACCAACCAAGCAACACCAACAAACAAAACAACCTTCAGAAACAAGTAAATTGAATAATTATCTCATGGAATAAATCTAAACCCATGGCAACATGGCAGTAAGAATGGATTACTCTTTAGCTACCTTGCTTCAAAATACTGGAAAGTATTCCTCATAACTCTTGATACTGCAGAAGTTATTGCATTTCTCATGAATAACTAAACAGATTATAAATACTTTCACTTTGATATTCACAGGCTGATATCAAAATATTAAAACATTCCCTCAGTTTCCTGTTTCCCATGACTTCCATCTCAAATCTCTCTTAGTGACCTTTGAGAAGAGGAATTTTTTTCTCTCCTCGTTTCTGTGAAAATGAATGTAGCCAAAACTAGAATTAAGACCAATGTTTAGAGACTGTTTTTTGGTTTTCTTTTTTTTATTTTTTCTTTTCTTCCCATACCTATTTCAAATTATCTTTCTTTTTTTGATATTCTGAAGGACTTTTTTGCTTCAATTACGTGTCTGGGTTTTACCATCCTAGTATAAAGCTCTTCAAATATTTGTAAACTATTATGACCTAGTTTACTTGCTTTAAGTTGTCATCCTTCCAGCTGTTATTGTGATAAGTTTTGGTTTGAGTGCATTTTTTTAAATACATGTAGTTTCTTAAACACATTCATTTTACAGTTATTCTAAGGCCTGGAGGAACCAACTGAATTGAGCCATACAAGGATAACTAATCCTTAGGATTTAATCTTCTGTGTAAATTATGCATTAAAACTAATTTTAAAGAGTAAACCAGTAATTTTCTAATGTGCTCTAGCAATCTTCCAAATAGCAGTAAGAAAACATAAAAATGCATACAATATGCAGACAATGCAAAGGCTGAAAAATCTGTAACAGATGATGGTGTGTTTTGGGTTTTGTATGTTTGTGGGTTTTTTAGGGTTTTTTGGGTTTTTTTTTCTTTTTTGCTTTTTTTTTTTTTTTTTTTTTCAAGAAAATACACACCGTGGACTTCTTTTAAGGGGCAACATGTAAAGAAGTACACAACCAAAAGAACCAGCATATCAGAGTAACTGAACTGGGTTCTGCAGTATGACTGTAGTGAAAGCAGACAGAAGTATGACTTGCTGGCATGACATCCTGCAGAAAGAAACTCACCTTTACAGTTTATCTGCCTCAGAAATAGCTTGAATTACTTGCATGAGCAGTCAGCAGTTTGGATTAGTAGCTTCTTACAAGTGGCACTCACTGGAGATCATACTGGCTTAGAAGTATTTTAATCATAAAATCAGACAAGGTGAAAGATGCGGGCTCATCAAGTTCAGTGTGGGGCAGTTGATACACTGCAGGACAGCAGAGTTGCTGACTAACTAGAAGCACACAGATGCAGCAGTGGCATGAGATTCAAAGGCAAATGAGCAGTCTGGCCCCAGCGAGCAAGCCCAGGCATTGCAAAGTCAAGTCGGGCACAGACTGATACAGTATCTAAGGAGAACCCAACAGCATGATGGAAAACAAGCTGAGTAAGAATCAGGAGTGAGCCTTTGCTCCAATGATGAGTGTGTGCTTACTGGGCTGCAATGACAGAGAATTGCCAATGGACGAAGGGAATGGGTTGTTCCCCTCTTCCCGGCACTGGTGAGGAGTGGCTGAGGGAATGGAGCTTGTTTAGGAGAGAAAAGATATGGCAATGGAGAAACTGCTTGCACTCTAAGAGGTGAGAACTAGAGAAAACTGAAAGACTCTGCTCAGACAAACAGAGCTAAAGGTCAAGGTGACAGTGATGAGTACCAAGAGAAATTACACTGGATACCATTTAAATAATGAAAACAGTTAAGCACCAAAGCAAGGATCCAGAGAAGCTTGGATTCTCCATATCTGAAGATTTGTGAGACAGGTGAAAAAATCTGATCTATCTTTAAAATTAGCCTTTCTTTGAAATAGAGCAGTAGCCAATAGCTCCAGAAGTCACTTCCAACCTAACTTTTCCTAAGATTCCAAGAACATAGTTCAGAACTACTTCACCACCATACCGCAGAGGATGCTTAGAGTTTTGTTGAAGTGGACAAGTTTCCCCCCCAGGTAAAAGAAAAAGAAGAAAAAAGGTGTCAGATTTACTGCTTGATTAGCTACAAACTGCAACCTAAATACTGTATCAATGAACACTGCTCCTGGGTACATAGCCTACATGAAGAAGGCCTGTCTCCATAACTTCCATACTATTTTCAAAAGCTGCCTTGGTGTTTTTGTAAAATTGGTTTTCACTAAGCCATCCATAGTGAAAGAACGAGAAACCAAGAGAAAGAAAAGAAGAGGAAAGTTTAGATTGCTCTTATATGCTAAAAAAACCAGGCTGGGGGCTAGGAATAGCAGGTATGGCAACCTTTCCCTCTCCCCCTTTCCCTCTCTCTCCTCCCTGACTTTTTATTGACCTGAGAATTCAATGATTTCACAACAGTGTACAGAAGAATTTTTATCTGTTTAGCTTTTAAAAGGTACAACTTTAGATGCCCTATGTCAAACTCCATGGTAACAAAACATCTTGTAACTTCAGAGCTTACAGGACCAAGAAAATAGATGAAGCAAACAAGCTAAAGAACATAAGCGAACGTGTAGAAAGGAAATGTTTTTATTTACTGACAAGGACTGTATCAAGTTTTATTCATCATGAATTTGGCCTGCATATTCTAATTATAATTTACTCAGAGATTTTTGTTGCAAATTAGCATCTGGCCTTTGTCCATTCCTCTGTATTGTTACTTGCTCTGCTTTTTATTTCAAATTTCTTTCCACATAACTCTGTACAACACTTCCATTCCCAAGGGAATTGTTCCTACAGTATTTACATGTATACCTCATGCCTAGATTTTCAGTAGTTTTTCCACAACTATTTTCAAGTGTCAGAAACAAAGTAAAAACATATCAATACATAGTTATGTTTGCGTGACAGGATTCTGAAGTAGAAGGGGAAATACGAAGTTACTACACAGTTTTCAAAAATACACTATGATTACGTGTTGGAGTGGAGAGAACTTTCTAGTGTTTTATTCCAGGCCACTGTATTCTATATGTTCTTGCTTGACAAGATCTTGCAATCTAATCAGGATATACCCTCTGTGATCCCAAGACTAAAGAGGTCATCAAACATATGATGTTTCTTTCAAGACTAAATACCTTACCACATAGCATGAATAGAGTCTGTATTTTCTAAAGCCTTAAAAAAGTCAATACATATTAGAAGAATGTTAATTAATGCTTTTAACACTCTTAGACTTGAGATTCGTTGCCAGCATGATTTAAGGCAGATAGTCTTTAAGATAGCTATTCTGATTTCCTAGAGCTACAGCAAAAATGTAACCCTGAAGAAGGAAAGGATGAAGAAAAGGAAAGAAGAAGAGGAAAGCAAAAACCTTGTTCAGTAATAATTTGAGAAGATTCAGCTGTTCATATTTGTTTGGTTTTTATTAGTCTTAAACCTTATTTTACACATTCTGCCAAATATCTATCTTACAATACTTTAATGTAGCAATTTATGGATATAAATTTATAGTTATATTGGATATGAAAATATGTGTATTGGAGTACAATTTAATAGGGCTCAGATTTTCAGGTCTTAGTAAAACAGAATATTCCAACATAAAATGTTTTTATACTTCATCCTTATGTTAGCATTTCTTTCATTCAATCAGCTTCCTTCTCAAGTGTTAATCATGCAAGGTACAAGAAATAGCCTGTTATATTTGGTAAATTCCAGTTGGATGGCACTATTTTCCAGTAGAAGTTTAAATACATATCTACCAGTAAGTTATGAGAAGGCAGTAAAAACACTGACCACTTTAATACAAAGTTATTAAGACCTTGGAAAACCACTCAAGGAATCTAGATTTAAAAATATTGCTTGTTATTGAAACAAGCACTAACAAAAAGCATAAAACCTGCTGGGACATCATGGAGAAAAAAAAAGAAAAAATATGCTGATATAGTAAAATGCCTTCTTAGAATGTCAAGACAATGTTTCAGAACCAAAACAAGATGACTAGCCTTATGCCCACTCCTACTGTGGCTCCTTATCTGCATTTCCATAGAACAGCTTATATCCTCTTGTCCTGTGTGTAATGGAAAGCAAAAATGACATAGCATTTCCAAGACACCCACTGACATCTGACAGATAACAATAACTGGAGTAAATATTAGACAGTACCTGACACTCCAGCTCCCAGAAATAGATCCTGACTGCCGTAACTCTTGTATGGGTAGTGTTACTGTTAATCACTCAGTGGTCATTTTTACAACTTCCCTTTTTAAAACATTTATCTACAGCTATTGCAAAAAAATCACCATTGTAAAAGCTATGGCAGCTTGGCATCTCTCATACACTAACATTAAAAATGCACGACTTGTTTTGATACTGTTCTTTTGATATTGAGTAGGCAGATTTGCTATTTGAACACCAGTCTAACCATCCTTTCCCAGTCAATTACCACCATTTACATTTAACCTAAATCAGCACTTCTGTAAATGATAAATAACAGGTAAGCAAGCAATTGCTACTGTTCTGGCAAATTCTTTAGAAAAAGACATATTTTTAAAATTATGAAGGAATACCTAAACCAAATTCTCCTCAGCTTCTGCCTCATCTCTTCATGCTTCTTGTTTCTGGTCAACACTGAAATCAAAATAGAAATGTGATTCTTCCTTTCCAGTACCACAACTACTAGGGAACAAACTTCTCTTTCATATAGTCACTTGATTATTTCACTGCATTAGTAGTGCTTTCATGGGAGGACAGAAGCTGCTAATCATACAGATGTAATCATAGTCCACCTCCCTTCCCTTTAGAACTGCTTTACCTGTAGTTTAGTTCACTAAATGAAGAACAAGTCAAAAAGACAATAGTTATAACTAAAATCAAAACTTTAGGTTTTTATTTTCCGTCTTCACCACAAACAAGAGAAGTAACTCTTACCAAGAACAGTTTCATAGCCTTTATAGAGAGATGATAAAATACAAAGTCACGAATTACTTAGAAATTGATTTTTTCCCTCTAACAATGCAATATTTGTTTCTTGCCTTTCAATTGACATCCCTTCATACTCCCTACAGAACAATACAGGCAGTTGTAGAAATGAAACGAGTCACAAACAACATGTGACTTGGGGCATGCAAGGCAGAACTGACGGTATCACTTCGTCTCAGCTGACAAAGGGTGTAACAAAATCATGATTGTTTACTGCTTGAAGCCATGATTTTTCTGTTGATCTGAACACACTTTTTTCTTTTTAAAGTAAGATATGTAACGTGCAAAGTTGCTCATAAGTTACCAGTACTAACTTACAATTTGGTTAGCCCTAATGTTTTCATGATGCAAGACACTATTCCTGTATTGATGAATCATTTCATAATACAGGGGTGACAAATCTCCCTGCTAGATCAACAGGTAAAGATTAGTTCCTTCATGTAAAAGCAAGTTGGCTGTTATGGCAACACAGCTTCATAATTCAGGATTGAAACTTCATTTCTCCTCTCCTAGAGCTCTGTTCATTATGTACCTACTTAGATGGATAAATAGATGGAAACCCAGTTTTTATTGCATTTTATTCCTACTCTTTCAGTAAACATGCTGAAAATAAAAGCTATAACTAAAGTGCAGTATTTTTCCTGATCTGTTGTGGTTATAAGGCTAGTTATCATCTTTCAAAATTTTCTAGGCTCACTTCACTCCCTATAAGTGTCAGAGCACTTTTATTGTACACTTATTTTATTATACACTTCATTATACACTGTCTGTTACACAGTGGAAGCCTGAGGTATTCTTATTCAACACAACCACCACCAAAAAACAAACACAAGAAATGTTTTTGTCTAACCAATAAATTACAAAGCATGTACTCTAGATTAAGAAAAAGAAAGGAAGAAAGCAGTTTGAGCAAAAATTATATATCCCAAGCAAAATTAGTGCTTCCATTCTTATGTGAGCTTCCATTGCTCTGAGAGTCAGCATTTCTATCCTGAGCTCAATAACCTGTGAGCAACAGTGCTTATGACTGTTTCTCCTAGTACTACCTGATTATTAAAATCTTACATTCTTAAAATCCTTCTGAGATTAACTCCAAAGAGTTGAGGATGAGTGCTGTTAAATGATCTACAAAATACACGTATTCTTTCTTCCACAAAGAATTCTAGCAAAACATTTGCCTGTCAAAGTGGCAAAGCATGGATGGTGCCACACCCAAATTTTTCCAGAGCAGCTCTATCAGTAAAAGTTCAGCTGAATTTTAAGTAATGTTTGCACATGTATTCCCCCAGCTCTAGTTAAAAGTGATAGTAGTACTGAAAAGGTATTTTTGTGAAGTTGTACCAGATGATGTCTGAATTTCATCTGTCATCATTGTCATCTTAGCATGCTAACAAGATGAGAAATCACCATTCTTCCTGCTCTCTTGTCCTGAAATTAAATTTCAGACTTCATAATCTTTCTTTGCCCAAAATAAACCAGGTTTTAAAGTTACCAAAAGTCTCGAGGTTTGGATTTAACCATCAAAAATGCAGAATTCTCTGTGATTCAGCCGTGAGTGCACAACTGAATGCCTTTCCGTTCAAGCTGCACAAACTGTGATAGTGAAGAAGTAACCTTATAAGCTCCAGTAATTACTACATGCGTGCTCTTTTCCACCTCTTACGGTTAAATACAGTAGCAGGACACCAAACTGATGTGTCACATTTTGCAGCTAGGTGGTCTAGGAACATCCAGAGCAAGTTACCATGACTCAGTAGTAGTGCAGTGCTGGTAGTCACTTACTAAGCTATGTTAATGTTTGCACTTGTGTAGAGTTCTTTATGACAGTGATTATTTCAATTTATAACTTTTAGAATATCTACCAGGCACATAGGTATTTTTTTTTTACAAATAAGAGAAGTCTGCATTTATTACTACAAACCTTATCGCTAAGAAATTTCACATGTAACTAAATGTCTAGAACAAAGTTGCTGGTAGATACATAAATGCATATAGTCCAAGAGATCAATAAAAAGGCTTATTTCTAATGATATCTGTTTCAGTATCACTTTCAGCAGATACAAACATATAACCAGATCTTACTAGGAGAAAACAAATACTTCCAAGATGTTCCTGCATATTGGTGTTCATGGAACTTGCAGTCGAGACTCATTGCACCAGGGCCACAAAGATTTTTTTTTTTTTTTTTTTCAAAACAGCATTTTGGTCACTAAGTTAAAATCTTAATAAGCAAAATAATATAACTAAATTAAGTTTGGCAAGTCACACCAATTTATGTCAGACATTATTCTGATCCAATGGAATTACATAGATTTTATCCCACTAAGACCCTGGAAAATGAAAAACGTCAGGGGACTCAATATTTATTGACTGACAAGACTATAGTAATTCATAAAAACCAGAGGTGACCAGAAAAAAGAGTTACTATCAGCTATAAGAAAATAGTTATAAAGCTCTAGGTTAGGATTCCTTAGTAAAGTTTCAAGGCTTGCATTGAATTGCTAGATATAGCACTGAAGTGTGAAAGCATAAAATAAAATTAAATTTTAAAAAAATCAGCTGGGACCTATTAGTCCCATCAGGTTCCACTGTTCCCTCCCCCCTTCTAGATGAGATTAGATTAATAAAGTAGGCCAAAGAAAGTCTAAGTGCATATTTGTTTACAAACACTGTTATTTAAGAAATAGATAGATGCTCAAATTTCTTCAGAAGTAGAAATGCTTGAGATCCTTCTTCATGTTTGTTTTAATGCCTAAGCATTCGCTGTAACAGTAGTCTGACAGAAAGTCATTTAAACTAATATCTAAGCCCCAAGGAATAGCAGAACATGCCAGTCTCACTTTCTTTGGCTGGCAGCAATCAGTCAGTCACAAACAACAAGAAAAGAAAAATTTTCACTTCAGTAGGGACACATATACTTTTGCTTTGGGTCGGAGCAGGGGCAGAATAGTTCCGTATCGCAGGATGAATCAGTAACAACTCCTGACACTTCACAAGGGGGGCAGGGGGAAGAGCGAAAAAGAAACCCCTTTCCTCCCCTCCCAAACATATCTCCTCTCCCCACCTTTCTTACAGTTTGCGGACCACTTCAAAGTGACTTCTGCCGTGTTGCTGGCGTGGAGGAATTTCAGGAGATGAATTGACGATAGCGTTGCGCCTCGGACAAACAGCAGAACAAACAGCGCCACCGAGTGGCAAGATTCCATCAATACGCTCCAGAGAGTCACTGTTAAGGGTTTGTTCCACAGCCCATTTTTTAAGTCCTGTGAGACTTTTAATTCTAAACTCTAACGCTTTAATATTTAAATCAGGTGCATAGAGTGGAAAGACGAATTTTTGTATTATTTTTGCTTGAACTTTCAACGTTTCATTGGAAAGTATTCTTAAATGAAGAAGGAAAAAAAAAGAAGAAAAAACCCACATAACCACAATTCACACTAGGAACAGAATGAAATAACAACTTTAAGTCGACCGACGAAGATGTCATAACATCTCTGAAGTTGCAGAAAAATAACGCTCAGTGGTAAAAAAGTACATACAAGCCACTCTATCAAATCCTCCTTCTTTCTTAGAAAGCTACCAGTAAGTTGCAGAGATTTTAGTTATTCTACTGAAGTGTCTCTCAGTCTCAGAATAGAGTTACCTTTGAGTGACCCTTATATCACAAGAATAGAACTCATAATTTTTGAGAATGATTAGCACTCCTGTTCATCATGACTTGGCTTCGCGAATGAAGATTTGGGAAGGGCTCTTACCAATGCTTGCTACAGGCACTCCTGTAAGCTTGATCTTAAAACACATGTACACACTCTATTTTACAGAGACTGTACTGTTATTTCAACAGCTTTGTCTATAAAATTAGATACAGCTTTACTATTTTTAGTTAGTTAGTTAGTTAGTTTTCTTGGAAAGTTAACTTCTCCTAGTCTTCTGTCAGATATGTAACCAGTGTGGCAAGAGCCATATTTATGGCTTGAAATCTCCTAGGTCATCATAATATTCAAATAATACCCAGCTTATATTTTCTAGGGCTGCAGCATCATACTGTGCCAAAGAATCCCAACACATAGGGAACTTCTAATATTTGACAGCACAGGAGATGAGTTCACAGGCCCTGGGCAAGGTATTTTCTGGGTAGTTCATAGCATAGGCACAGCTGGATTTTGAGTGCTGAGAAAACCATATTTGCTAGCGAGAAATATCTTCTCTCCCCAGTATTACCACACGTATTAGCGGCAAACTTTAAAACTTGGCTTGAAGGACATGCACATGAGCCATTTTAAGGAACGAGCAAAAAACCAGGCTTAAAAAAAACACCAAACCTTTCTGAACAGCAATTTGGATAGGGGGGGAAAGATAAAGTTGAAACAGATTAATGGGAATGTGACATTAGGAGAGACACCTGTCACATCTTTGGCTTCACCATAAAAAGCTTATTTATTTCGTTGCATTATGGGATGCTATGCCTTTGCCATTTATCACAATAATCTAAGACAAAGAATTTCCAAAGAGACTTTAAAACATGGAACTAATTGAATATTAATGTGTTCCAACCAGTTATACTCTGTGTGTGTATATGTATATAAAATGCAGTTATTTCCTCTTTACAGTGTTATTTTCTCCTAAGAATCAGAAAATTATTTATTTCATAATCACCGGTTTCTCACATCGCTACAAATTTCTATGGAACTGCTTAGTTAGTTAGTACTTCCTTCCCATAGCACACTGCTGAGCAACAAGGACTCCCAAGTCTAACACAAGCACAGGCTTCCTTTAATTTCCTCATTATTCTGTCAAATTAATTAGAAGATAGACAAAGAAAATAATGTCACTCCATCCTGCTTCTCCAAGGTTTCTCTAGCCCAAGAAACTTGCAGAAGAAAAAACTAAACCAATTCATGAAAAACTGCCTGTACTTCATTTTCTCATGTCATATCATCTGGTTGTACTAGTAGCTGCCAAATCAGATACCACACACAGAAAGAACAATATTCTTGTTAGAAATCAGTATAGTCTCTGAGAATAAGGTGTATTTTAACAACTTAATGATAAAATGAACTTGTTAATGGGATATTTACTGCATCTCAACTCCAGAGTTATCTTTTACAGAAATAATACACTTTTTTCATAAACACTTTGGATTTCAAATAATTGTCTACTTGAAAATAGACATTAGATAATTGTGTTAGTGACAGTATTTTCAAAACACTGGTTAAACAGATCATTTAGCAGAGTATTTCTGATAAAATATGAAGAGGAGCTACTAATTCTAACAAGTTACTTTGAAAATGAACCAGACATGCTCCACATGCAAGAAGTTTGAGCAGCCTTTTGTACATTCAGCAAATTATATCTTCAAATAAAAAAAAAAAACGAAATAACACTGAAGATCCTTTTTAACCTTACTTATAAACCCCTTTTCAAATAACAAGGTTAAAGCTTCAAGGGTTCTTCATAGAATTAAACTATTTTATTTTTTTATATTTCTTCTCAAGGCGTTCAGTGTCTCAAGGTCACATCCCAAATACATACCCAAAAAAGTCTGAGTAGTTTGTTATTAAGAAATCAGCATCACATTGTTTGTGCACAGAATAGAACAATGATTTTACAGTGACCTTTTTGGTCCATTAGTTTTTGCAAAGCAGATGCCAAATGCTAGTCGTGCCATATGGGCCAGCTGTTTCCTATCTGTATTCCAATCTGAAGTATTGAATACACATGACAAGACTTGTGTTCTATTTTGTCCCGAACTCCATCCCTCTTGGAACTTTCCTCAGAGCAGCCTACACAGTGGGAAGCCATCTGGAAGCATGCAGAATTACATTTGACCTTCCAGCCCATTACAGATTTCCCATGACTTTTCTGCTATACTCAGGATTTTTTTTGCTTTACACAAACCAGCATCACTTGGACAACTGTCAACAATACAACACCAGAACACAGACCATGAGTAGGCATTAATAAAAAGCTGATAGAAGCACATCCAATATCTCGCCTGCATGAAGGGATAACCTCTTACAGTCAGACAGCAGCTGAAATACTTAAAAGATAATGATACCTGTTTATATAACAGAATTTATCAAGTAACTTCACTTATTTCTTACAACAGTCAGAAATAGTATAGAAAGGTAGAAAGGAACTAGATATTGTTCAGGACTGTGGCACTTTTTTAGTACGGCAAAATCTAAAACTCAAGTAGAATTCAGCCCCAAACCACAGGCAATGAGATTCAATTTTGATAAACAAAACTACTTTTTAATAAAATGTTGCATGAAAAGAAGTGTATTTCGCACATGAAGTACCTTAATTTACTTCTGTTATAGAACAACAATATTATATTAAATTTCATTCATTTACATAAAGAGCAATATGCTGCGCTCAAAACGTAGGAATAGTGAGCTTGCAAATAAAAAACCAAACCAAACCAAAACAAAAAAACCCCAAACATCTCCAATAAGTATTTCACTTTCTTGTCTTATTAATCCTTTTACTAGGTTAAAAATATGACAGACTATGGAATACAAGCATTGTGTAACATGAGCTTATTTCTAGTCTTTCAGGAGCTTGTCACACATTTTTGGTGAATTGCTTCCTTCTTTCTGGGGTTAGAGCTTTCCCCCAGGAGTTGATTCTGTCTACTTAGATTACTGATATCCCAGTATCATGATGCGAATTTATATTATCAGCTGCTGCTTCTCACCTCAAGAGTAGCCCTTCTCTTCTGGCTTCAGCTCCTTCACTGCTGCCAAAAATTGGGTGCTGTTTTAGCCAAGTACTTACTGCTTATTACCTAGATGAGTAGCAGTTGGAGAGTGAAAGAGAGAGAAATGTGAATTAGTATCTCTCCCCCCAGTCTCCCCAAGTCAGGTATTTACAGTCTCTCAAATTCCTTACTGGTTGATAATTTTACTAGTTTTCAGGAATAAAAATGGACATTCCCCAATATATGGCAGGCAGTTGAATCAGACGGATGCTGCCTTACCCATAAAGATAACAGTTCAGCTGTAGTTTGACCCAGTCTTAGCATTGCACAGAAGTATAATAACAAAGGGGTGCCATGAAAGGAAGCATCTGCACAGCAGAAGTTTTAGTCTTACTGGTTGAAGTATGGAAAATGTATTTAAATAAGCCAACTTCTCTGAAGACATAAGATCATAGCTTGGGTTCATTATTTCACCAGGACTTAATACAGGGAAAATCCATATTTGTGTTCAAACTCAGAAGTGCTCTCTCAGGCAAAGTGCATCCCTCCATGGGCTCTCAGGCAAAGTGTATCACTCCAAGGGCCTTAGAGTTTCTCTGAACTGCATCCAGGCAGTACCTCTGCTGAGAAATGCTTCTCTGTACAACCTTATTGCTAGGACAAACACTACTGCCATTCCTACAACCTACTGTAACTTTATTCTTATTAACAATAATAGAGATAAATAAATAACAATCACTATCATCTTTTTTCAACATTTCAATCTTCTAAGGGGACACAGCTTTGCTTACTCCCAAATCCCTTTATTAGTGACTACTCATGGCTGGGACCCATCTTTAATTGGACCTGGCAGCTCTCCATGTCCAAGGACCTCACTAATTGTTTGTTTTGTGGTCTGGTTAACTCTTCCAAGGTCAGGGATGTTCATATCCTCCTTTCCCAAAGTTTATAGCAAATTCTCTTGTGTTGCTTTCAGCCTGGATAGATTAAACATTTTGTGCAGAGAATATATTTGCATTATGTTCAAGCATAATTACTGAATCTTAAACCAGAAAGTTTTAAGGACCAACTATTTTGCAGAATATAAGGTGGGGGGGAGGGGGGAAGGAGAGGGAAGGGAAGAGGGAAATACCCAGTGTTGTAATATTAACTGTGCTGAAAAAAAAATAAATAAATTCGTAATCTATAACATTGTGTTCCAGAAATTCAAGCCCGATTTAAAATCAAAAAAACACAAATAATAAAAAAATTTTATTAAATAATATATAAATAATATATTTGAAAAGCATTTAAAATTATAGAAATTTTCCAGAGAATAACATCACATTTTTTAAAGATACCATAAAATTACTAATTGCAGGTTATTTCCATGAAACATGTTGCTGTGTTAATATCTATTTTGCTTTGCTCTTGCTACTGGGTAAAAACTTCTTTCCAATGCATTTTATACTGCAGAATTTTATATAAATATAACTATAAATAGATAGAGATGGTTATTTTGTTTTGACCTGTTCTAAATTTGAGCAGAATCATACTCTTTTCTTTCATTCTGTTTTGCTCATGTCTGTTGTTATTTTCTAGTTCTCAGCCCATTACATCAAACGTCTATGCTCACTCACAACAAAAAAAAATCCTCTGTTCAGTTTTTGGTTTTCTCACTGGCAATTTCATAAGTGCTGTATCTGTATCTTTTTTGAAAGGGAATGGTTATTCTGTTTTGCTCACTTTTGTATATTTAATCTATTCATTACAGAATTTTCAGTACTACATTATTAATACAATACTCATATGTAGTTTTGGTACCAAACCGGTCTAAATTGTGGGGCTTATTTCTTTATTTTTTTTTGGCTTTGGATAATGATTTCCTTAATGATTAATTGCCTCTGTATCAGCTTTAGTATAATGGTTTATATACAACCTATGAATTCCCATAGGACAATTCAAATGAAAGCCCTACACACCTGCCCATAGGCATAGTAAAATAACTGAAAACATCTGTTCTGTCATTTATCATCATCCATCAGCCTGCCTGAAATATAACAAATAAAACAAAAAAATCTTGCATTGACTGTTTTTTTTGTTGTTGTTGATTTTGTGTTTTTTTTGCCTAACTGCAGCATCTTTGCTGCTGTTGCATATAGCAAAACCAGATAAAGCTCATGCTACACCTGATCTGATTTATAGGAGCCTACTAGTTCTCAATTCTCTTCAAGGTGCATTCACAGCTCTAACACATCATCACTATTATCCTGAGTTCCACTATCAACTGTATTAGCTTTCCAGGTTCACGTGAAAGTGAATTTGTGCAACTAGGAACCTTCCTTGTTCTTGTCAAGCACATTTATTACCTTCTGGCATACTGTTTTAGCAAATGTGGTCTACAATGAGAGGGACCATTAGATCTATACTGAAGCTTTGGTGACATAAAAGAATGAAAAATTCAACATATTAATCTTTTCACTTTTCTGTGGAAGACTATAAGACCAAAAAAATAATAAAAAAAGAAGGCCTGAGTTATTCAATGAAGGCTAGACTGTACACTCAGGAATTCTGAATTTCTGCAGTTTCTAAGGAAATCTGAAGCCATCCACTCAACCTGGAACTATGTCATTTAGATCAGGTGATAGAATTCATCTTGGGACTTGCTGTTCTTCAGAAGACTGGGAATAATGTCAGCCAGCTGTCTGCAGCAGTAGTTCTGCCTCTTGTGGGAAAATTTTTTTGTCTTTCTCCTCAGAGAATCCTAAGAATTTCCTTGGATATTTACAACAGATGTTATAAGTATTAACAACTCCTATATTAACAGAAAGAACACGGAGACTACAAATACACATGATTTTCTACAGTACTGCAAACTAAAATCATTCAATTATTCTCTTTCTTAGAAAAAATAGAAAGGAAATATCTTGCAATTCACTTATTTATGGAACAAAAAAAGGAAAAAAAACACAAGTAAAAAAAAAAATTTGGAAGGTCTTATTTATCTGTTGGTTAGCCTGGAGAAAAGGAGGCTCAGGGGAGACCTTATTGCTCTCTAAAACTACGCAAAAGGAGGTTCTAGTAAGGTGGGGGTCAACTTCTTCTCCCAGGGAACTAGTGACAGGACAAGAGGAAATGGCCTCAAGCTGCAGCAGAGGAGGCTCAGGTTAGACGTCAAGAAGAATTTCCTCACTGAAAAACTGGTCAGGCATTGGAACAAGCTGCCCATGGAAGTGGTGGAGTTACCATCCCTGGAAGTGTTCAAGAAATAACTGGACGTGACACTTAGTGCTGTGGTTTAGTTGACGTGGTGTTTGGTCAAAGGGTGGTTGATCTTGGATGTCTTTTGCAACCTTAATGACTTCATGATTCTATGATTTAAGATTTAATTTTTGGAAAAAATTGAAGAATTCTGGAATTCTTTTCCATATGAATTTGAATGCTGTTTGTTACTACCCACCCCACAAGGCAAGGGTAACCCAGGTTCTTAGTAAATCCCTTAGGGTGGGTTAGAGTGAAACAACACTGAATAATTGATGTTTGTAAACATATACATGCAGGGCTTATTTTAGGACAATTTTGTTTCAAAGGTAAACAGGTAATGTTTCCATTTTGGATGTTATCATCTATGCAATACAGCAAATTAAAGCGTCTGTAGCAATATAGCAACATTAAAGCATAGCAATATAGCACTGTTAAAGCATAGCAATATTAAAGCATCTATAGCAATAAAACATTAATAAAGCATAACAATATAACACTATTAAAGCATAAAGATAACAAGTAAAGAAATGCAGAAGGGAGAGAAAGGGAAAGAAAGAATAAAGTTGGAAAGATATATATAGTCACCACCCACTGGATCCAGTGATGAAACTTAGCAGTCGCAGCTTTGATGTCTGTTGATTGAAGCAATGATCTTGATCTGTTGGGGGTGGGGGAGGGAAGCTCATCAAACTCAAAGATACTATGCTTATACACTTCCAGCTCAGGTGGGAACACCTTGTACCTCTCTGGGGCAGGAAGTTTTACAATGGATAGTGTTATGGGACATGTCACAAGCCTCTGACATCTCCTAAGAGAGTTGCAGCTGCCTAATGTGCCAGCATCAATCACGGTCCATCATGGTCCAACATTTGAGATCCATAGCCCAGGGTAGATGTGCAGAGTTATCATGTAAAGGGAGGACATTGTAATTATAAGAGCGATTCTTCCACCTTGTAGGATTTGCCTCTTCTTATCCTCTTCCCTTATCTGGAGATCCAGTTTGTAGCTTCAGGTAGGCATCTGCACCCAGGATAATTGCACAATGGCACCCACTTATCTGGTCTGAAGGTCCTTTGGCAGTATTCAGGGAGGGGTGGGCTTTGCTGGGTGAGAAGCTGCTTCTTTTCAGTTTGCAAAAGTCTTTTGGTGATCTTAGAATGTCATTAATTGTTTCAGTCTCTGACACTATTGTCTCAGCATTTCTGAAAATGCAGACTTCATATAACTGTAAAAGATAAAAGTGACTACATAAGCCATTGACATCTAAGTTATGCTCCCTAATATATTGGCACTATATTATTGCATTTCTGATTATGTCAGGAAATTGGTACAGTTATCTGATCAATGTTACAGCCATTACCTGTCACACTTGCCTAAAAGTGAATATCAAGGAGTTTGGTGGCATTGAGGAGCTAGAGGAGGTATACAACTAGGTAATAAAGCACTGATTTTGTATTTTTTAGTTAATTTCCATTGTCTTTTTGTTCTCCATAATTCTCTCTTCTTACTTTAAGGAAAAAAAAGAGATGTAAGCTGTGCAGTAAACCCTGCTGAAATGGAGTTGTTTTTGAGAGAGTACCTTTATTACTGAGCTACATCTTAAACCCTTTTGATTTCTCTTGAGTGTACTTCACAGCTTGTTACATTGGTTTGTAGGTGAAACTCTGTAGTTCAACAAATCAAATGTGAGATATCAGAAATGTAGCCCCTTTCAGTGCTGATCCACATTCACATGTGTATCTGCCATCTGTGTTAAGGTGGCTGTGATCTGGCTGTTGATTAAAAATCACTCAGAAGAGACCTCTTTTAGATGGAAAGATGATCACTCAGAAAAGACCTCTTTTAGATGGCAGAAATTTGTTTCTACTCAAGACAGGCCTTTCTATTCCCTCAATCTCTCCTGAAGAGTCCTTCCAAGAGCTCTGCCTGTTCAATACCTCATTTTCTTTCCACATTGACTTGTAAAGAATAAACCTTTTTGCTGATAAAGTGCTTTAGCTATGTCACATTTTCAGTTTGGGGTCACCTGGTCATAATTTACAACCTGATCACTCTTCCTCTTTCCTGAGGCTAGTGTATTTTAAGTTTTCTTCCCTTCAGTGTTTAGATTGTCATCTTTGGGAAGACTGAACCTTAAAAGCTTGGAGAGAGCAAAGGCTTGTCTATGCTTCCCAACTAATGGCCCAGCCATTTTACATTGATTCTTCTGAAGCTGTTTATCTGTCTTTGCTGCTCATCTCTCTTTACTGCCTTTCTCTGGATGTTTCTTTTCCATTAGCTGCCACCTTCGACTCACATTTTGACAGCCATGCTTGTTTGTAGTGAACAGATAAACTGATGGGGAACATGACATTTATAAAAATGGGATCCATAACTACTGAATTCTTCAAGCTCTCCTGCAAAATTGTTTCTGTAATTACATCTCAAGGCTTCTCTGCTTTTTCATTACTTTTACATGGCAATGTATACAATGTATACACTTCATTTTTGTGGTTTTATCAATTGATGTTCCTTCTGCAGCCTTTATTTTTCAAATGCTTCATAATTTTGCTCCTCACAGAGTTGGAAATGTCTTTTTGTTTCCTCCAAGTGCCTGAGGTTTCTGCAGTACTATTTGTTATTCTACTGACTTCACTTGTTCTTGCAGGCTGTTATATTTAAGACTGATGAGGCATTCATTCTCAGTCAAGAAGCTTTTTAAAAGTACACAGAGTTGTATAGATAAATTAATTACTACAATTAAATGCTTGTATATGTTTAGGAATGATTGTTGACTTTCCCCCCTAAGCACAATGTCTTTAATCAAAGACTGCAGAGGTGAAAATAATCAATTACCTTCTGCCTATTTCTACTAAAAATATCCTCATTTCTCAGATGGGTTTGCTGACTGATTACAAGAGAATTCGCTGTGCACACAACAGGCAAGCAGAGAATAGCCACAAAAGAAGGCCTACGATAATTTCAGGTAATGTTTCCTAAAATACAAAAAAAAAGAGCTCATGAAGTAATAAATTCACTGAAATAAAGCTTGTTTACACTTCTAGATTGCTGTCTGCTTTAATTTGTAGCAAACACCTTTATCTCCCTGAATGTGACTACCATCACAACTCACAGGGCATGTCTTTCTGTAGCAGTCTTTTAAATATAATTAGTGCATGAGGCTATTTTAATAAAAGCCTGAAAGGTAGACTGTTTTAGAAGTTACTCTTCTGATACTGCTGCTAGGCTGTCAGAAACTAATGTGGGAATTTCTCCTCTAAACTGCAGTGTGGATATGCCTTTAGTATGGAAAACACTATCTGCAAAAAATGTTGAAAAAAAAAGTCTTTCTAATATAAATTTAACACATAAATCACCCACTAAGTGAAGAACATAGCTAATTAATGGCAGTTCTAATGATATTGTTGATGCTATTTTACATATGAATATTTTCCCTGTAACCAATCTGTTTTTAAAAGGTCAGAAAGTTTTATAGAGGAGCAAGCTTCTCTTACAACTTTTAATATAGATGTATTTAACAAAAGCAAAACAGAAAAATCAGGATGCAATAGAGGACATTTTAAACACTGCTGCAACTGTAAATTCAATTATAAGATGAAATGCAATGATAAATTATCTCTTTCTGGGCTAAAGCTACATCTATACCTTCAGAGTGCAAAAAAAGTAATAACAACTACTAACTAAGCTGACTACCCTTACTGTTACCTTTTCTTCTTTTTCTCTCTCCCTTGTTTCTTTTTTTTAAAATGTAACCCTCTGCGTGACATCACTCTAGGGAGATGTAGTTAATGTATGCCATCTTTGTCTAGCAGAAAAAAATGTATCTTGGGATACATGACAAAGACGGTGAGGGAAGGCTGCTGAAGGGAGCTGATATGGTGTTATAGCGCCCTTGGAAGGGAAGTCTTATTTATACGCTGCAAAGACTGATGACTGAAGTCATGAACATTCACCTGGGTCCTAGGACTACTGTTTCTGAAGTGATCTTTGGGAAAGAAGACAGATGGAGGAAGAGGACAAAAGTGAAAAGAAGGACAGGAAGAACTGAAACTACTATAAGAGTAGAAAAAATATACTTATGCATGCCCTACTTCCCTTAGCAAGCTAGGGAAGTAATGGACTCTCAGTAACCTGACGTGAGACACTGGATTATTATATTAATTATTGGCTCAGTCCAACTCAAGTGTGTTTATGTGGGGGACAGGTCAAATTTTGCAAAGGTAGAATGGTGCCCTGCTGCATATTCCAGCCCCTTGGAGCCTCCTTTGCCAGCCCAGAGCACCTTTGATGAGCTCATAGCTTGAGACTAAGGTCTTATACCTGACCTATCTGCACTGTGCACAGCAGGAATATGGTTTTTTTGTTTGTTTTTCTTTTTTGCAGGACAACTTTGTTTCAGAGCCTACAAGACAATTATCCTGCTTTTTGTCCAGACCACAGCTGTGCAGTGCCAATGAGGAGATTTCTGCCTTTCTGCTGCCTGCAGTGTTAGCTGCAAGACATGCCAGTGACACTCTCAACATACCTCTTCAGTTATGTATGATAACACACTCTGTTGGCTCATGGGGTAGGACACAGACTGATGTATTCATCTGTTCACAAAATGTGTACTAACAGCTTGAGGCTTGTTAGATATGAACCAAACAGTAGGAGGGGTAATTAGTATGTTCAGCTCTAGGTTTTGCTTCAACATTAGCTGTCCAATCTTCACTGTCCTTAATTCTGAACTGAACTGTTATAGTTTAATATAGTAGTGCAAAGAATTCTTTTTATTACTATTATTATTATTTTTAATGTCAGTAAGACTAACTAGACGTTAGTCTATTTAAACAGATTCATAACGTTTGTTTTCATACTCAGAAAACATTGTACAGTGGTAGACTGTACTGGAGATATGAAGCTTGAAAACAAAATCATTAGATAAAAATATGGCACAAATACAGAATATCTGTCCACGATTCTACTAAGCAGTTTCACTGTTCCTGGAAATACAAGTCATCAGAATTTTACAGAACCTTGTCAGCCGTAAGTCAAAACAATGCTTGACAGCATCAAGTCTCATCTGTCTTTTAAGGCAAACACGCTTAGATAACTCCTGCTTTTAAAGAACTGAAAAAATCTCTTCTCATTCTTTGTGTAAACTTAGTAAGGGAGGTAATAGTTTCACACTAATTATGGTGTAATACACTAGTTGCAGTTTAACTATCAGCATTACTTTAGAAGAACTTCTGCGTATACTAGAACTCAAACCAAGCAGTTCTAATACAAAGAGTTCCTCTAGGCAGCCAAACATATCTTACATATCTTCTGGACGTATTGCAGTGCCCAGGCAGATTGTATATATTGGGTTTGCATGGCACAATTTTGGTAGCAGGGGGGCTACAGAGTTGATTTCTGCAAGAAGCTGCCAGAAGCTTACCCCATGTCTGACAGAGCCAATGCCAGGTAGCTCCAAGATGAACCTGCCACTGGCCAAGGCTGTGGTATGAGGGACAATATTAGCGCCTCTGGGATAATGTGTTTAAGAAGGTGGGGAAAAAACTGCTACACAACAGCAGACAGCGAAGAGAGGAAATGAGCATATGTTAGAGGGACAACTCTGCAGATACCAAGGGCAGTGCAGAAGGAGCATGAGGAGGTGCTCCAGGTGTTGGAGCAGAGATTGTCCTTCAGCACATGGGAAGGACTCATCCTGGAGATGTGTATTGAGGACTAAGGCACCCCACTCTGGAGCAGGAGAGTGTGTGGAGTCCTAGCCCTGAGGAGGATCTGTAGAGACAATGTGTGATGAACTGACCACTACCCCCACGCTCCGTCCACCTGTGCTGCTGGGGGTGAAGTGGGGGGTGGGCAAAGGTAGAGAAATTAGACTGAAGTTGATTCTGGGAAGAAGAGAGGGGTGGGGGAAAAGGGTTTTAAGATTTACTTTTTATTTTCTCATTAACTTACTCTGATTTGATTGGTAATAAATTAAATCAATTTCTCCAACTAGGGCCTGTTTTGCCTGTGATGGTAATTGCTGAATGATCTCCCTGTCCTTACCTTGATCCACAAGCCTCTCATAATTTTTTCATCCCACGTCCAGCTGAGGAGGGGAGTGCTGGAGTGGCTTGGTGATGCTTGGTGGGCATCTGACATTCAGCCGAAGTCAACCCACCACAGAGTAGAAAAGAAGGATTAGATGAGACTCCTGCAGAGAGAGATCTTCCCCTACAGGGTAGCCAGGCTGCTGCTCAAGTCCTACAGTTGAAAGCTTAGTTTAGATAATCTCATCATCATCATCATGACTTGGTTTCGCGAATGAAGATTTGAGAAGGGCTCTACCCACACTTGCTACAGGCTCGCTGATGGCTGAAAAGGCCAATGCATGACAGACAAGTCCGGTTGCAAAAGGCACAGCAGAAAGACTTCCCAAGCGGTATCAACAGAACGCGATTCTTTCTGAGTTGTCTTTTCTCCTCGAGAGTGATCTTGCGTGAGTTCTCAAAGGAGGCAGCAGTGTTATAGATGGTTTGTCTCCAGG
>VYXB01004607.1:101600-123151 GCA_013397135.1 Pachyramphus minor | reverse complement strand
TCTTTTATGGAGTCTACCAAAAGCACTGTATGCCTTTGCCAGCCTGTTGTCAATTTCTTTGTGGATCTTACCATCTGAGGAGATGTGCTTCTCAGGTAATTAAATTGCTGGACTGTTTTGAGTTCTTATTCGCCAATGGGGATATGGGGATGATGGATGACTCCCTGAGGTGCAGGTTGATAGAGAACCTCTGTCTTCTTCAAGCTGACTTCCAGCCCAAAAAGCTCAGCAGCCTCTGCAAAGCAGGATGTTAAACACTGCAGACCTACTTCTGTGTGAGCGACGAGGGCGACATCATCAGCATAAAGCAGCTCATAGACAAGACGATTTAGGGTCTCAGTATGGGCCTTCCGTCACCTTAGGTTGAATAGGCTTCCATCGGTACGATACTGGATGTAGATCTCGTTTTCTTCATCAAGATCTGCTGTGGCCCTTTGGAGCATCATGCTGAAGAAGAGCGTGAATAGAGTTGGTGCAAGAACACAGCCTTGTTTCAGCACTTGGAAAACAGATTTTCACTTCTCTCTGAGAATTTAAAGCACTTCCATGCTTTGTGATGTGGATGAGTTCTGATTAATCGACAGAAAGTTCTCAAATTCTGCCTTTCTCTTAATTTATCAGATAATGAATTACTGTATCTGAGCTTTATTTAAGTTTTGGGGGCTATTTTCACATACTGAGAGCATTCACTGTGCCAAACAATCCAAACCTACAGTTTAAGATTTTCACGTCTGTTGAGGATGGTGTTGTGCCATCCTGTGAAGGATTACCCAAACAGGCTGAGTAAAATTTTTGATTACAACTAACTGTAAAACACAAAGTGTAGCTTTTCTGGCGGTGACACTGCAAGTCTGTACTGAAGACTGGAATCAGATAATGGTGGAATAGGGTTGATTGGCTGAGATAACTGCGTCTAACATTACATAGGTTTGGAAATGGTTTAAGATTTGTGCTCCTCCAATTTACAGCAGAGTGGAAAAGGGGTTCCACAGTAGCAGAACATTTTGGATCTCACACTGCTATTGCATACTGCAAGGATATTTGACAAATGGTTTCAAACATAGAAGAAAAAAAATAATTTCTTCCCAGTGACTGTGGTCATGATTCTGCATGTGACAGTTTCCCTTGTGCTTTGGATGCCCCTGTCCAAAAAGAAGTAGGTCTTTATAACACATCATGTAGCCTGTCTTCATTAACTGCTGTCAGATTCTCTTGGGTAACGTTCTTGCAGTGTCATTATAATGCAGAGCTTTTGTAAATGTTACATTATCTTGAATAATAGATGATTTTATATATAGTTTATTCATGCTGGTAAAATGAAAGGAGTTTTGGGTTGGTTTGCAATGCCTTAGGGGCACATTATGTAGTAGATTCAACTATTTTTTTTTTTTTTTTCCCCTGATTTGGGGAATAGTAGCCCCCGACACTGACAGGCAGTAGAGAGGACGCCTTTTGCTTCTCTTCAGATGTATTTCACCAGGCAGGGACATGTACTTTCTGTTGTCAAATCAGTTATGCCTAAATTCATACATTTAGGCACTCACAGTTTATGTTACCATCTCATAAAGTTTCAACACAAACAAACCCAATCTCCTCTAGCTCCTCCAAACCACCTTAAAGGAGCAACAGAGTCAGACCCCCAGCAGGTGGCAGCCAACTCTAAATTATCTGGAAATTAGCCCACTTCAGTGTACGGTAAAAAGATCTGGAGCACACAAGATGAAGAAATAAGCAAGCAGTGTGTTCAGAGGCAAGTTCACATACTTATTGTCTTAATTTTAGGTTCTGAATCTTATAACACTTACAATTTCTTCATACAAGAAATGGTGGCTTCCCTTGGTTTTAGGTGACAAAATTGCACTTTAACCTATGACAGCTTAATGTTGTCGTATTATCAGAATAGTTATCATCTCTCTTATCTCCCCTCAAAAAGGCTTGTAAGTTCAAAATGATGTTTCCTGACTTGCAATTGATCGTGTAGATCAGATACAAATATAAATACTGCTAACTTTTCCAAAACAGCACTAAAATAAACAAACATTACTTTACATCTATCTCTCAAAGCAATCTGTATATAAATACTTTTGAAAAAACTGGTCTAAGATATAAGCAAGTATTCTTGTACAGATACATAGTGAGCACTAGTTCCAGTCTAAGAGAAGATGTGTTTTGCAGTACAATCTGTTTGGCCACTAATTTATTTGAGTTACTATTAAAAAAATAGAGTTTTCATGGCATTATCATATACTGATTACATATACTGATGATTCAGTAAATAAACTGATTATTCAGTTCTATTGTTAGACAACCTGTGTCAAAATATGCACATTTGGTGAATCTATTATTGAGAGTTAGCCAAAAGTTCTTTTTTTAGTGGCAGAGATATAGCAACTCTGTCATCTAAGGGCTGAAATTTGCCGTCATACATGATGCTGACTGCCCAGTTAAGCCTATCAGCTAAAGGCTGCTGTCATGGGCAAGAGATGATATTCCCCATGGTTGTGCAGGGGCATATTTTCCAGCCTATTCTGGAAAGAATGTTTCTGTGTCTGGTTAAAAAGTGGCTTTCAATCTTCACTCCTTCGTGTTCTCATCCATGATTCAATTTCAGCCTACTACACAGGACACTCAGGGATAGACTGAGTCAAAAGATAGCATGTAATAGCAGCCAGTTATGCAAGGACATGATTTGGATATACTTCATGAGTGAAAAAAACATATGCTTAAGCAGGCTCTGATTGCAAAATTGTAATTGATTTCTTTAGGAGACTCACTTTTTACCCTCCAGATACAGTGATGTTGTTATATGCGTGTTTCAATGCCACTACTTAGATAGCAAAGTGCATTGTATTTAGTGCCTATTGTCACCCCCTGCAGTGATTAACTCCAGAGTATGAAGCTTCCCCAGTGAATATTCATACCCAAATCTTTATTCCCATTTTAATTCCTCAAAACCATTATTATTTAAACCAAAACGGTACCACTTATCCTTCTTCACAACAGGGAGTTGCAAGAATGGAGCATGCTAGTGCCAGGTTTGCAAGCAGAATTAAAACTGGTTGCTACATTTAATCTAAATAATTTAATTTAACCCAGAATTAAACTGGAAGTGGACCAAAGGAAGGTGCTGAAAGACACTTGTGTTTGTGGGTCTCTAGTTTGGTTAGTGTGAATGACTACCAGCTCTGGGCATTACAGCCTATGCATCTTGTAAAGACAGGCAACACAGGTTGTGCACGTGAACAATTAGAATTTCTGTTTTGAAAGAAAAGTTGTTTTAGCTTTTTATCTTTTAGAATGAAATTATTTTATCAGGGCTTAAAGACTGGTCACTGCAGTTTTGCTGAATATTTGTGCTTACATTATCAGTCATGTCTGATAATGTCTGATAATATCTGATCAATACCAGTCTGACCTCTTCAGACAATGCTTTTGGAGATGGGGGGCGTTTACCTGATCTCAGATAGGAGATGTATGCCACAACAGTTGCAATCTGCCTCACTCAATTTGCCCTGATTTTTCATACTCCTACTTAAAATGTCACAAGATCTTAACACAACACAGTAGGAGCAACACACAAGAGCAAAGGAAAAGGAGTGTGATCTCTGTCCTCTCCTGGTAAGTTACCAGGCTTTCTTACATGAATACTTTAAGATGGCTCAAATGACTTAAAAAAAATCTAAAACAGGAAAAAATTAGCGTGAGGTTGTTGTTAGCAATTAAAGATGATTCAGTACGCAATATTTTTAATGTTACTCTTCTGCTTGTTTGCTAAGAGCTATTTAATAATTACTTTTTAATTTTTTTTACTATCTTTTTTAATTTGGTAATAGTTGAGAAATTTAGATTATAAGACAAAAGTTCCTGAGCAGACTACTGCACCCATGTGGTTGTAAAAATGGAAGAAGATAGCTACACTTTTGAAACAAGCATAATTTAAAAGTCTTCTCCTGATCTTCAAATGATTTGGGATCCTACCATTTCCCAGCATTACAGCTCATCTTTAAAACTGAGAAGTATCAAAATATTTTGGTGCTCTTCAACTAATTAAAATAATTCAAAGTCCCATGAGCTCTATTAACGAGCTTCCCTTTCTGTACCTGTGAAGCTTCATGGTATGCAGATTTTCTGAAATATAGTTCAATCAAGGGGTTTTTTTTCCCTTTGAACAACAATCTAGTTATTTTTCTATGATTTAGGGCACTGAAACTCTCCAAGACAGTTTCCTCCTTTGGAAACACCATATGAAATAATATTAAAGGTATAGTAATTAATTTATGCTTTCAAAATCTAGGAAATATTTTGACATAAAGCATCACATTACAGTCAGATGTTGGTTATTCAAATGTTATCTTGGGTTTGGGGCATTTTCCTAAAAAAACCCCAACCAAAACTCCCCAGTATTGCAGACATTACTTTTTCATAAATATTGACTTTTAGAACAATGATCACTGTAAATACATGAACTAATTTTTGAAATTGCTAGAGGTCACAACATCCAGGAAGCCAACTGAACTTTAAGAGCTTGGCAAGAAACAGATTCACAGCAGTGGGCATGGGAAATAGATGGATCTGACAGAAGTATTACTATGACAGCAACAGCGTCTATCTAAAATGTCAGAACTTCCAAGGAATTTAGTCCATGCAATTGTTGAAAGTACAGATTTGTAAAGTAAATATTTAATTGTTTGCTTTTAAAAAAATTATTACAGAAGTATAATGATAAAAATCAACTAAAAAAATCTTGCTGCTCTCATCTAAAAGAAATGACAAATGAGGAATGCTAAATACTTGCCTGTATCTTTTGATTATTTCAATATTGAATCATTCATGTGATTCAAATTTTCCTTTAACAGCTAAGCCACTACATCTGAAGTCAATTCTAGCTTTTGCGAGTAGATACTTGCACAGAAGATAACATTTTCTATTTTAAAATACAATGGCTATATACAGATAGGATTCCTCCAAATAAACAAGAGTTAGAACTACTTTGTCCTAGTGCAAAGACATTAGAAGAAAAGCTTTAAATTTTTGAAGAAACAATAATTTAATTTTTATTTAGTTTTCTTTTCACAAACCCACACATGCACAGCTGTCTGTGATATATCTATCTGCTTCAGTACATAGATACACTTGTGCAAACACTATAATGTTGAACAGACTTTACAATATCAGTCTCTGGAGCTGAACCTCTTCGGTTGGTACAACTTCTCATCTTTACAAGAACTAGCAAAGCTTTCATAAAATACTGCATTCACTTCAGAGGTTTTCCAATATTAATGATTTCTTAAGAAAACAACCTGGATCAGTTATGTCTGCTGTATTTAATCACAGACAAACCGGTTCCCACTTGAGACCTGGTAACTCTCATCTCTGAATTTTATCTCATTTGTAGCAAGGCCCAAAATAGCTTCTCCAGTTCTCAACTGTATGAGGTGACAATCACTAGTTTCTCATTATTTTTTGTTAAGGGCACATCTAAATCACCCAGGGCAGTCAGGTACAGAGAATAATGGACTAACGTAAAGCTCATACGTAACCAAAGTCCTGTATTGTGCAATGAATAAAACACTATCCTAGATTTGAAAATCATAATGACTGCATTAGCACAGGACCATTGGTTAACCCTCTCATCTGGCCTTAAACAAGACCTAAGTACCTAGTAGTGACATGGTTAGTATAAGCTGAGGGGGACTTGGTTTCATTTTGCAGCATAACCAGAAATTTAAACATGGCAAAGGCCCTTGTTTCTCAGTGACAAGTAAGTTATTAATATTATTTATGGATATTACTGAATTTTGAAAGTGCATTTTCTTGCTGGAATTTTTGAAAATTCATGATTTCCATTAGAGTCTTTTAAAAGGCATTTTTTAAAAATAAGTTAAAAAGTACTTCCACTGCAGAATTATTGGAAACTGTTATTCTAGTAATTATAATAGAAGTGCTAACTCCTGTATATAATTTATATACATATTTTTATTGTGTTTTACAGAAGTGTTTCTTGTCAAGGTAACATACGGATTTTATCCCTAACAAATCCTTGTATTTTGTCTTTAGAAAATTTTGTTGCTCTTACTAGATTTAATCCTCGATTTCCTGTTTGGAGGAGTTGCTTGGTTTTACAAAACAGCTGAGGAGAAATCAGAAAGAAATCTGCTTATTCAAAAATCCCCTGAGGAAGTTACTTTCCTATTCTTTTTTAATTGTGTTTTTTCTATATTTCTATGACTCAAGTGACCACAAGAAAATTTTGTTAAACGCATTTGAATCATTTTGTTCCAAATTCTCCCCTAATTCTTCCCATCTCTCACACTCCTGTTCATGACAAAAATGAGGAAGAGTAGAACAGAAACACATAGAGAGCTTAGTAATATGCTGGAAAATTGTCCCCAAAGTACCTGGATGCATTCCCAGATCTTAAAGTCTTAGTTTTCAGTGAAATAATCTTTAATACATTATATTAATGAGGACATAAGAGAACCTACTTAAATGAGAAGTTGTTATCACTAGGAAGAAGTAGGGCTGATAAAAAGTAAATAACTTGAAACTGAAATAGAAGATAAACTCTGCAAGTTTCAAAACATTCAAAGACATATTTAAACCCCATGTCTAAAACTCTTTTTCTCTGCATTCACAGGTTCTGGTCTGAAGCGCAGTTAGAAAAAAAATGCAGAGATGCTGTCATGCTATTTCTACCTTAATTAGAACAAAATGTGACATACTAAAACGTTTTGTTTCCATTCAGGCTCATTTTAGCAATTCTCTCACCTAGCAATATACTTAATGCATATTTTACAGTAAACATAATAAAACAACCAGGAGGGATCTCTCAAAAATATCCAATCCCTATTCATTCTTTGGTGCATGATACAATGTACCTACATATTCCCCACCAGATATTTATCAACCGTACTTCTTAAAAGAACCATTGAATGGAATCTCACATCAGAAGATTGTTGCAATTGGAAACCTTTCCTTAATAATCTAAATAATTATTTAGCATATGTTTTCCTTACTTTAAAATAAGCTTTTCCCTCCTGCTTTTAATCACCCCTTAGGAGCAAAAAGACATAATTCATACAATTTTGCAATATTGGACATCATTGAAGTAATGTTACATAATGCAAGTCTTGTTACCCCATATTCTTTCTCAGGATTCTCTTTCCTATTAAAACCAGAGCCAACTGAGAGAATTGCTTTTCTTGGAAGTGACTCTGATCTTTGCCATTTACACAATTTGTTCACTTTGTCAAGATAATTTTGATTTCTTATTCTGTCCTCCGAAGAGCTTGAAAATATCCCTAGCTTGATCTCATCATTAAATTTTATAAGTGTACTGTCCAGTCTGTGATCCAGGTTGTTAACACTAATCTTATGAACACATCATGTGGAACATGTCAAAAGCCTTATTGATGTCAAGGTATAACAATTTCAGTGTCCCTTTTACCTACTAGGTCAGTTGCCTTGTCAAACAAAGAAATTATAGTATTTTCACATGATTTGTTCTTGACAGATCCATACCAACTTTTTAACATTGTCTCACAATTTTTTAGATATTTACCAACGGGTTGGTCTATGACCTCATATCTTCCAAAAATGAAACTGGGCTGGCTGGAACAGATTTGCCCGGAACATCCTCCTCTCACCCTGGTTTTTAGAGAAGTGCTGTTGCATTTACCTGCCCCCTTCCCTTTCTTCCTGTACTTCTAAGAGTAAAACGTCTTAAGCACAGCTGAAGAGTTGTAACTAGTTTCCTCAGTAATATCAAATTAATCCATCAGGCCTTCTGAAGTTAAACATCCCTAATTTGTGTAAATATTCTCCTACTTCTTGTTTCCTTTGGTTTTTGGGGTTTTTTTTGATCAACATTTCTGCTTTGAAACATTCTGCTTTGAAAGTCTATCATTGCTTGCACCAAATAATTATTCTTTTATTTTATTATCAGTTTAAAGAAGTTTAAGAAATTTAGAAAAGAAAAAAACCCACAGAAAAAACAACAATAAATCATTTTTAAAAATTCTATTTTGGGCAATACTACCCCAGTTTTCAAATTTAATTCGTAAAATGGGCATGTATTTTGTTTGTGATTTCCAGTAAGGATTTTTGAAATGGTTTCATGGTACTATAGCTAATAAAACCCGTGATTTTATATTAAAAAACAAAATGATACTGCTGTGATTTAGTTCTAAACTGGAGTAGGGGGATTATTTACCTTTTCTGAGTGACCTTTATCTATCTGCCAAGTTACAGCTGTGTGTTTGTAATGATCCCCACAAGATTTTTCCTCTCTGAGAGTTGTTAGCCATGATGGAGTACAGACTTGATAGCACCTTTAGAGAATAGTTACAGAAAAAGTCTCCTGTGCACCTTGTTGTAGTGGTGTATGATTTTGACATGCAATATACTCTGAGGTAGTCCACAATTCCTCGTTTGTGAAGTCATAGGTGGAGAATTTATACTTCTTTCACTCCTGTTTCTACATTTGGTGTTGACAACCAAGAGGTGCATGGCATGTGTTCCATGTGCTCCTGCTCAGTTCATTGACTGTGGTTTTTTGCCCTGATTCTTCTCACCTTTCATGTAGTCTCTTTGGTGTCTGCCTCCCTAACAAAGATTAGCCATGCTGCATCATGAACGGCATTGCAATTTTCTGAAAAAGCACCTCCAGAAAAATCTTCAGTGTGCAGTGTGGAACGTAAGATGTCCTTTTGCCATAGTAGTCTCCACAGTCTAGGGTTAAATATCATAGATCTGTTATGCAATCTAAAGAGGTTCAGGGCATCAGAATGGTCTTTATAATGAACAAAGTACTGCTGAAACTAATTCAAAGAAACAATCAAGTGATAGCATCTTAGAACTCTGCTTTTGCAAAGGCTACAAGCCTGGATTTTTTCCTGAGGCTTTCAAGCTCAGTTACTGAAACACCAAGAATCACTCACTCATCTCTTTCCAGACATTATTTTGTAGACACTAATTTTCTTTTTATTTCAAGAATGAAAATATTCTTCGAAATGTATAGATGATCTATATTTGAAGTCATTGAGGAGCACTTTTTTGCTATTGCAATAGGAACATTATTACATCTTTATGAAATATGGAAATCACTCATAACTGCTATGAATATTTCTATTGGGGAATGTGGGTGTTTTCTGTTCTGGTCTGTGTTTGGCCCAGCCACCTGTGAAAGTTTGTTCTGTTTCCTGCCAAGTAGTGGGAAAACAAGGCCTGATAAACAAAAACTTCGTCCTTGAAGTTTTGTATAAACTGAAATTAATTGGTATCNCAGACGTAACCAGCTAAATTATATAAAAGGCAAACAGCACCTGTGGGAGTGCTCTCAAGCTTCACATGGAGGACAACGTTGCCTCAGCGGGGACGCCCGTTACCTTGTGAACCTGCTGACACCCCAAGGATGCAGTTTCTGCCATGGGGAAATACTGGTCATTCTGGGGTCAGTAAGACAACCTCGTAAGTAACACCTGCATGAGCAGGAGGTTTTACTGAGGGCTTATTTCCTTTCCTCTTTCATATCTCTCAGTTTCTCAGTTTGTTGGCCACTTCCTAGTAATAAATATTGGGTTTTCTGAGCTTTTAGCAGTGTTTTGCTTTCCATTTTGGCATCCCTCCGAACCCTCCCTGGAACAATATTTTAGGGACTTTCAAGAAGAAAACTCTCTGCAACATCCTTTTTCTTTATTTCTATACTTTCACTCTTCAGCAGGCTAAGGTCAAATGGAGGTCAATTACTAGCATGTAATTTAGCAAAACTGAAGAAGATCACTAGATTGGAGCACCTGGGGTTGGAAGACTAGCAGCCAATCTGTATGCTGTTTCAGGACTTTACTACGGATTAGATTTAGTTGGGTTCTCTAAGCCAAGTATCCTCTCCATACACATAGTATGATGCTGACTAAGTCACTGGTTCAACATTTTATGTAGTCCCTTGAGGATCATATTTGGTGTATGGCTGCTGCAGAGCTAAAATTTAGTTTTCTGAAAAAGGAACCTAACCAGTAGGTACAAACCCTTTCTGTCTATACGACCAGCACACAATAACTGAGAATTCCAAACCTGGAGAAGTTCTCTGAAATGAAATGGTAATGTAGATGTAGTTAATTTTGACTGCACAGTAAAATTTTACTGGTATTTGAAAGGACACACCAGATCGGATACCAATACCAGATATTTAAAATCTATGCAAAACAAGGCTCAAAAAAGAGAGGTCATTAAAATATGCTGATAAGCAAGTGTAGAACTGCCTTACACAAATCAGAATCCTTATATAAGGTCTGAAAATATTATTTGTCTTCCTCAAGGGCATGGCAAAAGGAATATACAGAATCATCGATCTACCTTTGCATTATTGACTACCAGCAACAAGGAATGCATACTGTATATTTTATGTTATTGATTATTTTCTATTGGAGCCCTAACATAAACTATGTTATATATATGTATTATAACTATATAATATATATGTATTATATATTATATAAATGATATTATATATATGTATATATATTTTTATATATATATAAACTGTGTTTTATATATATGTAAAACTATGAGGTTTTGTTTGGGGACTTTTTTTAAATTTGAAATCAAGTAGGGATATTTACTTGTTTGGATTAAGTCAGAAGAACTGATCTACAAAGAAATTCAAGAAAAGTTGAAGAAAAAGCAAATGACGACTGTAATCTTAATATTCACAGACAGCTTTGGAGCCTATGAGTGGATTGTAAGGAACATTAAGCAGCTAGGTTTTGACATGTTGTCTTAATGTACTGATCTTTTCTTACAGTAAAACATGATGAATGCTAAGGGGAAATTGTCTTCTCAACTACTATTACACAGTTACTGCAATTTGTACAATTATAAGACATTCAAAGGACATGGGTTTCTATCTAATCTGTAGCTGATAGAGACAAAATTCACTAAGCTTCTAAGTATACAATACTCATCTAAGTTGGCAATGGGGGCTATGCCTGTGAATGCACTATCACAATCTCTGACAAAGATTTTCATTTTAATGAGAGTTTTGCTGTGGGACTTTGAAGAGGAATCTCTAATAGATATATTAATTGCAGCCATTAGAGGGAGATGATTTATGACACATTTAGAGTATATGAATGCGTTAAAAAAAGATATAACATTTAAGAGTAGCCCAAGGTACCTTTTTACAGCTCTTTATAGTATTATTAACTTTGATCAAAAATGTTAATGCCATTGTTAGAATTAACATTACAATTACTTTCAAAGTTGCCAAATTTCTTTATCTTCTCAGAAAGGATGATTTTTGAAAACACACAAAATTATTTTAGATGAAAGAACTTGAGAAAGCAAAAGACTCTTTAAAGGCAGAGCAAATTGGAATGTTCAAACATTCCAATGTGCACAAGTATGTGCACAGCAAAAGCCAAGGCAGACCAAATTATATTTCAAAATCATGAGATATGAGATATGAAATACAAAATACTGCCTTCAATTTTGAAAAATTCTTAGCAAAGAGGATGACCAGATTAATAAGTTTGCCTTACCTGATCCCCTGCTTATCATGGGAAATTTAAATGCTTAAATGAAGAGATTAAGGATATTGTTGTCTAAGTCTGTGCAAAACAGAATTTTAATAAATATATAAGAATCTTTGATTTCTGCATCTAACAAAGAATTAAAAAACATTGAAAGTTAAAACGTCAGGTTCTGCATATAGTAGCTATTATCCCAAAATGGAAATCATAGACAAGCCAAGTTAATCAGAGATCTCACAAATACCATATTAGTGATAAGAAGTTATCATGGATAGTGGTGACTCACAATTAGAGGGTTTTTTAATTTTATTTTATTTGTTGAAAAAAAATGGATGTAGTTATTGTTACTGAAGTCTGTTAACAACCCCATTCAATTCCCTAGGTATTATGTCATACTTGAACTCTAATATATTGAATGCAAAAAAGAAAAAAACAAAAGCAAAAAAGGAAACTCAGTATTTTTATTTATTTTTATATATCATTAATATTTGTATAAATACTATTTACAGCATATACTATATATACTATATATATGTGGACTATATAAAAATGAAATATGTGTGCTAAATTATTTTTATGTATCAACTTTACATATGTAGTGTATCTTTAGGTGTGTATATGTATACATATACATACATACATTAATTTACATATATACTATATATATTCCTGGCAAGAAATAGGAAGGAAACAATACACATAGAGCTGGAATGGGAAGCTGTGTTCCCCTCTGTTGGATCTACTTAAAAGAATTTGAAGATTTGCAAATTGAAAATAAAGAAAACAAAAATAGAGAGAAAAATTTAAAGGATAAGGAAAAGGAGGTCAAACCAAGGTTTTAAGAATGGAAAACAAAGTGTAATAGAAAGAAAAATGTTAAAACACTTTGTGCTGATTTTGGCTGAGGTAGAGTTAATTTTCATGGCTAGTATGGGGCTGCGTTTTGGATTTGTGCTGAACACAGTGATGGTAATGTAGAGATGTTTTTGTTATTGCTGAACAGTGCTTACACAGAGCCAAGGCTTTTTCTGGTTTTCATACTGCGACACTGGCAAGGAGGCTGGAGGTGCATGGGAAGTGCTCCTGGACAACCAGGACAGGTGACCCCAACTGACCAAAGGGTATTCTGTACCATATGGTATCATGGTCAGTATATAAAGTGAAGAGAAGGAGGAGGAAGTGGGGGACATTTGCAATGATGACATTTGTCTTCCCAAGTAACCATTATGTGTGATGGGACCCTGCTCTCCTGGGGATGGCTGAAAACCTGTCTGCCCTTGGGAAGCAGTGAATTAATTCCTGGTTTTGTTTTGTTTGCATGCATGACTTTTGCTTTCTCTATTAAACTGTCTTTATCTCAACCCATGAGTTTTCTTGCTTTTACCATTCCAGTTCTCTCCCTGATCCTGAGGGCAAGGGAATGAGTGAGCAACTGCATGGTACTTGGTCATTGGCTGGGGTTAAACCATGACACACTTACACAAAAATTTAAGACATTGAAAAAAATATAATTCAAAAGAAACAAAGTGATTAAGAAGCAGCTTGAAATAAAAGAGATTGGCACTTCTGGATTCCATCATGATGAGCTTAATGAAGCATCTGACTGCGGTATAGAAAAGAATCAGTTTACACTTACAAAGGGAGAGAGAAATCTAGCAAATTTTGAGAGACTGAACTGAACGAAGGAACTTTGAAAGTGAGAAACCTGTAAGAAAAGGGAGAGGGAAAAGCAAGCAAAGAAGAACAGGTAATAGCTGAATTTTTATATTCTGCTGAAATATCAAAGTAGTGGGAAAATCATTTGACTTGACATTACTATTCAATAGCAGGTTAAGTCTATAAATTAAAGCATATTTCATACAAGATAATCTATACATAAAATTGCTAATATAAATAAATACTATTTTACAAACAAATAAACTTGCCTAAATATATAAATTAATAAGTATAAATATATACAGATAATAAATATACAAACAAATACATATATAAGTATGGTGAATTAGGATGATTTTCAGAAAAAGGAACCTCAGAAAAATTACTATCTTTTTCCAATTTCTATTTCTATGTTTACAGTACATCTACTATCATGCTAAATTATTCATTTAAGGATCATAAAAAGTTTCCTGGCTGTAGAGTAATTTAACACCTTTTAAAGATTTACCAGCAGAAACCTGGCAGTTTGCACCCAGATGGATATCACTGTCTGTGAGGAGTTTTCATGTTAATAACATCATTTACAGAGCATCCGCACTCTCCATGTGTTCATACCTGAGAGCACCCAGGCTCTTAGGATCTCTTTCCCACTCCAGAGTAATAACTGTGGATGCGTCCAGATGTTGCAGCAGCAGATTTGTTCATTACAATGACCAGCTGTAAACAGAAATTTTAGTTTGGGGTTGAGGTGTGAAATTTACTTTGTCATTTGTTCTCCTTCTGCATGTACTGAAATGCTGAAACACTCAAGTTTGTGGGATGAGGGTGAAGGAACTGCCAATAGCTACTCCTCTAAATGGGTGAGGAAAGTTGTCAAGCTGAGATCAGGATCCCTGAACTTTCCTGGCAACCAGCAGTTGGTCTTTCCACACAGAGACTTGACTGAAAGCACAGCTGAAGTAGAGCCCATCTGGAAGACTGGATGGATGGGAAAGCGAGGCAAGAAAATGAGGTAAAAAGGTATAAACTACTAAGACACCTGATGTGGATAGAAAAATATACTAGAAAGTACAACATGGAGTTATAAGGAACTATGGCTAACAGAAAAAACACATTCCTTAAAATATATAAAAAAAACTTCAAAAATAAAAAATCCCATGTAATTTTATTTACTAATACTAAACCAAAATCTGATTCTCTATTAGCATGTGAAACTGAGATTTTTTTTTTTTTTCCTAGTCTTCAGGAGCTCATTCAGTATTATGCACACTGAATGAATATGAATGAGTGACTGGAGGGCAAACCTCACCTTTTCTGAACCTGTCTTATCTACAAGTCATAAAGATAATTTAGACATTTATATCTACCTTGAAAATCACATAATCACAAAACTTTTCAGAAGAATTTCCCCATGAATGGTCTAACATTTTTAAGCCTCCCTGTAACATCTTCAGTTTTAGTAAGAAGTTATTTACATTTCTGAAATAGGAAAAAAGTTTTGCAAGCATTAGTCTTCAGGCGGCCATGTTCATATTTGTAATTTGAAGTCGGGATACTGTGTGAAGAAAGCTTAATATGGCACAAATAGTATGTGTTCACCTCACTTAAATACTTGCTGGTCTTTTCACATCAATAGAAAAAATAACTAACTCATTTATATGCGCTGTGCAACTTAGCAAGGCAGGCTCAGGGAAGTCAAGAGACACGATGAATTTAACAAAACAAGTAGTGGCCGAAAAGCACATAAAAATAAGGGCACAAGCCATTTCTACATCAAGCCCAGAATCACCAATAGAAGTTAGTTATAAATAGATACAAATAAATAAAAATAGGACTAGAATAAAAACATCGTCCTTCCCTTTTATACTATAGCTGCATAATTTCTAACAAATCGTCAGGGAAGAGACCATCTCAAAGGCCCATCTTTTAAAGATAACTTTTACTTTTTAACCTTTAAGGTGAGGCCTTAAGTTATGTAGGTTTCCAGTCTCACTTGAAACTCTTGTATTTGTGTCCTTCATACCATCTTTCAATTTTTAGTTACAAAAAAAGACTTTGAAAGGAAAGTTACAAAGTTATAAGCCCCTTATAGTAACTGCCATTTCATCCCTCAGTTCATTACTGGATGAATTCCATATATTCCCAATAATTTATTGGGATTTATGAGGATTTATCCTAATTGTTTATTGCATTAATAAGTTTCATAATCTGTTCTACAGTCACTTCAATTTCAGATAAATCTTTCAACGACTCTCATAAAAAAGTAGGTTTCAGCATCAGAATTTTCCTAGCTTTTGCTACTATGAGCAAATTACAATTGTAGAGAACAAGAGAAATTTATACAGTCACATGGGATGTTATCAGATAATTTAGTTCCATTTGAGAAGGTCACTACATAGTTACTACACGAAAATGCAGATCAAATGAAGCCACACTCACCTCAATGTAAAGTAAAACTCCTTATCTTAAGCCAAGGTTCAGTGTTCCTGAGGGCAACATAATTGAAACACTTGCAAGAATGTACTCTTTTTATTCTGGAATGAAAAAGTATTTTTTTGAGAGTTCACATCAAGAGGTAATTTCAGCTCTTAAACCAGATTTTTTTCCCTTGGATTACACCTTACTGCTGACCCTGTGGATTCATCTTTGATGCTGATGTATTTCAAACACTCTCAGAACCTATGTATTACAAATTTACTCTCTCTAGCTCTATTTTCAGTTCTTTTAAATTAGAAAAAAACCCAAGCATGTTTCTGAGGACATGGCATTTCTTTCAGAGTATCTTGTAGCTCTACTCTGTTGATGCTGTCTTCTTTTTGATTTACTGTCTTATTCTTCCCTTCCCACTTTTCCAATTAGAAAGACAATAGCTTCCTCTTTGATGAGGTCAGAATATGGTACTGCCTGGCTTCTGTTTTTAAGGAACAAAAAGAACAAATTACTGAAATCTGAAGCTAGAGAAATTCAGGGATTTTTTCAGGAAAAAATAGGAATGCTTCTATTAGAACACTCTTCAATAAATTTTGTTTTTTCATCTCCCCAGCTTGCCTGCTTCTCTGAAAGGTTATTTTGGTCAAACAAAAACAAATTCTTGGGTTCTAAAATATCTTGTGAAATTTAAAAAGTCTAAAATATACAAATCCAGACTGGTTGATCTAAAGAACACTTCCAGTCTTAATCTCTCTGCATGTGTGATAATAACATTGGAACAAGAATGTGGCAGGAGAGAGAGAAAACCTGCCTTCCTAGTTAGCTGGCCTTGAAGCTTAATCATGAGGAAAATTGAGCTGGCTCCCTGTAGGCCCTGGACTCATGTAAGAGTGCAATCAAGGCATGGTCATGAGCCCACCATGAAAGACAAAGGATTTGGCTCAGTGGACATTATGGAAAGTCTTGCCCACACTTCCCCTCTCAGTTACACAGCACCTGATCTCTTTCCCACCTCCTGGCAGTGGATTCACAGTTTTGGCACTGACATTCAACTTTCTAGTATGATTGCTTTGTTTCCCTAATGAATTTTACAATGCTCACACTTCAAGCAAGTTTTCCTTGTCTAAGGACTTTGTACTGCTCAGTCCTTCCTTTGCCAAGTCAGCCTTGCTTGACAAATCAAATGAGATAAAACAATCTTTCTTTTCTTCCCAGCAGATCAGTTTCTCTCCCTTTTCATTCCTTCTTGTCCTCTGTGTGGATTAAATCTGTTTTGGCACAGAATTTTGTGACGCATGACACAGAGCATGTGAAAACTGCAACCACCTAGGCACACATCTGGTTGCAGTTTAAGTCGCCCAGGAATTACGTTGGATTCAGTACTACTACTTTGCATAATAAAACTTAAAATGTGAACTTAAATATGCCTATCAGCAAAAAAGTAACTCACGAACTACTTCATTCACAACTGAAATTGAAAGATGCATTAACCTATCTGTATTCTACACAACTGAATGTAAGTTCTCCAATACAAACTGGGGTAATGGACGCTCATACTTGGAGCATTTGAAGCAAAAAGAGAAGTATTGCATGCTGAGACCACCTTTCTAATATCAGACTAGGTTCTCTGATAGCACCAACTAAAATTTTGATTTATGACTACTTCTTTCTATTCTGTTTAACATGTTCAATCACTTTTGCTATTACTAAAAACCTGTAGAACTGATTCTTAGCTTTCTTACAGAAAGCTTCTTTGTAATAACATTATCAGAACTTCAGGAGATATTTAGCAAGTATAAATATTGTGATCTGCTTATTGTCATTTTAGACATGAAGGGTTTTTTCCACATGACTACGTGTCATGAGGAATAATCATAATAATTTTTATTTTGAAATGTATTCCTTTTGTTTATACATTTGTTTACCAAATATTTAGTGCAGCATAGCTTTTAATTCCTTTTTTTTTTTACTTGTCCATAGCCTATTTCAACTCCCTCTGCATAACAGAATTTCAAAGAAATTCTTTGAACCTTTTTACATACCATAAAGTCTATTTTCTTATGATCATTTAATTGCCCTAATCAATTGTTTACTGAGAGATTCTGAGGTTAGACAGCCTGTAACTCCTTGACAGCTGTAATTTTTATAATACCTGCATTTCTCAATTGTTACACTTAATATCAGGTATTATTTTATCTTGGACTATGCTTAGTATACCACATGTTTACTGAAGAATTTATCTTTGAATTAAAATCAGACTGTCTTACACATACATTATAGCAGTATGGGGGAAAAAAAAGAATAAGAGGAAGATACCAAAAAATGAAATTGCTCTGACCTTCATCCTTTTGTGTGTTCCACAAAATTCCATCACCCAGTACTGTTGCCTAAAAGACTGTGGACTAAAAGACTGAGGCATCAGTAAAAATGAGACCTGTCCCATAGTGCTGGACAGCAGAAGGATTCAAAGTGTCCACAGAAATCCATTTAAAACTTCATCTTGGGAAGCACTCCAAGTGCAGAATTTGTCACAGATGTTCTGTGGGAATACAAAGGCTTGTTATGATGTGATTAGTCATGTAACCTTGCAAATATGCACTCTTTGGTACATAAAAATATGTAAGAGTATTTTTAATATTCTGTTCTGAATATTGGTATGCAGCGGGGAAATGATTTCATGGACTAAAGTATCTCTATAATACAGAGAATAAATAGACTTAATTGGTCTGTGTACAAATGTAGCCTGCTTACAAATTTTTGGTTTCCTTTGCAGATGGACACTTACACTCAAATCTTGTATGTTTCTATGGCTGTTAAAAGGTAAGTATCTTGGGCATAAGGTATTCTCTTTATTCAAAACATCTGATTTAATTGTCAACTGATATGTCATCTATTTGAATAATTAACATGACTTGAAACAAAGTGGAACACTCTTACCCATCTTATTTCTTAACAGTGCTTGTATGGCACTTCACCTGAGTCTGTCAGTGGGATGATGTATAATAAGTAATAAACTGTTGTCTGATACAGTTCTTCAAAAAGACAGAGTGATGATTGATGATTACTCTTATTCCCTTCTATTAGTCTTTAGAAATACATGAGACCATTGTTAAGTTACCTCTCAGTTTTATTTTAAGATTTAAGGTTTGGTTTAACATTATGTAAATAAATTGATTCATTTGATTTAATTTTCATAAAATTTCTGGACTGACTAACAAAAGCCCCACACACGATGCAGAAAGTCTGAAGCAATGATGCAGAAAGTCTGAAGCAATGACTTCACATCTCTTCAGAAGACTGAATTCCTAATTTCCAAAATCTCAAAAAAAGTCATCCAGCATTTTCTTGCCTTTAAACAAGTAGATACTTGCATTGTGTAATATAATTTTAAATAATTGTATTTTTTTTTTGTAGTCTCAACTTGTCAGATCTGCTGCTAAATTTCTGTTACATTCCCCCTGGGACTCCAGCACTGTAAATACAATACTCACGGCAGTGTTAAAAGCTTCTAATTTGACTATGGAATATTCAGATCTGCAGATTTTCTTCATAGAACTACTATTTTAGTCTTGTATTAGTGTCTTCTCCTTCAAATGTGTGTCAGCACTTTTAAGATGGTAAGTACAAAACAGTGTGCTGTATCTGCGCGGGACCTCTCAGAAAAGGACTGTTCTCCTGCAAGACGTCTTACCCAGGAATGCTTTCTTCCCAGATCACACTTTATGTCCTATCACAAGCTCACACTTCCTTATTTGAGCTCTAGGGTACTTTAAGATATTCTTTCACAGACTATTTCTCACAACAAATGGGTGCCAAGTTTTATTGTCCCCCCCTTTGGCCCCCTTCCATGGGAGCTGCTCTCCAATGCTTAAAATTAAATATGCAGTATAAAGGCTCTACATTCTTTTTATTTTATGTTAGTGCCCACATACATAGACATTAATATTATTTCTTTAAGAATGCTCCTACAATAGTAAAATAATTGTCATAATTTGCAAGTAAAAAAGATACTTTCCCTAACTCACACTTTAATGTGGAATTTCTGTGTGCCCAGGGATTTAGTTACTTTAAGATCTAAGAATAAAATATAATGGTTATTTTTGGTTCTTACCGGATCATTAAGGAATAAGTTAAGTAAGATTTAAGCAAACAACAGCAGTGAAACACCCTACAAGATTTATACCTCATCATAACTATGTACAGTGGTATTTGTCTTTAACGTAGTCCAAAAATTTGAAGCTACATACCTTAAAAAATGAGTACATAATCCATCCTTGTTGCAGAACAAAAGATAAGATTTATATTTAAGAATATCAGATCTTCATGACTTTTTTTTCTTGATATAATTACTCCTGCAACATGGAAATCAGAATGGTACTTTCAGCTCTGTATCTCCTTTTGGGATAAAGCAGAAAAAACAACTAAATCTTTAATTTTAGATAGATATGAAATGAGAAAAGGAATTAGGAAGTCCTTTTTGTATAAAATGTGCAGTTAATTTGTTATTCTGTAGTAACTTTAACATGTTTTTCTGATGTGTATGCAAATTATTTAATTTCGTGCTCTAAAGCCTGAGCATTTAAATGTATGTCACTTAAATGTACCCATGAGATATACCACTGACATTATATTGTCATAATGTAATATCATATTTTATGCTATAGTCTGAGTACTAAAAGGTAAGATGACCTCCATTAAGAATCTCTTTTTGATTCTTGATCTATTTTTGATTGTAAGAAAATAGTTTTGCCATCCTTACTTGAATTTTTGATGTCATGTTCTTTCTATAAAATATCCTTTTCTCCTTAAAGCCAAGATCTTGGCAAGAGAGTCATTAAAGATCCACCCAAACTAGAAAAACTTTACCATATGTCAGTCTGTTTTATCTGAACTCACCATTTACCCCTGCACCCAGCATTCTTTGAAAGCTTATTGCAACCACCTTCTGATTTTTTTGAAATTACTTTAATTTCTTATGGGCATATTTTACTATTCTTTTTCTTTCTTCAATATATATATTTTGCGTTTGGTGCACAGGTTATTCACGTCTATAGAAAACTTCTTTCTATTGTAAAACTACACAACTACACATCACAACTAATTAGTTACATTACTGTGATCAGTCTATAGTAAAACTTTTCACTCTGACTGTACTGACAGAAAAGTTGATGTACTGTACTCCCTGTCATTATCTGTCGGTGTTCTTTGTCCTGTCTTTGATGTGGGAGATAAATTTTTGAAGAAATACAATTGCATGCTAGGATGTGTGCACATGCACCTGAATGTGTAGGAGGATTTTTTGTTCGTATTCCAAGTCTTACATTAAAGACAGAAAAATTTTAAGAAAAATGTTTCAGATAACATGTTAGTTTGTTCTGTATATCTAATACTATTCAGCATTTTCCTTGGAGATGCAGCTACTATACTGAATAGATAGACTGACTATTGTAAACTAAATTATGTGAAGTGCTAGATTTGATCTGTTCACTCTTGCAAAGAGTTTCATTGATATACAGTAACTTGTTTCCAGCAAAGGAAAACTAAATACATAGTAGTTGATTTTATGAGAGAATTATTAATTTGTAGCAGCCTACTCAAGACTACTATCTCATCTGTGAGTTGCTTTACTCTGACGACGCTGCCCTCGTTGCTCACACAGAAGTAGCTCTGCAGCGTTTAACATCCTGCTTTGCAGAGGCTGCTGAGGTTTTTGGGCTGGAAGTCAGCTTGAAGAAGACAGAGGTTCTCTATCAACCTGCACCTCAGGGAGTCATCCATCATCCCCATATCCCCATTGGTGAATCAGAACTCAAAACAGTCCAGCAATTTAACTACCTGGGAAGCATCATCTCCTCAGATGGTAAGATCCACAAAGAAATTGACAACAGTTTAGCTAAGGCATACAGTGCTTTTGGTAGACTCCATAAAAGAGTTTGG
>VYXB01004607.1:19689-101466 GCA_013397135.1 Pachyramphus minor | reverse complement strand
CATTGGTCTACTCTAGCCTCCAATCAGGAGGCCTGGAGACAAACCATCTATAATGTTGAACCCTCCTTCGAGAACTCATGCAAGATCACTCTCGAGGAGAAAAGACAACTCAGAAAGAATCGTGTCCAGTCGTTGCCGCCTGGGGAATCTTTCTCTTGTCCCTTCTACAACCAGACTTGTCTGTCACGCATTGGCCTTTTCAGCCATCAGCGACCCTGTAGAAAGCGCGGGTAGTGCCCTTCGAAATCTTCGTTTGTGAAGCCAAGTCATGATGATGATGATTACTCAAGACTAACTGTTAGAGATTTAAAGTACCTTTAACAAACATTTTTTCTTCCTAAGATATAAAGCAATGGTTCAAATTGTCATAGACAAACAGAATAAAATTATATTTTTTATTCTGTGTTTGACAAAATGTTTTATCTGCTTTAAAAAGAGACTGAGTCTCTCAATTTACCCACCCTAGTCATGTTCTGAGCTCAAGAGAATATTCCAGTTTCCTATCTCCACTGGTATTTCGCACTTTTTTTTAAATGTTGTCAAAATAAGCCCATGCAAAATAACACCTCTGTTAGTAAGGTTAAGTTTCCTGGTTAACCTTGACTTTATCTCAAAGGATTCCTTTTATTCTCCTTTTAAAAAGCAGGTAAGAAAACAAAGCATCTGTATTTCACTTTGGTGTTCTCCCCATGTAGTCATCAAATCTACTCCAAATTGTATATGATTAATAGCTTCTCATTTGCCTGGAGTTGTGCAAAGCATTTGACACTAAACATCCTTATCTCTAAACTGGAGAGACATGGATTTGGCAGGCAGACCACCCAGTGGATAGGGGATTAGATGGATGGTCGCACTCAAAGACTTGTGGTCAACAGCTTGATGTCCAAGTATAGACCAGTGACAAATGGTGTTGTCAGGGCTGAGTGTTGGGACTGGCACTGTTTAACATCTTTGTCAGAGACAAGGGCAGAGGGATTGAGTGCACTCTCAGCAAGTTTGCCAACAAACATCGAGCTGTGTGTCGTAGTTGAAACACTGGAGGGAAGGGATGCCGTCCAGAGGGACCTGAACAGGCTTGAAAGGCGGGCCCATGTGTACCTCATGAAATTCAACAAGGCCAACTGTAAGGTCATGCATCTGGATCAGGGCAATCCCAAACACAAAGACAGACTGGGCAGAGAACAGACTGAGAACTTCCCTGAAGGGAAGGCTGAGGGGTACTGATGGATGAAAAGATTGGCATGACCTAGCAATGTGTGCTTGCAGCCCAGGAAGCCACCTGTGTCCTGGGTTACATCAAAGAAAGTGTGTCCAGAAGGTTGAGGGAGGTGATTCTCCATCTCTACTCTGCCCTGATGAGACCCCATGTGGATTACAGTGTTCAGTTCTGGAGTCCCCAACAAAAAGAAAGACATGGACCTGCTGGAGTGACAAAGAGCTGCTTGAAGTGCTGGAGCACTCTCCTATGAAGACAGACTGAGGAAGTTTGGGTTGTTCAGCCGGAGAAGACTCTGGGGAGACTTCGGAGGACTTTCAGTACCTAAAGCGGGCAGACAAAAAAACCAGAGAGGGACTTTTTACAAGAGAATGTATTGACTGCACAAGGGGAATGGCTTTAAACTGAGAAAGGGTAGATTTAGATTAGATACCAGGAAGATATTCTTCACTGTGAGGTTAGTGAGGCACTGGAACAGGTTTCACCAGAGAAGTTGTGGATGGCGCAACTCTGGGAGTGTTCAAGACCAGGTTGGAGGGACCCCTGGAAAGTCTGATCTAGTGGGTGTCATCCCTTCAAATGAGGGAGGTGTTGGAACTAGACGATATGTAGAGTCCATTTCAACCCAAACCATTCTATGATTCTAGGAACTTGGATGATGGAAAAGCCATAGTAAAGCTGTTTTCTCTTCCTGGGGATATATAAAAAAAAAATCATACTGACGTAGATTTGAAAATGCAATCTGCCACAAATAACACTGATTAAATTATTGACTCTTGTGTAAAATCAGTCTGTAAAATTTATGTGCTCCTGGCTGATGAAAAACCTAAAAATTGCACTTAAATAGTGCTTGAACAGGGGCTGCAGTCCTAATTGTGGGCTCCAAATACACTCAGACCTTTTTAAATTTTGAGGTGTCAATCGGGACCAAATAATTTTTAGCCCACAGGGTTTCTGTCACTGTATTTGGCAGACGGACCTGCCTTTGCTTCATTTTCCTTTACATGTGGCTAGGTGCCCACCAGCTCCAAGCCAAACCCACTGTAAACCTAGCAGAAATTATGGGACTTAGCTCAGGCACACTGCCTTAAGATCAGGGCTGTGATCATTCATCTATTTACCATAAAGTCCAGGAGGAGCAAGTGCCGGTCATTGTTCAAAGACCATGCAGATACAATGGAAGCTGCAAGGCAATATAAGCCTCTGCAATGGGCTTTACTCCCAGTCTGTAAGAGAAAGAGAAATTTTGAAGGGAAAAATTATAAGAATAACAGTGCTCTTTTGAGACTGAGTACCTATTGTCTGCCTTTGCTTATGCATGGATGCATGTATATGTTTTGCAATGGAACACGAACACTGAGTTTTGAAAGCAGCTCGTCCTGTCCCTCTGGAATATGAAATACTTAAATATCATGCTTGTTTTATTGTTAAGCTGTCAGGCCTGATGTTTAGAAGTATCTGTTGCTACTATATTGTTGCACTTCAGCAGTCAAGATGCATTCCTGAGGGGACCACCCAACTGTACTTAAATGCTATAAATAATGGTGTTTAGTAGATTTCAGCAGGAAACTGAACATGAGCCAGCAGTGTGCCCAGGTGGCCAAGAAGGCCAATGGCATCCTGGCCTGGATCAGGAACAGTGTGGCCAGCAGAACCAGGGAACTGATTCTGCCCCTATACTCAGCACTGGTGAGGCCATACCTGGAGTACTGTATCCAGTTCTGGGCCCCTCAGTTCAGGAAGGACATTGAGGTGCTAGAATGGGTCCAGAGAAGAGTGACCAGGCTGGTGAAGGGACTTGAACACAAGCCCTACGAGAAGAGGCTGAGGGTTGTTTAGCCTGGAGAAGAGAAGGCTCAGGGGAGACCTCATCACTCTCTACAACTACCTACAACTACAACTAAGGAAGTTGTAGCCAGGTGGGGGTTGGTCTCTCCCAGGCAACCAAATGTAAGACAAGAGGGCACGGTCTCAAGCTCTGCCAGGGGAGGTTTAGGTTAGATATCAGAAGGAAGTTCTTTACAGAGAGAGTAATCAGGCACTGGAATGGGCTGCAGGAGGTGGTGGATTCTCCGTTCCTGGAGGTTTTCAAGAAAAGACTGGATGTGGCACTTAGTGCTGTAGTCTAGTAACTGCGGTTTTAGTGGATGAAGGGTTAGACTTGATGATCTCAGAGGTCCTTTCCAACCCATCATATTCTAAGATTTCAATTTAAACAATTTGTCAAACTCTAAAACTATTTTTGTTTTTTTTTCATATTTTCTCTCCTGTTAATATTTATTAGTTTTTAGTAGAGGGTGAAATTACAGAGAAAAAAATTATTATTTACAGCATATTTTCTGGTTTGGTAACATGTCCTCTATTGCCACTATCGGATTATTGCCTTTTTTGGCTTTGAATGCATTCTCTGTCGTCTGTTATCTGTTTTAAGATTGTGTCTCATTCAGTCTGACCTTGTATGCAGTCAAGTGACAAAAAAATAAAGTGAAAAAGCTGGTGGAAGAAAAAGGAATAGACAAAAAAGAAAATAAATAAGCAAAATTGTTTTTTTCCCCATTGCCTTTAAAAACAATACTCCCCTATAATTTACAGCATCCACAAATGATCCTTCTGTAATTATTTACATCTCACTACTGATCATTTAAATAATCTATAACCAAGGTCAGTTTTAACACGTAGCAAAACAATCTAAAGCTGTTAGTCATCAAATGTTTATTTGTCCCTTAAAAAGAAATTCTGTGCTGCATGCAGGAAAAACTTTGGGGTTTTTTCTACTTCAGGCTGCTCCTTGTTTTATTTAACAAAGCAGCACTTTAAAAGGTTGGAAACAAAAGGAGAAGTGGAACATGCAACTTGCTGATAGTTACTTTAACTTTGTTCTTACTCTAATTGCACATTTCATGTTATTTTTTGTGGCATAAAAAGGTAATTAAGCTTATTTCTGAGATAGCTGCAACAACATGCTGACTCAGGAGAAAGAAAATGCAGGAACAAGACCACTTAGAAAATGAGATGTAAGGTAGAGAGGCTTGGTCATCTGCGCTCTAGAAAAGAGCTCTCTTAGGTGAGCAGCCTCCCCACAAGACATAAAGGGATGTTGGTCAGTATGTTAGCCTGGGTACAGGAACCATTGCTCATGCCTCGTGCTAGGAGGTAACAGAAAAACACATATTGTCACCACATCTGTTGGGCAGCTGTCAACACCAACCAGGCATCAATCAGTAAATTAAGGTGATTCAGTTATGTGTGGGTTTTACAGTGGTTTTCTGAAAGGCAAATGGATGCTTTATTTTCAGTATTATTACATAAAGCTTTCAGACATTGTACATATTTGAAATATATTAAATGTACAATTATTTTTTGAGATAAAGGAAAAGAATGCAAGTACCATTACAGAAAGGAAGTTCTATCCTGTTTGGAATTATTTTTTTTAATGAATAATTTAACTCTGTGTTCTGTGTTTTAAAAATTTACTGAATCATTTTTAGAAAGAGGGAGTAAATTACTGCAATTGAGCTGTCTTTCATTTCTGTATGCCCTCGTAAATACCACAGTGCTTTACTAATCACAAAAATAAACATTACCTACTTCACTTTAAGGAAATTCTGGAGACGTCTGACAGGTTATCCAGTACATAACAAATGAAACAAGAGGCATAAAGGGTGCTTGAGACTAGAATATTCTCACATATAGCCCTTTTTGCATTAGGTACTGTATGGAAGAGTTTAATTCAACATTACCTACTTTGAAAAACAGAACACAGTTTCATTTTCACTATCCTGCTTTTTGGCAGTGTTTCATGGTATTACCATTCAAATCTTAAGGTAATATACATGTGAAGCATTATATTCTTGACATGCAATTACTGTGCTATAAGTAACAGAATAAATTGGCTCTCTCATTGTTGAAATAATAATACAGAACAATGCTCAGCACTTCCTACTGAAAAAACAATCATTACATTGTGTTACTTCCGGGCAGGACAAGTGCTACATTTTAGAAAGTGAAATTACTTGGTGCTTTATACACCATGTTATCAACTTTAATAGAACTCAGTGTTTGAAGGTAAGTGATAAAATATTACATTTGCTACCTTAAGACATCAACTCTCAGAAAATAAAACTTTATTGACAAAAGTTTGAGAACTCTGGACCTGAATTAGATTTCCTGAAAAAAACCCCCAAAACCTACAGTTGATTCAATTGCAAATTTGCCTGATCACATTTGCAGCAATTGATACATGAAGTTTAGCTCAGCAGGGACTACTAGTGTGTGAGTATATTTACACACAGTGAAAAAAACCCCATATACATGGATAATCATGTGTAATACCTGACATCCATCTCCAGGAGAAATGAATTCACACTAGAGCTATATGAAGAAGGATTAGTTCACATGGAATCACACAGAATATGCTGAGTCGGAAGGGATCCACAAGGATCATCAAGTCCAACTCTTAACCGTGCGCAGGACGATCCCCAGGAGTCACACTGCATGCTTGAGAGTATTGTCCAAATGTTTTTTGAACTCTGTCAGGCTTCATGCTGTGCCCACTTCCCTGGGGAACCTGTTCCAGTACATCTGTTTTGTCGAATTAGAGGACTCAGCAATCACCAACCATATGAAGTTCAACAAGGGAAAGCACTGGATTCTGCACCTGGGATGGGACAACCTTGGATGTTCCTCCACACTGATGTCTTAAAAAAACCTATAACCACAACAAAAAAACCCCAAATGAACATACAAAACAGCAAAGAAGAAAATTATATTATTTCTGTGAGACAGTTTGAGCTGTGTGACTTAACTACCTAAGATAGTCAGTTCAGACTAGACTTTTATCTTCACAGTAATGAAAATAAGACTGTTCATTTAGATACCTTTTGTAAGAAGATGATATGGTGGCTGAGTTTAGGAGTGAAGTATTTTAACTCTTCACCTAGCTATCATTTAGTATGTCTAAGTTCTCCTTCTAGTAGATGCACTCCAAATGTATCTAAAGAACTGAAATAATGGAGACAGCAGCAGTAAATTCATTACAGAAAAAAACCCACCACCAAACATCCAAAACTCTCCAAACATGAAAATTTTATTATTACCAGTGTGATGTTCCAGTTTTCTTTTAGATTTAAGTTTGAGAAAAAATTGAAAAAGTTACAAATATTCTAGAATATGCAGATAAAAAAAATACAGAATTTTTTGCTCTTGAGTAAAACTCCTTGTCTCTATAAAATTGACGTGTTTGTCCCTCCTCTCTCCAGGAATAGGGAAAACTGATTTTTTTATTTTTATTTTTATTTTGAAGGAGGAAGGAGATGTGGAGAGATTTTGATTTTTAAAATATAGAATCTTGACTTTGAGTGGATGTTTATATCTCTAACTCTAGTATAATAGTCACACTCTGGAAGAAAGAAGGAAATGGTTCATCTCAGTATCCACAGAGGTGTTTTATGCACATAGAGCTTTGATGTTGGAAGAGAATAAGTTGGCCAAGATTCTTTTTCTGTCTCATTTTTTAAAAATTTTATTAAATTTTAAAAATGCTTGCAGCTATTTTGGAGAATGAAAAATTTGATTGCTGTATATGAAATAATTACAATGAGCTTTTCATATGTTGCATAAACCCCCTAACTATGACTTCTATGATATATTAAATATTACATTATTTTTCTTGAAACATACATTTCTATTGGCATATATACACTCCCATTATCTTTTTGTGGATAGACAAACACTTTGTTATGTTGATATAACTTAAAGAAAGGTCCATTTCAGATTTTGGCAATTGCAAGTACAGACAGATCTTTGCTGTACTTATGTATTTTCAAATACAACTAAGTCTGAGAAATAAATACCTCCAAGATTATAACAGCTCCTGTTGTAAATCGCTGTGCAAGATGAAAGTCATAAACCATGTGAAATATTGAGTTGTCTGAGCTTTTTACTTTCATCTTTAGTATTTTTTGTCTGGAATATTTACCTTTCTGTTTTCATTTCATAATGTTTGCAGCCCTAAAGGTTTTTGTTTGTTTGTTTGGGGGGGGTGCATTTTTTTTTTTGTTTTATTTTTGTTTGGGATTTTTTATGATACATTGTCAGTGGAAGGATTGTTTCTCTGATGGCAAAGATAAAGAAAGTGGACTATGAACATAGTAAGACTGCACCTTGTGGACTTTAGTGACGCTGGGAAGTAAAATTTACTCTAGTGGTGTTTTATCCCTTTGCAAGAGGAAAATATATTCTGAAATTGGTAATAACATAATTCAAAGAGTATGTTTTCATTAATGCAATGATTTTACTCCAAACTGCTAGAGTACTAATGCAATTAGAAAGAACTGGCTGCGAAGTTTGTGTACTAATTGAAGCCATGGTTTCAAAATGTGGTAGCTGGATTGGTCTGGTTTCAAGTCCAGCACAGTAGAAAACTTGGAATAGCAATAATACTGAAACATCAGAATTGCTGATTCAGAAACAGATAATGACCACCCAATGACCTAACCAAAACTCCAAAGGGTGGAGTTGTAATAATCCGGAAGGACAAGGTATCACCAAAAGCCAGTTAAAGATTATGTTTGTTTGGTTTTGGTTTTTCAGATGTATTTTGTTTGCTTTTTAATAGGAATACATGAATGAGACTGTCTCACACCAGGTAAAAGCCTGAGTTCTAATGCCAATGTAGACAGGTAATGACTATCTCTATTGGAGTAATGATTTTGTAGACAACCAACTCTTCTGCAAGCAACGTTTAACCCATTCTCAAAATCTGTCTGTGTACATGATTTCATTGATATTTCATATTTGTCTTTTTGTTAAAATATTAAAAATACATCTGAAATGGCTATAGAAACTTCATGTGAATAAAAAAAATCATTATAATGTGGTTATCAGAGATCCCAGTTTCATATGGTTAATAACTTCACTATATCTTGTCAGAAGATCTTAATTGCAATGTTATTTAATTGTTGATGTATCCTATAAATGAGCTTTGAAGATAGCCTGACATATTTGACAGTATTTTTGACTCAAAAAAAACGTTGAAAATTTTTCCTAATTTGAATCATAACCAACAAAGGAATTCTAACTTGAAGAAAATAATTGTAGCTTTACTTTTTTTTTGTTATGCTTCAAGAAATAAAAGGTATCGAGAAAACAATGATATAACTATAAAAATGACACCAAAAATATATTTTTCAATTTTTAAAACTGTTACAAGATAAAAATGTAGCAGTGTTTGTGACTGTACATAATGCCTGAAATTTTTTGTATACGTCGTTTACAGGTAAATCTATGCTATAAGTTCCCTGACCATAAGAAGTTAAGAGATAAAGAGTTCTAGTTGAGAAATCAAAATATTACTCACACTGTACTATGATTTCACAATACTAAAACATCCATCACTCAGACTTTGTATTATTGACATGGAATTCAGAAATAATTCAAGTCACATGGAATTTACCTCATGTTTCTGTTCATTCACTTACTGCTTTTGCTATGTATCAATAATTGCTACTATAGCCCAAACTAACTTTGTTTGGTAAAAGGTAGATGAAAAAAATACAGCATTTTGAATTTTTATAGCAATAACATGAAAATTGTTTAACACCAAGATTTACTGCAAAACTAGAACATTTATGGAAGAGTTTATGTAATTGAACTGTATGCTTTTAATTTTAATCTCCTTAAATTTTTAATATTTTCTCCAGAAGACTGCAAAGTATTTCAGATTTTCAAATATCACTTTTTAATCTCTCTTCAACAAAAGTATTCCTTGTACTATTATACCAAACACCTCAGTCTTTGTTCAGATCAAATAACTATTGGAGTCTAATTTGACAGGTAAAACAGGTGACCACAAGTAACAAGCTACAGAAGAAAGAACTTAGTTGATCTCTGTGAGTAGCCTAAGCCTTCCTTGGAGAAGCAGACAGGGTCAGAGAGTAAAGTATGATAAATTGAATACCTCAATACTGAAAACACTGAAATATGAGGCATTAATGGCACCATCACATTAAGTAGTTATCAAAGCAGTCAGTAGCCTAAATTCACATGCAGCTTAATCTGGTGGAGCTGATGTAGCCTGTTGACAAATTCTTATTACAATGAGGCTAAAGTAACAGCATTATCCTTCTTTTCATCAGCTTATACAAAACTGTATTGTTTGCTATTCTTGCATCAAAACACAAAAGTGTCCATTTCAAACAGAAGCAGGTACAGTCCTGAGGGAGACCAAGCAACTTGCAGGAGGTGCTGAGAACATTCAGCCAACACTGGTCAGTACTTTGTACACAAGGATAACAAATAATAATCCCATGTAAAGTGTAGAAAGCATGCTCCTACTTCCACGTCTTCCCTCCTCTGTCCTACCTGCTCTTGAAAATCACTGCCTATGCATTTTATATAAAAGTGACAAAACAGGCAACCTTTTCAGCATTCATGAGGGGCAGGAAAGAACTCATGCCACTTGGCTAAGTAAAACAGGAGTACACAACATACTTCAAAACCACCTACTAAGAATAAATAAATGATGTATTACAATTTTAGACCACAACATTGTTCTGTTTGTCACGGATACTAAAATGTGTTACAAGGATGGTAATATGGAAGATCTCCTATTGAGCATCTTACAGTACTTGCTATTTCAATGAAATCTTAAAACAAACACAAAGACCACTCTACAGAAGTGACTTTCTTTATAAAAATGGCAGAGAATTACCATGGTATATTTAATATCACATGCTAAGATTAGGCACTTAATTATTAATTTTAGCTTTCTGTCATAGTACATACAGTTCAACAGTGTCCTTAAATAGGTAAGGTACAGAAATGAAATTCAAATAATTAAAATATTCTTTTAAGGTTAAAAAAGATATATAAAAGTAAAGAGAAAAAAAAAGTAGCACAATCACTATTAGACAAAATGTTTGCTAAAAAAATATTATCTAATGGTGTTCACAAAGAGATTTATTAGTTGTCAAAAATCAAAACCCAAATGACAAAAAAAAACCCAAAAAACTAAACCAATCCCAAAACCCCACCAAAACCCAAACTAAAACCACATTCTTACTGACAAAGAAAGCCACAAAGATTTTCTTTTACAAACATTTAAATACAGGGATGGTATTTAACAATGACAATAATGTCTTTAATTTTCAGAAGAAATAAGTTTTGCAATATTTGCTCCGATATTCAACAAATAATGAAGTAATATTAAAAAAAATTGAAAAGAATATTTCTTATATTTTAGATCTATTTCTCAGGTCCCTGTAGAGCAACATTCCTCAGTCTCAAAGGTCACAACTATAAATAAATCAAAACTGTCAACAGCTAGAGCATCAAGCTGATATAAGAAATAAAACAATTTATAGAGCTATCCTTCTCTCAACAAGCTCTTGTCAGGCTGTCATCTATCTAACTTCAAACACTTCTGTGTATAACATCATTTTACTTTGCTTCCACTGTGACTTTACCTGTAAGTGTCCATTATGAACTCCAGTTATTGAAAAAAAATCAATCAGATTTGGGGCATCTTTGATTGAGATACTCTTTCATTTTGGTTACCTACATATTTTATGACCAGTTCAACACCAAATTTGGTAAAAAAAAAATTGTTACTGCTCTAGTAATTGATACAGGTTTATAGATATAGTTGTTAGATGCTATAAAATTTTTATACCTGAAATGTTTTTCCCAGCGATCCTCAAAGTCAGTCTGTCCAAAAAAATTTGGCTATGAACAGTGTCAATAAATCAAGAATTCTTACTGTTTTTCCACCTTATGCATTAGCATAGCACAGATATTCTTGTTTTATCAACTTCTAATACTTGCCTTCCTCCCATCTGTCTTTATTTCAAAGTATGAATTTAGGTTTTCATATAAAATTAAATTTTTTCACTAAAATTTTCCATTTGAAACTAAAATGTCCACTATATTTCCACAAATAAAAAGCAATGGTAATGCATGAAATTTGCTGAACAAGATAATAATACACCAACTTCCTATAATGTGTCTTTTCCTGATATTTATTACAAAAATTGCATTTTTAGTAGTGCTTCCCTTCCTGAAGGCAAGACTAATTCTAAAATTTTTCACTGAGTATGGTGTAGAGCTTTAGGATAAAAATCACACTGCCTATTGTGGCATGTTCTCATTAAAATAGTTATCCAAGGTAGTGGATTTTCAGGATTTAGATTTAAGTGAAATTCCATTCTCTGAAAGCTATATGAAACCTTTTCAATTTTCAGCACTTTCTCAGTGCTTCATCAAGTTGAGAAGGAACAAAGTCAAGCTTCAGCATAGGTGATCTGCTTTTAAGTTCAGTCCTGCTGTAAGTAGATACAGTTTTATTAATGAATTTCTAGTTGTATTGATGATAAACACAGTGTCATTTGTTATCCTGAGATCTACTTGTTTCCTTGGAGTACAATTTTACTACATCTTTTAATTTTTAAAGTGACATTTAAGGTGGCATTTTAAGACTTTCAGATAGGATAGTTGAAAATCCATTAGAATGCCCTTCCATTTATGCTCCCTGTAACGTTGGTTTTTTGGTTTTGTTTTTTGTTTGTTTGTTTTTTAATCAAATTTTATAGCAATAAGTATTTCTGAAGCGGTTTTCAAAATTTTAGATTAATTTGACTTCTAAATCCATGCTATCAATAAGCAGTCCATGTACGTGTAGTTAATTTCTAGAGAACATAGGGAAAGCCACTTTTGAATCTAACATTATTGGATTTATTTGTCTATAAGAAAAGTAATTTTTTTTACTGCCTTAGGTGCCTATGCAAAAGGGGACACTATTTTATGTTTAACAATTCTTTTCCTTTAGTAAGTTAAAAAAAACCCAAACAAACAAAAAACCCCTAATAAAAATGAAACAAAACCCCTAAAAAACAACCCTCCTAATATTTAATTCAAATTTACTTCATGGTCAACATTTCATTAGTATTAGTATTAGTCAACATTATATTAGTATTAGTATTATTTCATAAAGCTGTAATTGAATACTAATGTGCATTTTGGCTTATTCCTTAAGGACATCAAAAGAGGATATGTAAGTGAAGGTTATTATCCATCAGCAGTTCTGATTATGAAAGCTGGAGCTGTTCAAGAGTGGGAATGCAATTTAGGCTGGGTGACAAATCTGGGATATCCACACAGAACTGGGGGCAAACCTTTCAAAGAAAACATCTGTTACCATATCTTACAGGGATCAAACTGCTCTCTGGAACCTTGAAACCAACAAGGGTACACAGACACCACAGGAGAAATGGATACCAAGTGTCTATTGGCCTATATATAGGCCAAAAATTATATGTGACTTTACAATAAGACTTGACTGGGTAAAGAGATAAATGCAATAATTACATTTATACTATTCTGTTGAATATGTTTGTCAAAATAAGGCACGATATAAAAGATGAGTCTGAATTTCACTTCACACTCACCAAGGCATGAGTAAGAGATAAAAGTAGCTGTTTTGCTGGTGTGGAGGAGCTCTTTCTATGTTAGTTATCAGGCAGGTTTTGTCTGCTGTCAGAGGTTAGTACCTGACAAAACCTGCATTTCTTGAAAACAGTAATTTTTGACAGGAGAACTGTTAGAGTAAGTTGCTAAGTAAGGTAGTGTGTTTTGTCAGGAGTGGAGTTTGCCTTATGACTACAACCTGAGATGGGATACATTCAGACACCAGAAGCTCTGAAGAGAATGATCCAAATGTCCAAGTAAGATGAATATAGGGCAAGACATCTTTTAGATCTGATCTTGGGGGAAAGCAGGTATGCACAGTTTTCTTTCTCTTTTAACTTCTTTGAAGATTTGTCACTGGGCTGTCTCATTCTGCTATTGAAGAGATTGAAGGTAATACATATTCTTAACCTGACTTGACCTAAGCATAGTTTCACAGTGCTTAGCAGTGAGACTTCCCTTACCTACAGGTAAGGCAGATCTACGAACTTGTTCAAGTGCCCAACAGTTCCAGTAATTTCTGCAAAAGCTGTGAATTCCTATTTTGTGAGCTTGCATCTCAAGGATTTGCAGAGAGAAATTTTGTTTTGGTGACTTGGGGTAACTAGGAAAATTCAGATATGCATTGGTCAGTCAGAAGCATGTCTGAACTTTGACAGCCTTAAGGGACTTTGACACACAAGAAAAGAAAAAAAGTAAATCTTGTAAAAATTTTGTTGACTCAAAAGTTCTTTTTCCTCACCAAATACTATATATTCATGCATGGCAGCAAGAGATGGTTCCCACTGTAGAACAGATAGGGACTATAGCTAGAAATCAAAGATGAGCATATCCAAAATGAATGAACTGGCAGCATTAGGGCACGAGGTCTCCGTGTCTATGCATTTTATTGGCTTCACAAACATTCATTTCAACATTTGTTGAGTCCTTCACTTTTGAATTTTGGTGTGAAAGTAGTTATCAAACACTTGTCTGGAAATTTTTTCTTTGGAATAGCTTAAGCTTGTTAACTGAATAAGTTGGGGGGCATCTGGCTTTTGAAAAGAAATAGGTAGCAGTATTCTTTGTTAGGTAGGTAAGCAGTTATATTACTAATTGTTGAGTAGGCTTTATGTTTTGGGCAACAGTGGCAAGTTATGCCAAACTGTTGTCTGATGCCTTGCTGAGGCAAAAGGAGACTTCTAATCATCTGTTCTTTTGCCTTTATTGAGAATGGATTCCAAGAGTGGAGGAAAAGTAATTCAAAATGTTGGTTTACTTCTGTGCATCTTGGTGTTGGAATTAATATTTTTCAGCTTCCAACTAAGTGCAGTATGTGAATGGATGTTCTGTAGTAACTTTTAGATGTAAAACAATCAAAAGAGTCATCATTTCACAGCAGAATTTATAATTCTTTAAAATAATTTCCACTTTACATTACAAACCTCAGTTTATGAACATTTCTTTTTGATCATCTTTTATCAGAAATATTGGCAATTCTGGTAAGGAATTAGGTTATAATCTCCAGCACAATTTTGCTGAATGTGCTATAGCGTATAAAGCTTTTTGGGGCCATAATTCACACTAGAGTACTCTTTCAGATGCAGGTAATGATTAACCAGGCTATTAACAACAGAGATAGATTATCATTAAAAGAGAAGGTAAAGAAGGAAGAGTAAATTTATGAAGAAGTATTAATTATAAATTACCTTCCCATGCGTTTCTGTCATTTTAAAATTTGTATAGCTTGATCACATTTCTAAGTAAAAAAATAATACAATAAGACTGGGTATACTTGTGTGTATTTTCCTATGGAAGATATGACATTAAAGGAGATTGTGGACTCTAGCCTTGTCAGCTGGATATTAGTATGTTCCACAGGAGCTATAAAAACACCCTATCAGGTACAGCCGAGTCCTACAATATAAATTGAATTGTATTATTCTGAAAATTACTGGTACTCACATTGTAGATTTTAATGCATATTTTAGAAACAGCAATTATTTTAACAATTTTAAAGATGTGATCTTGTTACGCTCTTTATTTGATGATGAAACAGCTACTGAGCTTTTAACACCATACTACAGGGCATGTATTTTTATCAGGAGTGAAAGTCATTATAATATTGTAGATAAAGATTTAATGTACTAATCTGAATTAAGTAAAGCATTTGAGCAATTGGTCTAGCTGAGGCGTTTAATGGTGTTTCAGAAACTGAACTCGTTTTGACATGGGGATACTCCAAGCTTAAGAATACATTAACAGTTACTGAAATTCACAAAATGGAAGGGCTTGTATGAGTTACTGTATTTGTCTTTCTTTCTCCAGTAATGTTTTATGGATCTGAGTGGGAGAGAACATTGCTTATAACGTATTTCTGCCAAAACTACTAGTTTACCCATATATTTCTCTAATATATACATTTCAAATAGGGACAGGATGACCTTACAAGACAACCTCACAACATGACCTCACAGAAAATGTTAATTTGTAATGACATGAAAATCTTCACATCTTAGAGGAATATCACACTTCCATTACAGACAAACACAATGGACTTTTGGTGCCTTTCTCTTGCCACATACTACAGCAAACAAAAATACTTGAGACACATTTTAAGAATGTGATTATTACCAGTTAAGGTATGCAATTTCTATGCACCTGTCTTCTCTGTTTCCTGTCTCCAGAAACTAAATTTTCCCTTACAAGTTTGTTCTAGTAAGTTTTGGCCACTGAAAATATGCCATAGTTTTTAGGTTTACCGAATGCTTTTATCCCAATGCAAGATGATAATGAGGCCCAAGGAAAACTCACTGACACCAAAATGTCTGTGTGAATGTTATAAATCTTCCTGGCTTATATTTTGTTAAAATACATGGATTAGTGTGAAATAGTATTTAGACAAATAAAAAAACAACCCAAAAACCTCATTAAGTGAAAACAAGTATTGCATGTGTTTCACCAGTTCTAACTTAGGCAAGTATCAGAGAGGTTTTTTTCATAGAAAACCGATAGAATTTCAAGATATATTTTAGCAGTAGTTTATGCAGTAGTTTATGTCTTCAGACCAGAGCTTCTAATGACAAAGCAACCCTAATAATACAGAAACTAGTTTAGAAAGCAAATAAGAAATCAGAAGTGATGCAGATTTGTTTTAAAAAGCAATAGTTTTCTGTAAATTTTAGCAGAGAACAAACCTGATTTCTGTTTTTTTGGTAACTCCCTCTGAAGTCCCACCAGTTTAAAAGAAAGGTTTACACTGCTTCTCAGAGCAAATATATCTCTCTTTAAACAATCCCTCTTCAGGGAAGGGCCAATGAAGTTTGGTGTCAAACACAACATTAACTTTATATGTAACTTGTTAATCAAAAGAGACTAATTTAACAGCAGTACTGTATCTTTGCTTTCCAACCTAGTCAACAAATGAGCTTTCCCACACAGTTAGCCTTTCAGTTCACTTACTCTGAGCAAATGATATAGACATAGACATTAATTGAAAAGTTGTGTACACTAGCAGATATGGCTTTGAGCTAGAATTCAACATACCTAGGTTAAATTCAGTTTGCCTTCACCAAACCTTTGGATCTTTCCTCACAGATTTTCAATTCCTAATTTGCATTCAAATTGGCCCTACAAATCATACCTGATTTCAGTGGAGGGCTTTAAACCATACCATCACATACACAAAGGTGCTTGTTAGACCTACAACCTTTGTGAAGTTCCATATTGGTAAAGCTTCTTTCACAGAAAAAAAAATAATTAACTGTTATGTTTCACTTACCTGTTTCAGGATAAAAGTGGATAGTTGCAGTGAGGCTGTAGGTCAGCAAAATTAGGATGAATACAGCAAGCAAGAGCTAGTATCTTCTCAATATGAGAAAATCTCTGCCTAATTTTCCCCATTCTCTTTTTACCAGCTCTGCTGGTAAGGACCCTCACATGCAGTAGAGGAAAATGACAGGCAATTGTCCCCTTTGCCAGCTTGATTCACAAAAAGGGACTAAATGTGTCAACTATTTTCTGAAAATTGGAAGCTGCTGGACCCCAAGCTATGCCAGCTGTAGCTAATTTAAGGATTCATGAGTGCACAGAAGCAGGAACTGGTGCTGTAAGTGGTGGACATAAGAGATTCATATCTCAGATACTTAAGTCATTGGCCCACAGGATTTTTCTGCAGAAACAGGTGCACCTTCACTGATTTCAGAACTATTTCTTTTGCTTCAGTAATGAATTTGTCCTAGACTGCCTCAGTGCATCTAACATTTGGGAAGCCATAAACCATTTGTATTTTTTGTCCATGTTGATAAATTGCTGTTTACAACTCCTACCTCCTTACATCCTGACTCATGGTTTTGCACACCTACCTCAGCTGGCTGGTGACACATTATAAGCAAGACAATTTCCCAGCAGTCTCATCACATAATAACAGATCAGCTTTCCAACTCAGCTGCAGCTTATGTTACATGAGCAAATGTGCAGTGCTTCAACATCATATCTTACCAGAATATAGCATAGTGGCAGGCTTGGGGTTTTTTTAACAGTGTTTGCAAGTCAAATATATAAAGTTTGTCTTTGAAAATATGAGACTACCTTTTTCTCTTTTTACCTTGCATTGATCAGGCTGACCTCACTCCAAATTCTTCAGCTTCTGCAATTTTTAAATAACCTGTGATTTGTGAAGAGAAAAAAAAAAAAAAAAAGAGAGTTTTCTGGAAAATATTCTTATTCTTTGTAAAGTTAATTTGTACTCATTGTAAAACATATCTAAACTCTGTGAACCCTTTCTCTCTTTACAACCCTCAGTATTAAAACAGATTTTTTTAATTTATTTTTTTTAACTTCTAAGAAGCTTTTAGTCTGATTGACACCTTATTCTAGTCTCTGACCCGAAGGAAGAAAGCCTTTCCTGTAGTTCTCACAATTCTGACATTTAATTCTTTCATTGCCTGCTTCCCACTTACAAGGTGCTAAATGAACACAACTATGCCCTGGCTAAATAAAGGTAGTGTGCCTGCAATGACACTAAGTCATAGAGCAGAAAGTCAGATACCATTCCAAAATTTGAAATGAAATGACAGTGGTGAGTTATTAGCTATTCAAAAATGCCTATCCCTGGCATCCACAAAGGCAATCCTGAGTTCAAATGACATTATTATCAATGTTCTCCTCTTGGAAGCTTGACTAAAAAACATAATCTAATAAAAAATCCTTCATGTAATTACTAGAATGCGCTGGTGGGTGAGCATATGCAAATTTACATTTACATCTTTGATTCACAGATTTCTCAAATCACATGTCTGGAGAAAACATATTCAACAACTAAACAGCTTGATATGTATATAAAATGCAGTGCAATGGCATGCAAAGATACTACCAACATCCTTTTTAAAGCACTGGTAAGGAGATGCACCCTTGCTTGCAAGGACTGCCTGTGCAGTGCCCCATTGGTGAAGATCACTTTCAGTTCCACAGCTGACAAACAACCAGCTCTCTTGTATATCTCACTGACAGATTGCTCTGGACAGGGACTAGCATCAGACTCCTGTGAAACAATTTTTCCATCTTGATCACTAAGCACTGTCACATCTAACAGTAACGTGTTAGATATTGGGTAATACCTGAATGAGAAGTTGAAATACTAACCTCTAATTCTGTCAACTCTATCAAATATCTTTAATGAGGCTTAACATTGGGAATATGACAATCAGATGAAGCAGAGATACAGAACACCATTTAAAGTGACACAAATATTTGTAAGTAGGACTTACCCAAAATGTTTTTTTTCATTGTGATTTTCACAGTTTAGTAAGGATATTAAGTATATACAAAAGAAAAATGCAAAAAGGCATCTGCAAACAACAGTGATAGGTTCAGTAAACTGAGATCCTACATTAGTCTTTCCAGGCTATACTTGTATGTTATGTTCATAGTTTTTATATACTACTGAAAATCATGTTTTATTTAAAAAGCATGTTTCTGAGCAGTGGAAGACAAAGTTTTGTGTTTTGCTAGCTTGACTGTGACAAGAAAGGAAGAGTCCAAGCTTGAAGACTGGAGAAAACCTCTTTTTTAAAAGCTGATCAGAAGTGCAGGAATTAATGCAAAGTGGATGGTTACCGCGAGCAAATGGGCAGCTGGCCTATGGCAAGAACAGATCCCTAACCAAGTAATAGCAGTGAGGAAATTTTTCTGAGAACTCAGAAAAAAATTAAACAAATCCAGGAACGCACTGAAACCTCCAGGGCACACTAGGCAGAGGAAAAACTTTTTACAAACTGTCTAGAATATCACTATCTTTTAGTAGATCTGGTTTTTTCTTCTGCTTTCAGAGCTGATTTATTTTTGTTTGTTTTCTAGGAAAGCTTAGCCTCTGGTGTGCTCACTTTTAAAGAAGATGAAGACTCTTCAAAGCTCTGACCAACACCAGGGTTTGTTAGATAGGCATCAAAGATTAAAAATAAACCAATGTTCAAAACTGAGTTAGATGCTTCTAGTGACATCTAGAAAGAGTGTGAATTAAAATTTCCATTTGAACAGCATCAGTAGCTTCAATCTAGTGGGTTTTTTGTCTGCTGCAAAAGACTTTGGAATGATGTTTCTCCTGTTGGATGGAGATCAAGAAGCCACTAGCCTTGTAATCACTTCATAGAGAAAAAGATGTCCTGAATATCTGTTCAGATGCTGTAGCTTAATTCTCAACTTTCAAAAACTGGAAAATTTTGGAAAAACAAGTGCTGTTGGGATTGCTGTGGCTGATATGCCTGCTCTGGCTTTACAGTATATGTTTACTTTATAATGGTACCAAGTCTAGTTGTCTTAACAAGTAACATATTTATTGCAAAAGCTAACAGAATTAGACAAAATTATCACGTGAAAATTTAAATGAACATGTATTGGGATTAGGGCACTAAATGGAAGTTCAATAAAAGTCGGTCTATGATATAGGCTGCAGCTCTCCTGTGGAACAGCTGTGCTGCACATCTCAGCCCTGTGAGAGCTTCATCCCACAGCAGTCTGAGAGACTGAGCAGGATCACTATGCTTTCCAGATATGACAGTAAATAAGTCTGCCCATCACATCTATCTTGTCTCAATCTGATTAAATCCTCCTCTAGGAGGATCAAAGGCCTTCTAATATCCATTAAAAAAAATCACCAAAAGGAGATTTTTATCACTTAGACTAAATAAAATATTTAGAGTAACTGTTTTCAAAATATATGGAACTATATTTTCATTTATCTAAGCAGAATTTTTGAATGCTGTTTGCAGACACCAAAAGAAAGGTTCATGATTTGTTTTACTAGAGTCAGTTGAATATGCTGTGTGCATAACTTTCCATGATATGTAAATCAGCACAAAATTTTGATTCACTGGAGAACGTATGTGGAGGCAATGTCAGTCCCATGACAAGGGGGAATTAAAAATAATTTAAAAGTCCCAAAGCAACCGAACAATAAAAAGCAAAACAAGTTTGAAAATCTAAATGCCCCTGCATGCTGGTTTAGAGACCATCTCCCTACAGAACACAGCATTCAGTACTCAGCAGTGTTTCTTATTACCTTATCTACCAATTTTGATTAGAGACCAGTGAAGTTCATATGGCCCTGCTTGCCTTCTCCAGAACTCCAGCCATAGATCAGACTAAATGTGGACTCCTCATCTTTTTTTTGTTACTTGTGATTAGAAGCTGAGAAGTTTCTTGTGTTGGTCACTGATGAGAAGATCTTTAAGGCCTAGTAAAGTTGTTGCTGGGATTGCTCCTGGTATTTTCTGTCCTTGCTCACCAGACCCAGCTGCCTCCAGAGGGAAGAGACACCTACTGTGAGAGAGCAAAAAAACTTCAAAGAAACCAGTGACACTTTTCTTCTTAGATCAATTCTCACAGGTTGAGGAAAGAAGGATAGTTTTTGTCATTTCAGTGGCAGACAGCCACTAATCAAGAAGGTTATAGCAGAGGTGGCTATAATTGAACACATATAAATTAATACAGTGAATATGTGCTCCTGCTTCAACTACCAAAGCTTAAATTTATAGCTAAGGAATTAACAGAGAAGCAGGACACATCTGAAAAACATCAACTCTGAGTACTAGTCATGACCAGTCTTTGCTTCTATGTTTATGTGTTGGATTTTTTGAGAGTGAATTTTGAAGACCTTCAGACCAAATACTGTAATCTTTGTGATATAGGGGTATATAGCACAGAAAACAGAACTATGTAGTGTGAAAACAGGGCCACACAGCATCAGAAAGAATGCAAACCAAGTAACTGAAGTCACCAGAGAAATTGTAAGTTAAAATATGACTGTGTTAGGTGGGTTCGCTCTTCTACTCCAGCAAAAAGTGTACATCTATGTCCAGTCTTAAAAAAACATCACAGTAAAGCATTTGTCTTGTCGCATTCATGTTAGTGTCATGAAGCTCTCCTGAAAGGTTGAACCATATCTACCAAATGAACAATGTGACTTCTTTTAGTAATATGGATTCTTTCTTGCAGCGCTGACTCTGTTGCCATGTGGGATGTAACCATAGCACACCTGAGGTAGCTGAGGCACCAACTACTTGGTCACCCGTGGAAAAAAGAAAGCAGCTAGAGCTGAACAAACTGAAATATCAATATTTATTTTACTGGGGACCAGACAATGATACATGAATGCCAGGAATATAGCATACGTGTACTTAAATAATGTTTCTGTGTAAATATTAACACACTGTATTTTGCTGTATTTATATGCTGTAGAGAAAAAAGGAAAAAAATCTTTCAGAAGGGAGAAAATCATTGCAATACAAAAGTAATAGACAGAATCCATATGGGATTCCAAAAATATTTTATGCAAATATATAGTCAGGATCTTTTCATTCTGCAGGAAACTGCTGTTCATACCTTACAACCTTGAAAATAATGTTTCATTCCCCTAACAGATTTTGATCCTCACATATTTCTTGAACATTTCTGAGAAGTTTAGGTTCTCCCTCTTTATTTCTTAACTAGATTGATTGTTTCAGATTCTTTTCCTGAAAACAGTATTGTTAGCATGGGCAGGAAATTTTGAAGCCATAAGCTGCATTCCAGCCTGCGTTCAGAATGAGCATCACTGGTGTCTTTGAAGGACTAAACATAACATTTGTAACTCTTTGTCCCAGAGCAGAAAACTGCATTGCTAGTGACTTGATAAAATAAAAGATTATAGAATTCTAGTGCTGCTGGGGTGCCTACCAACTTCCTTCATGATTTAGCTGAGATGCAATGCACATTACAATTAATGCAGGTCTAGCCCTAGAATACTATGCTGATGCACCTTGCACAACATAGTCTTCAGTTTGGTCATAGCTGCATCACCTTCTGCCATTCGTCAAATGCATTCAAATTTCATTAATGAATCAAGTTAAAAATCCTTTCAAAAATATCATCACATTTTTTAACAATTTTTGCAATCCATCCTCATAGAGAAGAGAGGAGACTTGGCAGCAAAGTGTAAAAGCTATTTACCAAGAAGATGTTGTCTCCTGGAACAGCTTCTTAAAATATCTGCGTTTTGTAAAATAGTCAGTTTTTTAAAAATCTATATTTGAAGTACGTCTTCCTTCCCCACCCCACTCAGGTCCTAGAAATGTCTGGCTTGACTCAGTCATCACAAAATATCTATATATCCATATAATTTATCCCATAGTGTATGCAGCCTTGCACTGGAGAAATTACTGTACAAAATGCAGTTCTATTGTATAAATAATATTACTTTTGGAAGAAAAATGGCATTGTTATAGGTAAAATTAGTGACTACCTTGAATTTCTGCAGCTGTGCATGGTCTAAGATTTCCTTTTTGTTTGGAATCTTGAAGACTTATCTGGTTTTTTCTGTATCGTGTTAGTGAAACTACAAGTCCTGAAGAATCTTAGAGCTTTTATTAAGCTTTCATATTTGTACTCATTTTTAACCTGACACCTTGAACTGTTAGCTGTCTTTCAAGATCCAGTGGGTTCCCATAGGACCATTCACAGATGAGTAAAAAGCTGAAGCTGGATGTGACCTCTAGGCCTTTTCTTAATTTTCCAGCTTGTTAGCAGATTGTTAGTGTGTAGCCTGATACCAGAGAGAAGCTATTGCTCTAGATCTATCTAGTGCTTTTCTCCCCATGTGATACCATTTATCTCTTTTTCTTTCTTTGTGAAGAAAAAGAAATTCTGTTTTAACAATACGTAAGACATGAAAACGTTGCCTAGAAATCTATGTGTGAAACACACACTTTATGGAAACACTTGTAGAAATGGTAATACTAGAACATATTTGAGAAAGAGAAAAAGAGAGAGGGAAAGATTTTCTAAACAGATAAACTTGTGTTATTCTGAGTTTTATGTTGTTTGTACATAAAAATAGTTTTCTATTCCTAGATAAATACTGTGACTTTTTTTTTTTTTTAGTAATAAATACACATTAGTAGAAACAAGCCTGGGATAATTTTTTGGTCTGGATTTAAATCAAAATGCAAAGGCAGTCAAAATAGATTTAATTTTGAGGAAGAAGCAAACGTATTGCAGTTATTCCTGGGTTGTACATATGAGCCCTTTCAAATCACTAAGGGAGTGAAACAAGGCTGTGTTCTTGCACCAGCTCTATTCACGCTCTTCTTCAGTATGATGCTCCAAAGGGCCACAGCAGATCTTGATGAAGAACATGGGATCTACATTCGTTATCGTACAGATGGCAGCCTGTTCAACCTGAGGCGACTGAAGGCCCACACCAAGACCCTGAACCATCTCGTCCGTGAGCTGCTTTACACTGACGATGCTGCCCTCGTCGCTCACACAGAAGTAGGTCTGCAGCGTTTAACATCCTGCTTTGCAGAGGCTGCTGTGCTTTTTGGGCTGTCTATAATGTTTGCTCTTTTTTTCCAAGGTCATTTCAGATTGCATATCAGATTACAGATGGAAAGATGTTGGAAACAGTGACAGCATCAGCTTTAGGCATTTTGAACACACTCATTAGAAGCCCATGTTTACTCTATAATTAGTGAAGGAAAACTAGCTCCTAAGTCAGGTTTTCATAATCAGTTTCTTTGTAAGTAGTATTAATGACTTTTTCTCACCTCTATTCACTATCACAATCTAAAATAATAGGAAAAGTCAAGGAAAAAATGAAGGACTGAAACAATAAAATCAGTCGACTGAGAGGAAAGTTACAAAGTAATTTACTTCTTTCTTTCAGGGATTTTATGGGCAATATAAAAGAAGTTAATCAGAATTTTAGCTTCCAACTATGACAAGTGAACATTGCAAGCCAAAGCCAAACTAGTTTAAAAGAATACATATTTTTACAAGTGTGGTAATATTTATAACAAAATTATCTGAACCTAAAGTCACTCATTTATCTTTAGAACTTAACAGGAACACAAAGGTAATCATAATTGTCAGTTTTAACCTCTAGTTCTAATCATAAATGTGAGATTTTACTCTGAAAAACATTGAAAACACTTGCTTTGGCTGAATTATTTTCATCTGCATTAAACCGAAAAGGAAAATGGAGGCAAATAGAGTGAGATGATATAACCCCCCCCCCAAAAAGGTGTCTAGTCACTTTCAAACCAACCCACCAAGTTTCCAGCAGCTTTAATGGTCCTAAACCAAGTTTGGTTGGTCTTTTTACTTTGCACCTTTCTTTTCAGAGAGGATGCCTTATGTAATGGCACAAATCTCAGAGGAGACAATTCACCTGTCTTTCTTGTCAAACTACTTTGCAGAGTCAACTGTAGTCAACAAAGTGTGATATTTCATGCAAGACTTTTTGTTCCCAATAAATCTTATCAGTAGAGTATTTCCTGTAATTCAAAATGTTTAACATAATTATTTTAAAATCACAAAAAGAAGTTAAAAATATAAACTTAATGTGATCATGTTCAGACAGATTGTTTAGGCAATAAGCAAGAATATTTCAAGACCCGATTTAAAGAATAACTTAGTAAAAACGAGCTGAAAATTCATAAATGAATTTGGTAGACTCATCAGAAAAATATAGATGCTACTCTTGATTCCATGACTCCTGAAAACAGTAGGGAATTTCCTCTTCCTATAACTTTTGGTGAAGTCATGCTACTATTTACCTTGTTGGTAATTTGATCTGAAATGGGACTCAAACTCAGGCTCTCCATATTCAAAGAATGTTAATGATATTTTAAAAATACAAAATATTTATTTTAAAAAATATTACTATTGACAATATGTTGCAAATCTGTTTTAGCAATAAGTTGTTTGTGGTATTTGCACTGCTACAAGTAGGCTAATTTAACATACTTCATAAATATATAACAATTCTGTAGAGCACCTTTTCTGTAATGATTATAATTTGTTAATCGATAGCTGAGTAAGGAGGCTAATCAATCATCTTAATTGAAATGTGAAGTAGTAGAACTTTAGGAGAAAATAATTTGATAGGTAGAATATTTGAAGGAGTGTAGCCTTAAGTTAGTCCAATCAAACACATTGTAGCACAAATGAAGTTAAGGTTGAATTCACTCGCCCATGCTGACTTCAGAGGGTCTTAGGGTCTGACAGGTTCAGCCACTTCTTTTTTTTAGGACTTAAATTTGAGATTCCAGAGACTTCTTATAGTACGTGTACGTACTCTAACTTTTCTACTAATCTCTCCATTTTGGCTGTGATTTTGAAGTGAGGAGATAGCCTGCAATCACGAAACATTAGATACACCATTGCATAAGAATAGAGACAATGCAACAAGGTAAATAACTACATCTTGTATTAAACCTTGCATTTAGAATATACATACATATTTTCTAATATCTCTTGTTTCAAGACCTCAGCTTTTTAAAGAAAGAGGTGTTTCATTTGTACCCTGCAAAATTCCTGGTTTATGGAGAAGTGTGCCAGTAAGCAAAGAGATGAATGAAAATTATCATTTAAAAATGAATGGCAAATTTTACTAACCTGAAAATCTAAAAAATCAAAACATTCTCAGAGTCCTTCCAACTAATTTTCCAATAGCAGTGAGAAAAAGAAATAGAAAGTAGAAGTCTGGGACAGGAAAACACAATTAACTCTGATTAGCTGGGAACTCAGTTGGGGGAGAACTCATCTGCTTGTGATTGTTCATTAGAGGATACTTGAGTGGATTCAAACTAGCAAAATGCTCAGTTTAAAAAGAGCTTCAGCAAGGGACAAGCTCTTTGTAGTTTAACTATATAGCAGTTAGTAAATAGCTGGGTTTTTTTGTTCCTGTGTGGTACAGCATATCTTAAATCGCAGCTCTCCATGAGTACAATGTGGAATGTTTGACATGAATTAGGATTAGATAATAAAGAACATAAATGAACTGTAATACATGTACTTATGTACTTATATGTTGGAAGAATGCTTTTGATTTATTTATGAACAAACGCTGACAAAATTTGCACCTTTTTTCCCAAAATACCTGCTAAGAGGAAGAAACACACAGTGGTAGTATAACAGCCATAGTAATTGCAGAAGGATTTATATAAAATCTATAATGATTGCCAGATTTGAAGTTCTACAGTGTAATAACTCTAATTCAGTGAGAAAATACATATTAATATATATTAATTTATAAGGATAAAAAATGAACCTTCACAGAATAAAAAATAGACAGGAAAAAGGTTATATTTCAGATGAAAGATTTCCCAGGTATTACAGCAGAGAAGTCAGAGGCATGCTGTCCTAGTTAATGGCAGATTTTTATTAATCGGAAGGAAAATTAAGGATTATGCTATTGTGAGCTGCTAGGTGAGGAAAGAATGCAAAATAATTTTCCAATTATGATAAAGATGTTCCAGGATAGAAAGATGATGTAAAAAGTAACAGAAACTCTTAGGAGTTTAGCTAATGTGAAAAGAAATAAATAGTTAAGGATATATAATAGAATTATTTGGGTTAAGGGCACCTTTAAAGATCATCTGGCCCAACCCCAAATAAGGATGTTGCATTTCTAAAACACATAAATATACAGATGAATATAAGAGAGGGTTCACAACAGAAACTCTGAGTCACATCCATAGGGAAAAAAAAAATATTTCAATGACAACAAGAAGGGATGATTACATACACACAAAATGGTAAAATATGAGAAGAATTTTTTTCCTGTTGCAAACTAAATACAGAACCCAATCAGAAGGTTTGTAATCATTTGATGTTATTTTATAAAGCAAACATTTAAAAATAATTCATATCATCAATCCAGAAATATCCAAGTCATGCTATTTACCATGCAACAAAAAATCCCCAGAAAGCTTCTGCATGGCATGTCTTTGGATTTCTCAAAGGTGAGAACAAAAACAATGTGGGAAGTGGAAATGTTTTATGCAAGGCTGTCTCTGCACAGCTGTGTAAGGATTGGCACTTCGTTTGAAAGGGTCCTGCTTTCAGTAGCATCTGTTAGTTTATTTCTATCTCATCTGACTCATCCAGCCCCCAGGTAATAATGTTACTCTGGAACGAGACTTATGGGATATTGCTCTACTAAACCTGTGCCAGATTACACCAAACAGCTACCACAGGTACACTACACACATAGATGCAAGAGAAGAGAATCTGTGGGGTCAGCAAACAGGAGAAGCCGAGAGACAAGGAGCAGTGTGCCACTGGAGGTGATAAATAAATGGGGAGAGTTGTCATCTCATACCAGCTCTTGTCCAAAGAGTTGTGGAGAATCCTGGACAGGAAAGGGTCCCTACCCCTTGGATGGTAGGGATACTAATAGGCACCACTAGAGGTTGTAAGGAAAATATACACTCACATTTAGTGGCAAGGGAGATTAGAAGAGATTTACTTGATAAAATCTGAAATAACAAGTACATTGATCGTGTGTTCAAAAGTAATGATGTACTTGAGCTCCTCAGACAGTATGAGAAAACACTGTTACCACCACATCATGCAGGTTATATTTCGTACTAGTGAAAGACAAGTGGGGATTTATATTAAGGTGATTTATATTAAGGAAACCTATACAAACCTGAGGGTTTGAAATTTTAGTGTTCATTTGGGGGTGAGTGGGGGATGGGAAATTTAGAAGGTCATAGATGCAAATGACCTAAACTAACATGTTTTTAGGTTCAGCACAGTGGAAAACTTTTTATAAAAGGGATATTGAAATTTCATATTTTATTAGAAGCTTTGTTCATGAAAACAAACCCTGTATTTAAATGAAAATAATTTTGAACATATTTATTTTAGCCTAGCATATGTTGAAATGTCTTATTCAAGCATGTTTGAAATGTGAAAAACAATTAAAAGCAATATGCCAAAACTTACACTTTTCTGGAAAACTGCCTATTATGATAAAGTAGTGCTATTTTCATGTTTGAATTAAAACTATCAAATCAATTTTGACATCAAACATCACACCTAATAGGAAAAAATTCAACTGCTACCAAAATATTTTTGAATTACAGAGGGAAAATTAAATGAGGTAAATTTAATTACACTACTTTCTAAAGAAATAATGGAACAAAGAAACAAGTATTTTCCAGGTAGTTAAAGTGTAGCTGCTCTACTGGAACAGGTGAAATTAATCACATCCAAAATTAGGAATGAAAAATTTAGCAAAGGCTACTTGTGGTGAATTGACTATCAAAGAGAGCTGTAGAGCTGTATCAGATACGTATAAAACCTGGCACATCTGGCAGGTTTATAGGATATCAGAGGCAAAGCTGATTAAAGGGAAAGAAAATAGTCTAAGATTAAGGAGATATACCAGTTTTCAGAGCTGAACATATCATGGAATATTGGAGGCAAAAGATAATTTTGTTATGTGCTTTGGGAAAATAACCTGACTGGGCAAAGTATGGTTGCCACAGCAACCATTGGTATGCAAGGGATCCCACAGAAAACAGTTATTGAAAAAGTCTAATGAATTTGGACTTGATTACAAGGAATGGTGCAGGCTTACTTCTCCAGGGGAAGAATTAAATTTGAGGGGTTTTATTGGTACAAAATAATTGGGACTAAGATAAAGGTATCTTTTCTGTCCCTTTAAAATTTTACCTTCTTAGTTTTTTCTGGTTTTGGTGTGTGAATAGCAACAGGGAGCTTCACAGTTTTCTACATAGCAAAATTTGTGTCACAAAAAGTATTCAGCTGGTGAAGGATAACAGGGCAAGAAGATGATCCTTAAAAAAAAAAGCTACTGAAGATGGACAGAAAGCTCCTGTAATTAAAATGAACTGGATTTTAATACCTTGTTACCTTGTTGCAGATTACCACCCTCTGAAGACTATAAAAGCTCTGTTATCAGTCAGACCAGTCAAAGAAGCAGGTTGTACACTGTGGGAAATTTGTATTTCCTTTTGTGCAGACTTTAAATTACTGTATTTTTATATTTTAAGACATAAAATCTGGCACATACCCAATGTATGATGATGAGCATGCAACCTCTTCTGTATTAAGGCATCATAAAGTAAAGTCTTCATTCACAGGCCGAGGAAAATTGATCCATACTGTGTGGAATAATTAACTGGAAGGATTGTATTGCCAGAAATGACAGCCTATGAGGGACAATCCTGCAGTACAGTCTCCCAGTACACAGTGTACTCCAGGTTTTAACTGATAAAACAAAGATTATGAAGAAAAATGGTAACATTATGAACAGCCATGAGAGAAGAATATATATTTTCCTGATTGTGGGTTGGAATTTAACTCCTGAAAGAACTGGATTTTAATACCTTTAGCTGGGATGCATGGGATGTGTCTGAGGATGAAAGGCACTGCTCATCAGATTGCTCAAACCTGAGGAATCAGAGAAATGGAGGAAGAAGAGGGGATAGATGTGTTCTTCCTAAGGAGATGTCATCAGCCCCAACACTGACTGGAACAACACAGGGTGCTCTTTTGTGTACCCTGAACTAATAGTAAGGTAAACATTCTTATTCAAGCTGTTATCTACTCATATCCTCAATCATAATTAGGTGCTTTGGTAAGCATGGTTAGTTTAGCAACCCTCAGACTTAATGTAGCTCATATGTCTGTACTTAATCTAAAGGCCTATGCCATGTTGTGTCATGCCTAGGTTTCACTACTTGCTCTAACACATTCAATTTTTAAACCAATTCATCCTGCTTATATAGCAATTATAAGATCAGGATGTTTAAATGTCTCCTAAGGTAAATGTCTCATGCAAATGACCTGCTCCAGAAAAAAGTTCTGTTAGTCACTGTCACATGATTGCAGATATTTAAGAGTGAATGTTGGAGTAAGGATGGGTGCTAGTTTTCCTGACTTTACTGCTGAGGCATAGATAAAAGAAGTAAAATCAGGAAGTCCAGTGCTAGCAAGAAGTTGCAAAGTCTTCGCAGATTTTGGCTGAAGCACAGTAGCACTCTGCCAGCTCAGCCTGCCTATTGGCAGTGTGCTGCCCTCTTGACAGTGGGAAGGGGAGCAAACTCACAAGAACTTCCCCATAAAAAGCTCTGAGGATTAGACTGAAGGGAAGCTTGCCCAACATACTCGTTATATAGCGGGAGGCTGTATGTAAATCAACATGGAGCCTTCTTCACAGCTCTTTTACCACCATGAAATCAATGAAGTTGCATCCTCCTATCTCAGTTTTCCCTAGGTCTATCATTCACTGCATGCCCTACTTAATCTATAATGGTTTCTTTTAAAATAAGCAGTCCTAGCAAAAAGATGTGTCTAGATAGCATTGTCACTGACATCAAAACAGCATGGTATGGGTTTCCACTTGTACTTTATATGAATATCTGAGTATTAAATAATAAATAATAATAAATACCTGAGTATTAAATATTAGGGCAGAAACAATTAGCTGTTTCATGCAAATCAGATGCACTTCTTATACTCCTCATGAGACACACCAGCCTGACTCCTTAATTAGGAAAGAAGTGTTCAGGCTTTGCTCAGTGTATAATCAAGTGTTAAAAGTCAATCACAAATAAAGCTTATCAGCTGGAAAATAAATTAATTTGAAACAAATGGCAAAGGAAGTTCTGAAAAGCAGTGTGCAGCTAGAAAGCTCAAACTGATCTATTATTTTCAAGAAAAAAATCTGCTACAATAATAATTAAAATCAAATCCCTGAGGTAGGATCCTGTGAAATGATGCTGTGTGTGCTTCTTTTGCTGAAATAGAAAAGGAGTTGAGAAGGAAACAAAGATAAACAAATAGACTTTATAAGAATGTTACTACGAATGGCAATAACATGAGCAAATTTTTTTCCCTAGCAGGTTACCAAAATGAGGGGATTTCTTGATTAAAAATATGGAATTTCTCAATACACAGACAACTCAATCTTTCTTTAGGTGCTATTGTATAACATTATAAGACAGAATAGTCCAAATGCTTGTGAGATTTCTGGCTTAACTGAAATTTTTGCATTTTAGTAGCATAATCCATAAAGCCATTGGAACTGTCTCAGAAGAAAATGTAACTGAATTAGAAAACTACTGTCAGATTTGCTACTTTGAGTAACTTATATTTAAAATCTCTGAGCTATGAACAGTCTTTTTCTACACAAATAGTAATTTCAGATATAATATTTTCAAATTTATGTCATTAAAATTATGCGTATTTTTGTATTATAATTTGGATCATAAAAATGCTGCTCTGATGATTGATCCTCACATAAGCAGCAACAAATCAAAGAGCACCCCAACTGTTTTACATACAGCACATCATCCGAAGAAGGAGCAACTTTTTGAAAAAACAGACCTAGGGAAATCTTATGGATTCAAATGACGATCTGCATAAGGAAACAAGCTGAGTTAAAAAGTGATATGGATGCCTCAGCAATGTACACTGAAGTGAAATAAAAATTTCTTCCCTCACTCTCACAGGCAAAACAATCATGGCTACCTGCATCCTACAAAAGAATAATCTCTCTCTTCCCTAGTTTCTGTGTGCCCTTTTTTTCTGTGGTGACATTCAACCTCTCCCAGTCCAGATCACTCTCGAGGAGAAAAGACAACGCAGAAAGAACCACGTCCAGTCGATACCGCCTGGGGAATCTTTCTGTTGTGCCTTTTGCAACTGGACTTGTCTATCAAGCATTGGCCAGGAGTAGTGCAGGAGGTTGGGGTTCTGTGTGCAGGAGGTTGGGGTTCTGTGTGCATTGGTTTCTTTTGGGGTTTGGAGGGAGTGGAATTGCCCCCCCCCACTGCCCATCTCTCGTGGGCATAGACTGGCGGCAGAGGCCCCGATGCCGGCAAACAAAGGGCAAGCAGCATACAGGGGGTCCAGCAGCAAAGAGAGATTTATTCAATTTTCCCGCAGCTTATAAGGCTGCCGGGAGGGACGGGTTTTACCACTTGGCCAGCCAATCAAAGGAGACAATAGAGTAACCATGGGAACCCAGGAACGGGGGATGGACAGGTGAGCCAACCAATGAGACCACAGGATTTACATACATGAGGAGTAAAACATAGTACATATAATACATAATAACTAAAACACAGAGATAACAATTTCTAACCCCCAATAGTTTCTTTCTCATGCATTGGCTTCTCCATTGTGTATCTTGCTGTGTTTCATCCACTGCTCCGTGATTCTTAGTGTTCTTGCCCTAGCTCACATCACCTGCAGTTCCCAAGGGTGTCTCTGCCTTAGCATGTCACCTGCAAGGCTTCATTTCAGAGTGGTCTGTGCCAGATGCAGCCTTGCTATCCAGGCCAGGTATGCCTGATAATCTCAGTCAAAAATTATTTCTCAGGAAAGAATGAATGAAAAATATTTTGAGAGTGCTGTCTCTCAGCCCTTTCCCTCATGAATAAGTACTGGCCACCATAAAAAGTTATTGCACAATAGTCATCATCGCTTGGCTTCGAGAACGAAGATTTCAAAGGGCTCTACCCACGCTTGCTACAGGCTCGCTGATGATTGAAAAGCCCAATGCATGACAGACAAGTCTGTCGGGGTAAGCGGCAGGTCCGCTGTGCCCCTTTTGACAGATGTAGAAGAGGAGGATTTTGATCTAGACACCCTAAGGCCTTTCCCCTGGGGAAAGCAGGGGCCATAGAGATCTTAGAGAAGTGCTAACAACTTAGAGATAAGAGGCTAAAGATAGAAAGTATGCAAGGTTCTGTGCTCAGAGTGTGAGTGTGAGTGTGTGTGTGCGTGTGGGTATGCGAGTGTGTGTGAGAAACAGTAGTTTTTAGAGCTGTACAGAAGAGCAATAAATGCTGAATATTGAATCATCATCATAAAGTGCCCAGTTTTATTATCTTGGTTGTCCTCGTATACAACAACACAAGTCCGATTGCAAAAGGCACAAAACGAAGATTCCCCAGGTGGTATCGACTGGACGCGATTCTTTCTGCATTGTCTTTTCTCCTTGAGAGTGACCCTGCGTGAGTTTCTCAAAGGAAGCAGCAGCATTATAGATGGTTTGTCTCCAGGCCTCCCAATTGGAGGCCAGAGTAGACCAATGGTGATGATCAATAGGGCCAAGGCTGAGATGTTGTTTCAGGGAGTCCTTGTATCTCCTTTTCAGTGCTCCTCTCTTGCGGCAGCCAGTGGCAAGTTCACCATAGAGCACGATCTTAGGGAGGCGGTGGTCCTTCATCCTGGAGACGTGCCCTGCCCAATAGCACGTGCCCTGCACAATTGTACAGACAGAAAAATAACTCACCCACATCCCACAGTGAACCAGAAGCCAAACAGCAAGGTTGCCTCATGAAGGAGGAAAAGCTAAGACTTTTCCACAAATACTAAATAAATAAAAAAAGAGGCTGGATCAACGCTCGCACAAATATGCCCACTCCCCTCTCAGTTCTTAAAAATGTTCCTTCGATTTAGGGGAAAAGTGAAGTTACTCAAGTTGAACTGAACCAAAGCGGTAACTTAGATTTTGAGAAGGCTGAAAAAAAAATAAAATGCAGATACTCGAATTTTGCAGCCCCATGCTTACCACAACCTACCAAACAGAACAAATATAGCTATGTAAAACAACCTGAGAACAAGACTGCAATTTTAGACTTCAGAAAAATATTCTTCATTCTCCTCTAGCCTTCAGCTGGACCTACTCACAGGCCTGAGATAAAAACCAAGGTGTTTCTTCCTTTTGAAGGTACTCTTTCTAGGATAAGACAATGTGATCTCTTAATAGGAGACTTTAATATCTTCTTCAATGTTCTTGCTGAGTGCAAAATATTAGTTATTCCCTATTCATATTTTTGAATCTTCTCAATACTTCTTAATTAAAGACATGGCTTCCAGGAGGCATTAAATAAGTCTGTATCCCAAATTAATCTTGAATCAAGTTAAACAAGAAAAGATTTCTTACACAAGCTTCAGGGATGTCTGTGCTGCACAGCTTAGCTCTCTACAAGATTTGTAAAAAGCTTTCCACTGCTGTCCACAGAAATTCCCCTTGATAGAGGAAATAGAGGAAGCTGCTTCCATCAGGAGCCAAGTAGAACAAGAATTACTTAAAAGAAAAGGAATTTAAAAAATCATTACCCTATAATGTACACCACATATTTTGTGTTTCACACCACTCATTTATCCAATCAATACATGTTTGGGTTCTCAAAGCACATTTCACTAAGCACATTTCGCTAAGCCTAATATCGATACTTAATCAGAGAAAATTTACCTTCCGTTCATAGCCACATCAGGTGAATGGTAGCATGGCTAATTTTCTAGTCTCCAAAAGATAGTCCGACATAACTGATGAATTCACTTAATCAGTCACAGTTACAGATCACATACGGATTGACTTTAAAAGAGAATGTTAAATAATGCAAAAGTTACCTCTCTCCATAATTATTAAGAGTCCACCAGATCATTAGGTAACACGTGCCTAATAAAATCTGAACAAACAAAGCTATATTTTTCAATGTAAACTGAAGCACTCAGAATTATTTGAGGAAAAGAAAAAGGGAGATGACTCATAAAAAATATAACTAAACCTGTTACTTATTTGTACCTCTACACTAATATAAAAAAATATGCACATGCTGGTATGCTTAACACTAGAACTATGATGCAGTATACTATTTATAAAATTCACTTTTCTGAAAGTTACATCAGGCAAAACTTAAATAAAACTCAACTACTGCACTGTTTGTTCATAAATTATTCATAATCTATATGAAATTGAAAATCTCCATGGTGCCCTCTGTGAAGTCTCAATAATTCTGCTTGAAAAAACAGAAAAGAGATTTTCTACATATTTTTGAGCATCATGCAGAATCATTTATTCCCTTAGGTCATAAAAATCTTTTCTACATGCCAATAAAATAGTGTTGCATACCAAGAGCAAGTAGACTTCAAAGAATCAACAGAGACCAGTGCTATGCCAAGGTAGATTCATGGTGTAATGGCAGTTTGGGGTGGAGTGCAAAGGGAGAGAATAATTCATGAGTTAATTCTTGAAAGGTTGTACAGTGGTTTATTTAACAGCATGAAAGTCTAATTATTTGGATACAGACACTTCCTTTAGGGAAGTTCATGTCCCTCTCCTTATAAAGCTGTCAGTAGATAAGGATCAGTTGGACTGATAGCAGGGAGAGAGTATCATATGTTCTTAAAGAAAGCACTCTATAAAAATTGTTCATTGATGGTTTTATGCGTGTTTTTTTTTCCAGTGAAATTCTCCAGCTGTGTTTAAATTACAAAGTATTCATAAATAGCACAACAGTGGGTGATTGTACAGCACAACTATTCTAGCTGCAATGTTCAAGCTCTTACATCATTTGACCTGCTGCTGCGACTAACATGCTCTTTAAACAGACTAAAGAAATAAAATTTCAGGAGCTTTGCCATTTTTTTGAAAGTTCAATATTATGCAGAGTAAGAAAGGTGAAAGTTGGATATTGCCAGCTGACATTATTGTCCTTGTGCTCCACTGAAAAAGAAATAATTTCTCCCTATGTTGTGAAAACAAAGAAAAGAACTAGACTTCTTTTTTTGTCAAGGAGCTTTAATGTGCTCTATTGTCAAAAGCTAAGCCCTTCAGGCACTAAACAAAACTGATTTTCAGTCTACTTTACTGACTGTAGTGTAGTTTTTTTCCTACATAGTGGTAAGTAGGAAACACCTTATTTGAACATTGTGTAACACACTGGAAGGTCAGAGCAATTATTTTATTTGTACTACAATACTTCAGCATTAATGATGGGCCAACTTGGACCAGCAGCAATAAAAAGGATCAAACATGTAAACAGAATTGGTTGCAGGCTGCTCCAAAGAGTAAATTTATCCTCCCCAACATATGTCTTTTAAAGGAAATCTGTCACATATAAACAATTGCATGCATCTGGATTACTTTGTCTTCTAGTTTGCTTAACTTCTTTTTAAGCAGTTCCTGCAACTGGGCTGACAATATACCCACTCAATCTATTTTCAGACTTACCAATTTTCTAAGTGGATTTTCATAGTGGCTAACCTGTCCTTGCTGTATTTTTCCATAAACACACAGAGAATACTTACCCCTTCCTCTTTAGATGTTTCTCATGGAGACCATTATCTATTCTTCCCTCACTATTAGACAAAAACTTCTAGACTGAACAACCTTATTTTTTTAAGTCTTTTCTTATGAGTTATGCATTCTAGAAATCTAATTGCCATAGTTCTATGTGATTTGCACTCTCCATTGTTGAATTACACTAATTTTTTCCATAACTCAAAATTCTATTCAATTCTAGTTCCATCCTCTGCTTTTAACCTCTCCTGCTTCATAAATCTTGTAATTTCTCTTTTTTTACCAAATGTTGAAAAATAATACGAGAACTTTTTCCTTTTGTGCCATTAAGCCATCAGAATCCCAGCCTTTTGCTTATCCTTGACTTACCACACAGAAATTTGCAGAAGAAATGTTATACAGCACAGACAAGAACTTGATCAACCTCACTTTCAAGAAGAAATTAAAAGCAGTCTGGGAAATCTGCAAAGCAGAGTGCTCCGTCCAGCACCTGACAAAGGAGTTAGACCTTCTTAGTGTTAACAGAAACTGATGTCTACATTTATTGTATTACACTAATAGCACCTCTAGCTTACAGCACTACCAAAGAGGAAGGGAGACAGCTTCCCTGTTTCAGTGTTTTTGCAGTAAAATGTTATTACTTGACTTCAGACTGTACCAAAGGCTAAGAAATATTTCGGAATATTAGTAGGGTTTAGAAAACAGAAAAGACGACATGGGATAACTTACATCCTATGTCTATAATTCAACATGCTGAAAATACATTACTTAATACAAAACCCAATTTATTCTGTGGGAAAAGCACCTAATTGCATGGCAAACATAGGACTCTGATGTCTTCTCCTTTTGTCACCTTCCTTGATTCCCACCACTGCTTGTTAAAAAATGTCTTCCTTTTTGATTTTTTTTTTTTTTTTTTTATTATTAGAACTTCTTCAATCTGTCTCAACAGATACATCAGATTCACCATTTAGATAACCAAAAAAAGCCCCAAACAAACAAAACCAAAGAGGTATTTGATTCCTGGCTAGAGATTTCCCTTGGGGAGGTATATTTCTTTCCCCACACAAGCTGTTCTGTCAGACAATTTTCTGGTATAAAAGGCTTCATCTGTGACCTGCTGCTTTGTTGTGAAATGTACTACAATTCTTTCAGTGAAAAACACAGTCTTCCAGAAATATTCTTTGCATGAAGGAGAGCATATCTTTTCCCTTACAGTTGTGATAAGGGTTCCAAACTGGTATTTATGGTTTGGATGCAATTTTCCAGAGGTAGGTGGACCAAAATTTACTTATAGCTGCAGTTACATATACTAAAGCTGCTTAAATGTATCACTAAAATGCACCAAAAAGGGTGAATGGCCCCCATGTGCTTCTCAACTAGTGGCAGAAACCATCCGTGGGAGGCATGTCCTGAATTACACACAAATTCTGATATCCACCTTTTCTTTTCTTCTCCAGATATGCCTTTTTGGCTTTTTGGTGTTTTGCCTTCTTTAAAGACACTGAACTGCTAGTGATTAATGACTCAGACATGTCAGTGACCGCCCAGGTGCTTCAAGAGGCTGGACTGTTGGCGTCCATGGCTCAGTCCAGTGCGCTTTGCTGACAATGTGCAGTGGCCACCCAAGCCAGGGGCTGAAGGCATGCACGTCTGAAACCTCAGGGTACGAGCTGGGTGTTAAACAAGATACGGAAAGAGACAAACCCCTGTGAGGTGGGATAACTTTTCTTTTTCCTTGAGCAGATCATTCAGTTGTGATAAATCCTCGGAACATTTACACCTACCCTGAAGGTTTTCATTTCTCCTTGATGAGCCGTAGTGGGCCACAATGGACTCAGCTGCACTGTGTTAGAGACAGCTGCAACATCTTAGAAGGTGTCAAAGACACCAGAAGTACCCTGTGATTCACACTATTACATCATCCAGTGTAAAACTCCCTCCCCCAGGGGAGGTACCGAAGGTGTTTCCACCTGAGCATATATAACTCTGACTTGCGTGGCTTTCCTTGTCATCTGGGGTTTCTACTGTAGATACAGATTGCGATCACCACTTTGGCTGGGCTACAACCACTGCTTTGGCCAGTGAACACCAAAATCACAACAACCAAGTCTTGTAGGTGTCTTGCAGGTCCTTCACTCAAGTGGGGGACCTGCAGCCCTGCCCCAGCTGCCTGTATCATTACTGTAGTGTCCTTCCAGCGCCACACAAGTACCTGCCTGTATCAAATCCCAGCTATCTGCTGTTTCCTGCCAGCCCTGACTCTCCAACTGTTCCTGCCAGGTTTTCTGGGCACGGGGGAGGGTTAGGGCCCCATTCAAGGGCGGCCATCCTGTCTCTGTCCTGTGGCTACGTGTTTTTCCTGGGTGGGAGAGGCTGGATGTTATCTCAATTTGGTCTGGTGGAATTTTCACCCCACTGGCTGGTTTAACCCAGTATTTTCAGTGTTGTTATTAGCATTCTTGTGGGTAAAGGAGTGGGGTTTTATTCACCTACATCTGGGTGTATTTGGTTTCTCTCTCTGTATTGGAAAAAAACCGGTTGTATGGAGTACAAGGGAGGAGACTTCTGTCTGAGGTCTCTATATTCTAAATTGTCTTAAACTGAGATAACATATGAGGGTGGCTGAGAGCCACTAGGGTCTGCCAGCTATAGCTCTGACTAGCCAGGGAGGAGGACGTAAAATCTAGAACCAAAAAGCAGCAATTTGAGAATTAGAACAATTGTGACAATTGCAACCCACACAGAAATTCTGTTGTTTTTTAAATTATTTTTTAAAATTTATTAATTTTCTAAAGACAATGATTTACTGAACTTCTCCTGTCAAGGCAGATCTTTAATATAATACCCTGTACCTTTACCTTTTTCAATGTTTTTACTCTTTTACATATGCCTTCTATAGTCTTAGCAATAGAGCATCCAGGAAATGTAAACCACTTCTATCTATCCTCTGCTGCACTCCAGAGCTTTCATATCACCTACGCTGAGTGAAGTGTCAAATAGAAGAGGTGGGGGAAAGAAGAAAAGGGAAAGTAAAGAAACATTTTCTCTTACTGCATCATGTTCTCTCCAAGTTTCCCTGTCTGCTTCTTCCTGTGTTGTTATATGCAACCTATCTTCACACAGAGGGCACTAACCTTTGCTTCTCCTCTAATCTACAAAGCATGGTGCTATAGCAGAAGTTCTCTCTTTAATTATTATTATTAATATTATGATAAAGGTTTACAACATAGACTTCTAAACTGATTGCATGGAAGAATTTCAAAAAATATGGCTTCAGAAACACAAAGTAAAATTTACATCTTCCCATGGCAAATCAGCTACCTTTACATCCCTCTCTTCAGGTAGATTGTTGTAGGTACTGCAGTTACTAAAATAACCCTTACTTTTCCACCTTTTTTTTTTTTTTCAGTAATATATCATCTTCCTCAAGATTTTGGGGTTAGAGAACATTTTACTTGTTTAACCAATTCATAGTACATCTATTCCACCCCAGTGGCCACACCCTGTGTGCATTTATGTGTATAAACTTGTTAAAGACAAACCAAAAATCAAACGAACATTTTGTAAGGACAAACAGATCAATTTTGAGAGAGAATAACAAATATTTACTGACTCTTTTAAGAAAACAACAAATTGAAGGTATGTTGTTTAGTGTTGTACACACAGAAATTCTCATAGCATGTTAGAGAAAAAAGTTAACTCTGCCAGATTCCCTTGACTTTTTCAGTAAAGATTCTTAGAATTCTGAGAAAAGTAATTCACATAAGCTCTAACTTCGGCTAACCTGGTAAGTATAATTGCATTGCTATATGTAAAGATTTTAAGCAGTACATTTACCATTTATTTGTATAACATGTATATAAGATAAATATTTGTCTCAGTGAGACACCCAAAAGTTCTGTTTGCTATGATGGTTGTAAATCTACAATATTTCTGCTATGTTGTCTAAAAGCAGCACTGTTTCTTTAATGTACCTGTTCTCCTTCAATCTTGAGAATGACTAAGACTTTAATTTGATTTAGACTGCATTGCATTCCCTAATGATATTAGAAAATAAAGACAACATTTTCTTATAGTAATTTTTGTTACATATCATGTCTGAAACTCCGTAATTTTCAAACAAGAGGTTGAGCCAATGATTAAGCTTTCAGATCAAAAATTCAGTTATCTTAGCTTTGTACATCCATCTAGAGGAATGAAGAAAAATATATAGACCAATTACTCAGTGTCCTTTAAAAGGTCACAATATCCAGCTCTTCTTTTCACAAGAAAGAAATTGGTACTCAATTACTTTTTAAAAAATAGAAGATGGGGTTTTTTTTCAGGTTAACATACTTTATGACTGCCTGGATTAATTTTCCCTTTCAGTCCAGCAAAACAGAACAGTTTCAGGAAGATGGCACCACCTTGTAATGCCAGTAGCTATATTTATGCTTTCATCAGCATTCAATAGAACAATAGCTATAATTCTGAATCATTGCAGTCTGATTGTGCTGAAATCAATACTACTGCCACCATTTCTACTGGGACAAATAATATAAACCCAATTTTCCATTATTCATAAAGGCTAGTTATTGTTGTCATTCTTCAACAGTTTAGCTATTTAGTTTATTGGCAGAGCGATGAGTTAGCTATGAACATCTTTAATTACTTTTTCTGTCACTTGACAAAGTGACTATTATCAAGGGAAATTAGACTTTGAAAAGCAATAAAAAAAGGAGAAGTTAGCTATGTCAGAGGTCTCCCATACAACAAGAATAAGTGAAAGGACTTATCAGCTGGTTTCTAATTGAGTCTGATAGTAATAAAAGATATGTTCACCCTTTAAGTAACCTCCTGTTGTTTGGTGTTTTTCCATCCATTTTTGAGGCTTTCATTTTATTTCATTTCCTCTTATTGGACATTTCACTGAAATTGTATTTATTTTTTAATCCATTATAGTCCTAAAGTGAGCAGAATATCACCATGAAGGAATAACATTTTAAAATCGGTTTTAAAAACATTAGCTAGATTGAAAGTTATCAGGCTTATTGCTCAGATTTAATGAAAAATATATTCATGAAAGTAAAATCACCATTGTTTCTTAGCAACAGCTCTATGACCAGCAAAGTATTGCAGACTCTGCTTAGCAAACTTTCTTCTTCTTGTTCATAACAAAAAAAGTAATTTGTCCATCATTCTAAAACATATACAGCTGACAATTGAATAAAATAACTACAAATCTGCCAAGGAAGAAAATATTAAAGAGAAACTTGTACATGGTCAGTTAACTGAGCTGTACTTGTCTTCATCAAAATCTTAAGGAAGAACTGATTCAGCCTCAGGGTTGGTTGTTGTGTTTGGTTTGGGGTTTTCGATGTGGCTGAGATTTTCTCTTTTTTTTGGTGTTTTTTGGGGGGGAAGTGGGGACGTTAAATTCTGTTTTTGTTTACTGTCGGCAGGATGGAATTATTTTCTACAAGTTCACACCACTGCTTTCTATGGGAAAACAGACTTACAAAGCTGTTCAAAAGCACAGATTCCAGATACAGAGAGGGTAGATCACAATAGCAGGTTGCATGTCTTAAAGATGTGGCAGTACGTAATGTGCTGGAATTGCACTTAGAGAGTTCTTAAAACATGAAAATGACAGCTCTAGATATTTACGCACAGGACTGTAATACTAGTTTCCTCCTGCTTTAGGTCAAGGGACTGAAATAAAATTATTATATTCTTACTGAGGGAATAATACAACAATAAACAGCATATTTTGAAGCAAATTAAAAAGGTCAACAAATTAATGACTGAAAATTGCACAGAACTCTGAACAATATTAGAGCCTGGCAAAACAGCATACACTGGATTACAGAGCATATAAAAACATTATGTGCAGTATGCAAATAAAAAAGACTCAATGGAATATTAATTGAGAGATAATATGTAAGTGGTGATATATAAAGTAGTCGAGGCTTACATTTTAGAAAAACACTCAAAAAGATCTGCTGAAACTGATCAGAACCCACAATATAAAAACCTAAGATTATATAGTAAGGTGATCTGAAACTGTAAGAACGGAGCAACATAGACAATATTTTATGATGCCAAATAATGCTTATCATAATTGTAAAATTTCAGTGGATTAAACTAATTGCACAGCAAAGGTGAATAGTTTTTGCTTGGTTAAAAAACACTATCATGTATCAGAAATTATGAAGTCTAAATTTCTTCCAAAATATTAAAGCTTTCTAAGGTGGATTGTCTTAGAATAATATAGCCAGAATTTCTATTGCTTCTCTACATTTATTGTAACATAGATCCAGAATGTATCAGTATTCTTACTATCATATTGTGTTTTATAATTTTGAGATTTTTTGAAGCCTTATACTTACACTAAAGTATATTTCTGTTTGAGATTATTTCCAATTATTATTTAAAAGGATAGGTAATGAATGAGAGAAATAGAGAAAAGACAGGAAACAAGGCATAGAATTTTCTGTACTAAAACAACAAAATACATGATAGCTTAAATAAAGGGGAAAAAAGTTCAATCAATTTTCCCAGCTAGACCTTTGAAATATTATTTTGCTTTAACATGCATTTATACAGGAATTGTGTGAAAAATTGCAAAAAATTGTATTAGCTACTATGATAAATACTCACCTCTTACATTTATACCACATATATGTAGTACATATATATAAAACATATATACCTTATATATTTTTCATCATTGTTTTGGGCACTAATAGTTCTTCTCTGGAAACAAGAAAACTTATATAAACTGGATCCTGTTTTAAAAAAAGTTTTAAAAGCACAGGAGTATTACACTTGTTTCATAACAGAAATTTATCCTCCAGGATGCAAGTGCAATGCAGAGCAGGAATTTGTCTCACAGCAAAGCTTTGCTTCCTTGTGGAATTTCTCAGAGGAGCTCAGCAAGAGAAGTTGAAGACACACAGTTAGTACTATTCTCTTCCTGACTTTGTTTTTAATGGCCTGCAAGCAGTACAACCTAGGTTGGCTCGGGCTAAATACAGGAAATATGACCCCACAAGCCTTAGTTTGCTGTTGACAGTTTACAAATCCACTTTGTTTTTGAAGTTGGTTTTACTTTGGTTGAAGTTGGACCTCCAGGCATCCTTTCCAACCTAAATGATAACCAAGCAAACCTATCAAGCACGGGTTTAAAGTAAGCAAAGTCCCCTGTGTCATGCCCCCCAACAATGTGGTTCACTCATGGAATTGCTGAATTGTTGTTCGCAAGATGTATTCTCTGAATCCAGCATGCTCCATATCTCACAGTGTGATTGAGGAAAAGTTATGATATCATTACATGCTTTACTGCTCTTAAGGAGTAAGAAGGGGTCACTAGGAATTCATGTTTAACAGGGGAATCTCACAAATACTCGCCCAATCTAATGCAGCATTTTTTTTGAAATCTTTCTTTGGAAACTTACTCCATGGCAGAGGCAGCAACTCAAAAAAGTGCCAACACAAGAAAAGTGTCCCTGCTGTGTTTCAGTCTTTCGATATCAAAACCCTTACATTCCACCTCCTCCTTCTGCAATGTATTCCTTAACCACTGTTGTGGAATTAAAAACTACTAGAGAGAGATTTACAGGTTTGAGCACATCTAACCTCCTGTAAGTGTCAAGGAAGCTGTAGTCAACAAAGGCTGTGGCAATACAGACAATGCAATCAGTGGGGTCCAGAATTCAATATTGGTCAATTTTTGTTAGGAGCAAGTAAAGGTGCTTTAGGGAAACTGTTGATACAAGCATTTCAAACTCCACTGACTGTAGATTGCAATTGACAGTAGTGAGAGCACTACAGCTCCTAATTTGTAGATACAGTAGTACAAGTGCTTTAGTTAGGAGATGAAGCCCACCCTTGGTGACCTAATATGTAAGCAGCTTATTCTGCACTTTATACTAAGGGGAGGAAGGCAACATGTAGGTAGAGAAAAAGAGGTGCTCAGCACCTTTACTCCTGAGCTGAGAAGCCACCCCAACTCTACAAAAGTAAATACAGGAGGAGGGCAGGGAATGGCAAAAGGATGTAGGCAGCAAAGGAAGGAAGGCAGGACCCTGGGCAGCACAGGAGAACAATGCAAAGCCAAACATAAGGCCCACAGTGGCAGTACTGACACCCAATTTCTTCAGTATCAGCCTGCACTTAGAACCACTACATTATTATGGTATCATTTCCTGCCCTGTAATGGGAACGCACTAATGTTTGTGCTGATCTAATATAGTTTTGTCAGATTTGATGCTTTTGACATCTTGTATAGCTTTCTTAATATGACATAGAATAATGTTCATTATGTCATCTATTGGCACTCTTTACACTGCAAAGTACACAAAAGCAGTCCTGTATCTAAGGTGTTCTCTGTTGATGCGTGTAAACTTAACCAGGATGTTCCTAATCTGTTTGAGTATACTCCAGATGGCAACATACACATGTTGTGCTATAATTATATAACTAAATTCTTACTTTCCAACACCATATTTATCTTTAAAATCTAATTTTAACAACAAAATCTTTCTTTGATTCCATATAAAAAATACAAAGCATTTTTTCATCAGAGGTAATTTTAATATGCACATGACATCACATCTATTTATTTATTTATTATTTATTGTAATCTCCCTCTCTAATCTTACATCTCCCTTTCAAATAACTAATGGAGTGAAAAATGGCTGCGTCCTTGCACCACTTCTATTCACGCTATTCTTCAGTATGATGCTCCAAAGGGCCACAGCAGATCTTGATGAAGAACATGGGATCTACATTCGTTATCGTACAGACGGCAGCCTGTTCAACCTGAGGCGACTGAAGGCCCACACCAAGACCCTAAACCATCTCGTCCATGAGCTGCTTTACGCTGACGATGCTGCCCTCATTGCTCACACAGAAGCAGGTCTGCAGCGTTTAACATCCTGCTTTGCAGAGGCTGCTGAGCTTTTTGGGCTGGAAGTCAGCTTGAAGAAGACAGAGGTTCTCTATCAACCTGCACCTCAGGGAGTCATCCATCATCCCCATCTCCGTTGGTAAATCAGAACTCAAATCAGCCCAGCAATTTAATTACCTGGGAAGCATCATCTGCTCAGATGGTAAGATTGACAAAGAAATTGACAACAGGCTGGCAAAGGCACAGAGTGCCTTCGGTAGACTCCATAAAAGAGTTTGGTGAAATAAACACCTGAAGAAAAGTACAAAGATCAGTGTTTATAGAGCCATCGTACTGTCTACTCTTTTGTACGGGTCTGAGTCATGGGTCATTTACTGCCACCACTTGTGACTCTTAGAACGGATCCATCAACGCTGCCTCCGTAAAATCCTCAATATCCACTGGACGGACTATGTGACCAATATGTCTGTTCTTGAACAGGCAGCAGTCACAAGTATCGAGGCCATGCTGCTGAGAACACAGCTGCGTTGGGCAGGGAATGTCTCCAGGATGAAGGACCACCGCCTCCCTAAGATCGTGCTCTATGGTGAACTCGCCACCGGCTGTCGCAAGAGAGGAGCCCCGAAAAGGAGATACAAGGACTCCCTGAAGCAACATCTCAGCCTTATGGCCATATGTTATGGCCATATTGACCATCATCACTGGTCTGCTCTGGCCTCCAATCGGGAAGCCTGGAGACAAACCCTCTATAATGCTGCTGCCTCCTTTGAGAACTCAGGCAGGATCACTCTCGAGGAGAAAAGACAACTCAGAAAGAATCGCATCCAGTCGTTGCCGCCTGGGGAATTTTTCTCTTGTCCCTTTTGCAACCGGACTTGTCTGCCGCACACTGGCCTTTTCAACCATCAGTGAGCCTGCAGCAAGCGTGGGTAGAGCCCTTCAAAATCTTCATTTGCGAAGCCAAGCCATGAATGAATTTATTGTAATCTCCCTCTCTTATCTTACATCTCCCTCTCTTATCCAATTCTATGAAAATGATAACTAAGCCAAAGACATAATTTTTCACTGAGGTATTTACTGGAAGTCAGTGACTTCTCATAGTAATTTAAACATTTTACTGATAAAGCAACGATCAGCAGTAGATAGAGGTACTTAGCAGTATATTTTTATAATGTGTTTTCCTGCCTGAAATTACTGGTGCTTGGCCTTTAAAGGCTACTTATAATGCATATCTTACTATTGCTCTGGTATTTGTATTTCTAAGATTATGCAACTGCGTATTCTACTGCACAACAAATTAATAAAAAATAAAAAAATATATGCAGTCTGACTAAAATAAGACAGTCAGTGAAAAACCGGCTAAAAATAAAAGAACACCGGATTCATTGAGAGGCAAAATTCCAAACAGTGTGATTTGTATGATTGTTCCAGGCAACCTAGTGACCTGACTAAAAATTTGGAGAGGGAAAAATAAATCCATTTAATGCTCCTACATGCTGAACATATTGAATAATTTTGACCTGGTCTTACTGTAGAACTCTTAGACCTTCTTATTCTCTTTTTGAGAGAATGTTGATAAGACCTCAAGAGCATTGAAACAGTAGTGGCAAAGAAGGATTTTTTTGTTCACAGTCAGTTTCTTTTGGACCATTTGTAGGGCACAGTTTTAACCAAGTTTCCTTTCAAATCTGGGATTTATACTCAGTTTCTTCTACAGTAACAGAGGATTTCTATGCAAATAAATCAGCAATTAACCTGCCTTCTGGCTGTTGATGCAAAATAAAACAAATCAAGGAAAGGCTTAGATACACACCTGCCATCCCTTCACCTTCCTATCAGGTACTCGATGATAAAGTAGAATATAACCTCTTAAACTAGAATAGGAAAAGATCCCACCAGAAATATGGTAACAAGTGTGTGCTGTCTGGGGGATAGACTGAGTAAATTTGCCTTCCATGACATTATGCACATATATAACGGTAAATTAATGTTGGCACTGCACTTGGCTGTCTGTATTCACACTCAGAAATGTAGAATTCATTTAATTGGATGAATTTCAAGTAATACTGGAAACTTCTGCCAATAACCAAATTGGATCTTCCCAGAATTAGAAAGATACAGACCATTCCTGCAGAGAAGTGTTGAAAGATTTGACAGCCAGTTGCTGGCCTATGCTAGAATGAATATAGATTTCAGGTTGAAACACAGAGCTGTTCAACAGCTCAATTATATAAGATCTCTGTGTATACCTATTTTAGTATATGTGCCTATATATATATATATATATATATGCCATATATAATTAAAGTGTTTCCCTTATGATTTATACTAGCATGACTAGCACCCTAAAAATGTTTCTTTCCCAAAAAATGTTAAATTTAATCATGACAATGGTTTCTGTTAAGAGTTACCTACTTTGTAGCTCTTTAGTTTATGTCAGTCATATTTCAGAATAATCTTATCAGTAGCAAAATGTGATACTCTGGAGTGACAGACTGGTTATACGCACTGTTTTTTATACTACTTTCCACTATACTGGATCAAGACAACTTTTTCTTAAGCAAGTAATGAATTAGAGTTTGTGGGGTTTTTTTAAATCATATGCCAATCAAATTAACCTCATCTGAGTCAGATGAGCTTTGTCACATGTTCTATTAATAATGACACTAGAAACAGTTATATAAATTTCTTTGTCTTAGTTTCTCAGCTAACAACACATTAGTCTAATATTTTTATTGATTAGCCTTGACCCTTTCTTTCTCTTTTTAGATCCCTCTTTCATAGGTCAGATTCTGTTTGTCCATTGCCATTGTTGAGTGACAAGGGAGGTAAAATAAGATTAATCCAGACCTAGTTACTCCTGTGAAGCCAACAAAATGGACAGAGGACAGGACAGTAAAACTGGAAACTTGATCCTCTTGGCAGAAAATATTCACTTGTTTCAAAGCCCAAAGACTTCTGCTTATTTGTTTCTTGTTTGCATTGGCAACCAATATGAGCACTGATTTATCACGCAGCACTACCCACCCAGGGTTTGACAGCTAAACAGCTGAGATGGAGGAAAAGCTGGAGAAAGGCCAAGGGACTATGTAGTGGCAGAGCACAGATGACTCTAAACAATTAGATTAATGAGTCTACAGAGAGAGGTACAGATAATTCCTATTAGAGATACCATTTTCGGTTGAAAGTGGAAGCAAAGAAACTTCAACCAGCATTTTACAGGTATTGCTGACTGAATCCTTATCCAGGATTCAGCAACCTAGTGTTCTAACTATATTCCTCCTGGATGTGTGGGAGACTGAAATGGTTAATGGCTTAAACATTGTTAAGATTGTCAAAAGACTTTTGTCCACAGTTGCAAAAAAGCAACTGCTCACTGAAGCCCACCCCTTCCTGAATATGCCTACTAACAGCGACCTAGTATTACATTGTTCATTGCAAAACTGGGGTACCGTGGACGTTCCCACCTAACCTAAGCATAATAAAACTCCCATGGACTTCCCTTACCACCCTGGGCTTTCCTTGGAAGATCCAGGCTGCAACAATCACTTCAACAAGAATGGGAGTCTCATCACACCGAGAAGATCACAAGAAGTGAATCAACAGGATGCCATCAGAATCCATGGAGTGGTTATATTTCTTCTACTTAAGCTGTCTCTCTGCCACTCTCTTTCTTTCCCTCTCTCTCTCTTTTCCTATTTCTTTCTATCTCTCTCTCTCCCTCCCATTTACTGTTAAATAAAAAATTCATACTATTGACTTGGGCATATGGTCTCATTTGCACCTTAATTTGGGCAGAGGCACGTCTCTAATAATTTAAAGAACCCGATCATAACAGGATGCTGAAAAGAGTGAAAAAAAATCCCACAGAGATATAGATCAGCTATTACCAGTTGTAATAAAGAGCAATTCTACTGTTAAGTTGTCTTTTAACTGCCTATTTATGTAAGCACATATGTTGTGATAAAGACACAACATTTCCCTTGGCAATGTGAAAGACAGCAATATTAAGCTTTGTAGAAAAGTCCCTCAACTTTCTTCCAGGAGTTTATAAACTAACTACATTCATCAGTTACAGATGCAGTGATGAAAGACAAAAAGTGGATATAGCAATATATATTGTTTTCATTATTTTGTTTTGTCTGTGAGAACATTCAAAGAATGGAAGAGAAATATTGAAGAATCTCTGACTAAAACTCAGATTTTGATACTTCAGTTTATAATCTCTGGAGATTCAGTGAACTGAAGGGCATTTTAGGACATTAAAGGACATACAGTCTTCCTTCTCAGATGACTTTTTTCCCCTTAGGCCTTTAAGTAAAAGATTTATACATATAATTCCATTTAAATAAATTTAATCATAAGTATAATTTGTAAAAATATAATGTAATTAAAATTAAATAAATGTTAATTTTGATTGGATTTCATCCCAGTCTGTTAAAGCTAACCCTTAGAGTTAAGATCAACACTTCTTCTTGCCAAAGAGTATCCACAATGTTTGTTGTCTAAAATATGAATTTTCATATTGGCTCTTTTTGTAGAGAAGTCGTGTATCACCAACATTTTACTTTTCAAAGAAATGGAAAGCCTGGAGGAAACTGAAGACAAAAAGGATACTTGTAGATAGTTGTGTTTGTGCTTAATTACAAAATAGTAAAAGTAAGTAGTAAAGCACATTTAAAACAAGTAACAACACATTATTCTTCTTGTCTTTGCAGTAATAATAGAGAAAAACAACCATATGAAAGCACCCCAACTCTTGTAAGCAACCACTAACAGAGTGCTCCAGTTAGAACAATTGGGTAGTTTTTTTCCTTTTTTTTTTTTTTTTTAATCTCCACAGTATAGACACCTTTTATGGTTATCTAATAAATGTCCAAGATAGGTGCAAGTGACTCAGTGACAAAAGTTGCTTAAATTAGATACAAAAGGCATGAGCATCTGTTTTAATCTGCAGCAAAACAAATCTAATGAAGATGTGATTACAATTATATTACTAATGAAAAACTATTTCAAAATCTAGCAGGAAAGTTTAAGATATATGAAATTACTATTCAATGTAAGAAACAAATTTAGACTGTGATGGGCCTTGTCTGAATGTCAGGTGCCCACTAACACCATTCTGTCACTCCCCTCCTCAGCTGGACTAGGGAAGGAAAATATAACAAAAGGCTCATGGGTCAAGATAAGGGCAGGGAGAGATCACTTAGCAGTTTCTGTCATGGGCAAAGAAGAATTAACTTGCGGAAAAAAAACCCCAGATTTATTACCAGTTAGAATCAGAGTAGGATAATGAGAAATAAAACCAAATCTTAAAACACCTTCCCTGCACTCCCTCCTTCTTCACAAGCTAAACTTCACTCCCAAATTCTCTACCTCCTCAAGCCCAGAGTTGCAAGGGGATATGGTATGGGGGCTATGGTCAGTTTTTCATATGTTGACTCTGATGCTTCTTCTTCCTCCCACTTCTCACACTCTTCCCCTGCTCCAGCACAGGGTCCCTCCTGTAGGGTGCAGTCCTTCAAGAACAGACTGCTCCAGCGTAGATCCTGCACTGGGTCACAAGTCCTACCAGCAAACCTACTCCAGCATGGGCTCCCCTCTTCATGGGGCCACAGGTCCTACCAGGATCCTGCTCCAGCATGGGCTTCCGGCAGGACCACAGCCTCCTTCAGGCATTTATTTACTCTACCATGGGGTCCTCCATGGACTGTAAAGGGATACCTGCTTTACTGTGAAACTCCACGGGCTGCAGTGGGACAGCTGCCTCACCAAAATCTTCACACAGGCTGCAGGGGAATCTCTGCTCCAGTGCCTGGAGCATGTCCTCCTCCTGCTTCTCCACCGACTTTGGTGGCTGCAGAGCTGTAGCTCTCACATATTCTCATTCCTCTCTTCTCTGGCTACTGTTGTACAGGTTTTCTTTTCCCTTCTTAAATAAATTATACGAGAGGTGCTATCACCATTGCTGATGGGCTCAGTCTCGGCCAGTGGCAGGTCTGTCTCAGAGCCCACTGGCATTGGCTCTGTCAGACATGAGGGAAGCTTATGGCAGCTCCTTGCAGAAGCCACCCCTCTAGCCCCTCTGCTACCAATACCTTGCCACACAAATTCAATACAACAATTTACTCAGTTCAAGCATGGTCATTTGGGCCCTATAGAAACAGTAGGAAAACAAGGATCCAAGAGCAGCTGAAGTGATTTCTGGGTCACCTTTAATTTTTAAGCATTTGATGAAACAGTGAATTAATTGGAACTGCTGAACCAACCCTAACCTTTTTTTCTCAAAGTTTTAACAACTTTAGTTTGCAAAAGAACAGTGCAAATAAAAAGAGAGAAGTCTCTTGTTCTGAATATTCTTTTCATTAATCCAGAGGGACTAGAAGTACTATGGCAGGCTTCTAAAAGGCTAATGTACCTGAAAAGATGAGCTGTCATATAATACTGTGCTAGGTTCACTGCACAGAGCTAAGCTATCTGTCTAATTTGAAAAAGCCTAGTAAGGCAAGTCTTGCACACAAAAATCTACTTCCCTGTGGATAGCTAACATTCCCCAAATGCTTTAGAGTTTTGAAGTGTTATTTTGTACCTTTACTCTTCCTTTTTAGTTTCTCTAGACTACTTACAGAATTCTGTTAACAACACAATTTTATTATTATTTGCCAGGAAAAAAACCTGCTTAACTATGCTGGGATTAGCTCTCAAGACTGTCTCTGAAGATATCACAATCTAGAAGATCTTTAGAAAAAGGACTGGATGCAGCATGAGGAACAGAGCATATTAACATACGTATTAACACAACAAAGACACTGATCTGAACATGCCCATAAAGGAAACGTTGGAGGGATTTTTGTTAGCCACTGATCTCTCATTCTGTAAGATATGCACCAAAACTGGGTCCCGTATATTTTGCATACACATACTTACATGTTATATTCTGTGCTTAGAAACTTTGGAGTCATTATTCTTGTGCACACCAGTGAGGCCAAGATCAAAGCTCTGCATCCCAGAGCCCGAGGAGTCCAGGCAATGAGTCAAAAGCATTTACTCTCTTTTGATGTACTTTGACTGCCACCTCAGGTCCTCAGCTGTGTGAGAATGACAAAACTCAAGATGTATGGGTGTAAATGTTACCTTTCTTTTCCTTCATTCTCAACATCTCAATGCCCAATCTTCTGACAGCTCCACACTGAGTGTATGAAGTGCCACGTCTTATACGCTGTCTGTCACAACACTTCATATTACACTCCTCAGGCTAGCAGCAGGAAGGTAAGCCCTTAACTGGAACTGCTCAGATGGCTTCGTCTGGGAGTCTCCCCCATTTCTCCCTCAAAACAAACATTCTGCCAAATGCTGATTAGATAGTGTAGTGCCATTTTCCTCCAGGAATCAAGTCACCAACACTGGTAATAGCTCTCTAGACAAATACTCACAAATTGGATGCTTAATGGTAAAGGATGTTGAATTGTTCTAACTGGATAAGGGAAAATTCACACATAAGAGCTTTGAGGAGCAATTCCAAAGAATCTCTTGTGTCTCTGAGGAATCTTTCAATAATACTATTCATAGAACTAAAAAAATGTCTGCTTTATTGAATAATTTTTTATCAGTAACTATCAGAGCAATGACATTTAATTTTCTAACATTTTATACGGGATCATTGAACTGAAGAAGAACAAAAGAAATCATCCAGTCTAACCCCTGGTCATGAAGTTGCTTTGAAACACAACCAGTTATAGAGGCTTATTCAGGGCAGAAAAGCTACTTGGCAAATGTGGAAACCAGAAAATTTGATTATTTGAAGAAATAGTGTTATTTCGACTAGTTACATTTTTGCTCTACCTTTTAATTTCATTTCTCTCTCAGTCATAGAAACTAAAGAAATATCAGATCTCACTAACAATGGGGCATAAACTAATCTCAAAGCCCATGATTTAGGAACTCTGCAGATATTGCCCTAAATCTCTCATACAAGTTACCTATTCTGAGAATAAAAGAGGTTCCAGTCTCACTCAGGATACCTAGCTAACTCTACAAATACAAGTGAAAAATAAGTCATATTGTAATGTATTGTTCATTTAAAAAGGAATGGTCATAACTATAAACAGTCATTGAGCAGCGTCCTATCCTCTTAAATATATTGTAAAAACAGAAAAAAGGAAGATACAAGACAAATAGTTAAAACAAAACCACTGGTACTGAAGTACTCAAGCACTTCTGTGTCAGTGCTGCACAAATTTATTGCACAAATTAGCTTTTTAGGGCTTGTGAGCCTCCACATTGCTGCTGCCTAACTCTGAAAAGAGGTGGTTACAAAATATTGATGAGATTTACCATCAGCCTTTTATTTTTCATTTCCATCAAGAACATATTAAAATTGTGATCTGTTAGTGTGCATCAGTATTCTTTCTATTCAGAACCAGAATGTTGTGAATACTCTCAATTTTTTTAATTTTATGTTCAGTTAGGAAAAGAAAAAAAAGTCAATTAAAAACTGATCATTAGAAACAAAACACCATCATCTACTATTTATTGCACCTTCAGTCATAGCCTAAGAATATCTGATGATAGTTTTCTTCTCTAAACTTAAATTGTTCAAAATATTGTAGATTAAAACATCAGGTAAGAAAATAAAGAAAAATATCAAATAGCAGACATGACTTTCATCTCTATTTAGATCTATCATCTCTATGTAGACCGCAGAGCTTTTCAGTTTATAACATTATATACTATATAATTTCTTGCAGCTGAAAACCCAATTATTTGTGCACATTTACATTTTATGCCTCTATATTTCCTATACCCAGATATTTAGGAAATCAAAATTACAGCAACTTCTTCATTTATTTATTAATTTTCCTAAATATGACATTTGAGACAAAATAATATTATGGTTGAAACTATAAATTAATGGAAAGTGTATTTGCTTCAAATATTTAAGTTTTATTATTAATATCAACTACTGTACACAATTTTATAATTTTTTTTACTTTCTCATCATAAACACAGAGAAATAATAAATAATATCACTTAAAAATGCATCACAATAGAGCCAAAAAAATAAAATAAACCTTTGTATCATTTTTGCTACTAGAAAAAAAATCCTCCTTTTGTCTGGTCAGCTGACATAGTCGTGCCATGAGCTAACAATAAAATACTTGTTTACAACCTGCACTGTGGTCCTTTCCTGCATTTGCAACTGGCATGGAAGGTCACAGATAAAATACAGCCTTCCGTATCACTTCCAAAGTAGTTATTTGTACAACTCTTGAATGTACAGAACTTAATGAGATACCTCAGCAAATCCATTATCATTTTATCAGAAAAACAGAGAACAGAAGGAGAACAGAAGTAATCTGACTCTTTATGAATGACATGCAATAAGCCCAGAAAAGCCTCCTTGAAACCAGAGAACAGCACGCCCAGAGATCTCATGCACTAGGCATTCACTGCATTCCTTATTTCAACTCAAGCTCTTCAGTGAGGTCTTTGTCACCAGCAGTTTTGGTGTTAAACCTGCCACCCAGCTGGGCTGCCTGGCTTCCTGAATAGCCCCAGGGAAGTTACCACCAATGGAGCCAGCAAAGACAGTCCATCATCAATCCCCTGGCAGACAGGTCTGTGGGTCCAGCAGCTGGGAAACCACCCCAACCCTCTTCACACAACTCAGGAAGACAGACAGGTGCAGAGCCAGCTGCCTGAGGGAATGAGGAACCTGCAGTGGGCAACAGCAGAGAGAGCTCAGAAGAAAACAGTCTGCCCTGCAGCTCATCAGATCTACTTTCCACAGCTCATCAGGTGGGCTGATCAGGACCAGGCTATTTCAGTGATCCCAGGAGATGGTGATGAGTACTCCTATCAGCTGAGAAGCCAGGCGTCCCAGAGGCACTCATTCAGTCTGGTGATACTACCAAATGTGCACTTTGGAAGGGAGATGGGTAGCAACTCACTTGCATCACTGTCACCAGAGGAAAATTAATCCTTTTGCAAACTGTCAAGGTCAAAAAGGGGGCCCCTGACTTACAAATATTACAAAATTTGAATAGACCAAGGCAAGAGATATGAGACTGGAAGCCACCTTAGATAAGTCAGCAAACTGCCCTACAGGAACTTTCTCAAGCAGACTGCATCCACATCTGCCTGTGCCTAAACACCACTCCCTACATTTCGATGCAGTGTGAGGTACCTTGTCTCCATCTCAGTGATCCATCTGCACTGGTCAGCACAGAGTGGTAGTCTCTCCATACCTGGGACATCTCTGCTTTGACAGCAGAAAGGGGATGTCATATTCCTTTTCCTCCTCCCCAATCATTTTGAGGATTTTTTCTTGTGTCTTAAGTTAACTTTTGAAACGCTGGACTCTGGAGAAAAATAGCTTCAGTGCTCCTCAGCATGCTTAGACAAAATATTTGGCATTTTGAAGGCCCACTCTAACAGCAAGACAAATAGGTGGGGACAGCAAAGAGCAGGATGACAGTCGGAAGATCAATATCCCTGCAAATGATTTCCTAGGTACTCATCACAGTGAACCAGCAGCTTAATGCTTCTATATGTGCACAGATCTGTGATGTCAATCTGTGACATGCAGCCATCGCTTCAGGAGCTTTAAAAAAAATAATTTTCCTGGGGTTGCATGACAAACTCCCTTCAGCACTCAGCACTTACCTGGAGAGGTAAGCTGGTCCGACATCAAACTGAACAGTGTGAAGTGAATGCTCATGCTCTCAGCAGGGGGAATATTTTTATGTATACTACTATACACAAGAGATTGCACAATGAAAACTCTGCTGAAAGGGATGTTGTTGTCTTGATAAGATGGATGAAATGTTTTTGAATATCCTGCATAAAGCTAGTGCAGGCAGCACACCAGTAATGGAAATTCTTAAAGTCACTGTTACACAGCAAGCCATCACCAATTCATAACCTCCATGAAGTGGTGCTGCTGCTCTGGGGATCTGCACTGCTGTTTTGCCATACTTGTCTTTAAGTGCAGATTGTCAAGAGTAATTAAGAATAGTAAAGAAATTCTTTTATGTAAATCTATGAGCCCATGGTACTTCTAAATAGGAAGTAGATTGAGTATTTCTAGGCAGAATAATGGTTCTTTCTGTGGTGGGTGCTTCAATACATAATTTCTTGTCTATTACTTCTGAGAGCCAGACCCTGTGGTCACTGCTCAGTTTTTCTTACTTAGAACAAAATAAATGACTAAGCATTTTGTTGGAAGATCTCAAATCACGTGCCCACATCAATTAATTTTGGGCAGAGACTTTTTACAAGAACATGTAGTGACAGGACAAGGCGGTATGGCTTCAAACTGAAAGAAAGTAGGTTTAGATTAGATATTAGGAAAAACATTCTTTACTTTGAGTGTGGTGAAGGACTGGAACAAGTTGCCCAGAGAAGCTGGGAATGCCCCATCCTTGGAAGTGTTCAAGACCGGGTTGAATGAAAGTCTGAGCAACCTGGTCAAGTGAAACGTGTCCCTGTGCATAGCTGGGAGGTTGGAACTAGACAATTCTTAAGGTCCCTTCCAACCCAGGTAATTCTGTGACTTCACAGAAGTCCAACATTTTTCTTTATGACACTTAAGGAGGCTTCTCTAAATGCATAAACACATTCCCGCTGTCTTTCGTTTTTTGTCTCTGTGATAAATGTAGTCTTTTTATTCATGTAACAGCAAATTGTTAAAAAAAAGTATTTTAGTTCTTCCCACTTTTATAGCATCCATTTAATTGTGGCATTCCCTTGACTACTGATACACTGATATGTAGGTCTATCCAGCCTTGGCTTTTTTATGGTTCACTGCTACCAAGACCTCTACTCTCAGTTATGACCAGTCTTTGCCTTTAAAAAACATCCTCTGTGCTTTCCAGATGTAGATGGGAACTTAATTCACTATGGCTTGGAGTTAAACCTAGTAGAGACTTGGGGTTAGAGTTTGCTCTATTTTTCGTCTGGTAAGCATGCTGCAATCCTTTCTTTCTGTTTTACATGAGTACTAGCCTTGCCAACATCACAAAATCACAGAATATGCCGAGTTAGAAGGGACCCAAAAGGATCATTGAGTCTTACTCATGGCCCTGCACATGACCATCCCCAACAGTCACACCACGTGCCTAACAGTAACATTCAAACACGTCTTGAACTCTGTCAAGTTTGGTGCTGGGGAGCCTGTTCCAGTGCCCAACCATCCTCTAGGTGAAGAACCTTTTTCTAATAATATACAACCTAAACCTCCCCTGACACAACTTCCCTCAGGTTCTGTCACTGGTCACAACAGAGAAGAGATCAGCGTCTGTCCCACCTCTTCCCCTGACAAGGAAGTTGTAAACTGCAATGAGGTCTTCCTTCAGTCTCCTCCAGGCTGAACAGACCAAGTGCCCTCAGCAACTCCTCATGCGGCTTCCCTCAAGGCCCTTCAACATCTCTGTTGCTCTCCGTTGGACACTATCTAACACCAGATCTTTCCTGATCTTTGCAGGTATGTGATGCACATCTTCAGAGACTTCTTCATTCTTTACACATGCAAGACTATTTCAAGGAAAACTAGAACTTTTTCCCTGAATAATACCATCGCTTGAGGTCTATCTTTAGCTTGCCTGAGCCTTACTTGTACAGGTGAAAACAGAATTTTAAACCAAATTGATTTCCAATTCTAGTGATCCCTGAGCTCCCACATACAGCAACTTGACCAAAGTATTCACAAACACTGCAGGCATGGTCTCATGTGGGGATGATGTTAAAGATACAGATATTATCAAATGCACAAAAGTCTTCAAGACTATGTTATTCAAAAAGCTAAAAGTGTAGAAGTGTAGAATAAAAAACCCCAAATGTGTAGGTACTGCTTGCTGTGGATTTTTTTTTTTTTTTTGGGTGTAGAATGCCAAGAATCTCAAAGATTTCAGTCTAGAAAAATGCTTTCAACAAATGCCAAAGATTGTGTTACATTCCTGTGCCTTCCCTTAAAAAATATCCAAACTACTATAGTGACCTACTTGTTCATGTGGTAGCTCTCTGATGTCAGCATTCCCCAAAAAGCTGAATGCAGCCCTCTTCATATTTCAATCAGTCTGTCCTCATCAAAACCCCTTTTTTGAACCCTCTCATTTGTTTTTGTTTCCTTTAGAAGTTTGATCAGTGTATAAACTCTTCACAAGATTGCTAGAGCCAGAAGTCTTCCATCTTTGCTGATACTTAACAAGCAGTTCTACCAGTTGCTTTGTCCACCAGGCATTCTCTCTTTCTCATTGTCCCTGCACTGTGAAAGGCAAATTTGTGATTACAGAGATGGATTATTTTATTTTGAGTGCCCCAGTTCACTGAAAATTGACCTTTTGAATGACCCAATCAATCCTCCTGCTAATATTCAAGAGACATTTTGCTGTTTTTTCCCTCCGTGTTAGAGGGGTTTGGCAGTTTAACTAGAAAGTTTCCACAAACTGATGTACGCTTGCTGCCAGAGAAAAGCCTTTAATTTCCTCTATGTCTGCCCTTACAACTTGGCATATCTCAAGCAAAGAGGAAAATATTACCTTAAATTCTTAGTTCATAGGGTAATTGTTACACCTTTCTATTATTGATACAATATTAAAGGCAGGCACAAATTAAAATATAATCTCTTATCTTTGAAAGCATACATTCAAATTAGACATGAATTTTTATAAATATAGCAAACCAAGTAGGAAGGCTAGGTGGGAAGACTGGACACAAGCATAGGAAATGCACTAGGAGTAAAAAATAAATTAATAATGATAGTTCTTCACAAACATGCCTGTAGCCTGACCTGCTTATCTCAAAAGGATATCATGCTGGTGAGTGCATCTCCCTCAGAGAAAAGGTTTATCTATCATGCTGTGACAGGTCTGAGCCACTCTGAATTGAGTTATAAAAACTGCATATTGTCAAACATTTTGTGTTGTTTAAAGTGTGAATACATTGAGATACCTGAGTTGTCTGTGAAACAGGTGGGTTGCAAAAAACCTATAATTTAGGAAATATTAAAGGACAAAGAAACATTGTTTGAGATAATTATGGCTCAGCCTCTTTATTATACATGCCAAGAATGAGCGTAAACAAGAAACCCGAACAATAGCAATTCCACAAAACAGGCTTGAAAAAAATTGAGTTCTTATCTCAAGAGAAAGTTGTGTGAGAAGCATGAGTGTGGAGTGTGATTTCCAAAGGCAAAAAAAAACCCAACCAAAGCACACACTAAGAGAGACAGAAAGTATTTTTTCCATAGGGTATAGAAGATTTATTTTCTTTGCCATAATACATTTTTGATTCTTTCCTTCTACTGCAGTGTAAATAAAGATATTTGCAGTACAAAATAAAAAGATCCACCAAGGAGAGAGAGAATAATTTGCCTTCAACACTTATTCTGTGCAAGTGATTCTAAACTTCTCCCTTATGGGGACACGCCTAAAAGCAGAAGAACAAGAAATTTGTTTCTGAACATAAGACTGCACAGCTCTGCCATTTGTAGCTTTCTCTCAGACCTCAGGAGCCAATTTCACTGCTACCCAAATCATTTGGTAACTTAGAGACAGGCAATCACTATATATATATATAGTGATATATATATATATTTATACATAAAATGCAAAGTAATATCTTTCAGGCCAAAAAGGGGGAAAGGTGTAGTGAATCTGAACAGGATATGGCAATTAGCATTTATGATCCTAACAGTGAATATCTTCAGCTGTAAAAATCAGAGAAGTGCCCAATACAGCCAAAAAGCTGGTGTGCTGTTAAGAATCTAGGTACACACACATCTCCTGAGGTCAGACCTAAACTCATCCTAGACCTTCTTGAAAGGTCTTAACCATCCTGAGTGAAACCCTAAAATCTTACATCACCTTTTTTTGTTTGTGAGATAACAAAATAAATATTGTAGAAAAAATATCCAAAATAAAAATTGTAGAACAACCTTTAGAGAAGAAATGCAGGTGTAAATACAGGATTCATAGGGAAAATAGAATAGAAAATTAATTATTTTTACTAACAGTTAAGATTTAAATAAAATTTGTGGAACTAAAATTCAGAATAGAAATAAGGTACACTGAATAGAAACATTCATCAAGAACTTGTGAAATTTGGCAGGCACAGTGATGGCAATGGAAATCTGAAATTAGGGTGTTTTTTTTCCCAAAAAGATATAGCCTACTGGAACAGGAAACAACTTGGGCAAGATCTAGTCAGACATCCTCCTTTTGCACCAAGTATCAGAGAACAAAAATGTCAAAAATGCTTCCTAAAAGGCTCTGAAATACCAATTCATACCATTGCATGAAGGATGAGAATTGTCAAAAGAAAAATAAATACACGTATTTTGTTCTCCTTACTAGTGTCTATATTAAGCATTTAACTTTTTTCTTGAAAATTGTTTTTGAAGATTTAGGAAAGTAGTTTGTGATAAAACAATACACACTGAAGAAAAGTTTGAGACAGCGAAGTAGCATATAATCCTTGCACAGCATCTCAGATACGCATCTGAAATTTCCTTGGGAGAAGTAATAACAGAAGTTAGTTACTAATCCCTGATGACTTTGGGAATGCTCAAATATCAGGGACGTAATAAGATATGAAATGGAGAAAAAAAATACCATAAACTATTGGGAATGAGACAAAACTAGACCAAACCAGTGTCTGTAGAGCATNAAACTATTGGGAATGAGACAAAACAAGATACTGTGCAAAGTGACTAAAACTAGACCAAATCAGTGTCTGTAGAGCACGAAAAGTAAACAGATGTAATGAAAAAAGGGACACTAACAATTATTAAAAAATATTTAAAAAGTGAATCAAGACCTTCAGAGGAAAAGAGCTCTAAAAGGGATTTTGAGAAATAAGGTAGTGTTAATGGAGCAAGCAGAAAGGTTCTTGAGGAAAACAATAATAGGTAGACAGAATGTTTTAGATAGATTTGAAAAGATATAGAAGACATAGAAGATTTAGCAGGAAGCTAAATACTGAAAAAAAATTAGGCAGCTCTGCTTTTTTTCTAAAATGCACACCCTGAACATCTTCACAGGTAGGCTAAAGAAAGGCAGTGTTAAGTAATGGCAGGAAAAGACAAATAGTAAGGTGAACACTCATGATAAGAAATTCCATTTCCCTCAGTTTGAGTTATCAACTATACATTAGCACAAAGATGGGTAGATAAATGCTTTAACTCTATAAAGAATGGACAGGCCTGAGGCAAAGCTGGACTTTGAGGAGACACTAATACAAAGGTTATCATCAAAGCTTTCACAGGAGATAATGTATACAGTAGGAAAAGAACACTGGCCCATTAAAAAAAAAGCCAGAGAGTTTCAGTGCTACTAATCGTCAAGCAATGCCCATGATAGATTTATATCATCAAAATGTGCATACTGATGCAGAGCTTAAAACCCACACATTTGGATGCAGAGCTAATTCATATTCACACCAAGTATTTACACTGTACTGACTGTGGGGGAAAATCAAATACACAGTCATAGAAGGTAAGACCAATGCTCAGGCTGTACTGTCCACCCTGTGTCTCTACAGTTTTAGGTGCAGCACTGTGATGCCTTCCTGACAGAGCAAATGACATACAAGGTAGACAAACTTTGACTGTGTCTGGCATTGCATATTTTTATAGCAGTTGAGTCTGACATTAAAAAACAACTCTTTTCTTTTAAATTCATGGTTCTGTTCGAAGTTATCATGGCTTACATGGAAGCCATTTCAGAAATAAGAAGTAGACATTTTTACACAGAAACATGTTGCCTAATGTACAGAACAGAGAATGAGCATATTTTCTCGTCTATCCATAACATTAAAAGTTTAGTGCCAAGTGCAATAATGTTTCTAGAACAGTATTTCTGCCACAACAGGACATTAGGCTATTAAAACATAATAAGAGTTCCTAGCTATGGGAATTGAAGATATCCAGTCATGTCAGGTATCACTCATTTTTTGTCTAATGCCCTGAGTGACAGGTTTATTTGACTGATATAGCTTGAAGTCCCATTACATCTAAGAATGTCAAGTTTATTTATTCTAAGAGATTGCCTCAATCTGTCTCTGGGAATGAGAAAACCACACTCTGCATGGCACGAGATATATCCTGGACACCTATCAGAAGAAGTTGCAAACAATTACCTTATTCTTATCTACCATGATTTCAAAATCAGTTTCCCCCAAATTACTCTGGTATCAAATATAATAATTCAATTATTTATTAATTCAGGCTGTTCTGACCTCATCAGTTAAAAGTGATTTGATATTTTCCCTTCCAAAACTTTTACTGCTGTATTTTAGAGCTAAAAACCCAAGTGTCCTGGATCTATTTTATTTTTTTTTCTTCCACTCATTAAGTCAGGAGAACTAAATAAACCCACACAGTTTACACCTTGTGAAGGTGTGAAAGCTGCTCCCTGGATGCTGAAAACTGTAGGTTTTGAATAAATAATGATTAGTTTGAGAGTGGTTCATCTAAATTTCCCATCCACTATAGGCATTTTGTTTCGTAGCAGCTTCTATGAATGAAACTCCTTTCTTATTAGGTTACTTGGGGTTAATATTGTAGGCCCTCTCTTTTATATTGATTTTAAGGATGGAGTTCTGGCATAAAAACAAGAAAAAATCAAGAAAACCTAGTTTGGGTAGCTATATGAACTCATTACATTAATTAAAAGTGAAATCTCTGCTTTGAAAGAAAAAGAGACAATGAAGAAGGAAGGAGAGGGGGGAAAAAGTCAGGCTAATGTTAGATAAGTTATTACATGTTTTCTAATAATTCCTCCAAAAATTATTGGTGATTAAGTTTTCAGGAAAATCAAGAATATGGATGAAGACATATGAGAAAAATATATGAACTTGCTCTTCTTACAAATCTCAAAGCTGTTGGTAATTTTAGTTTCTATCCCCTGCCATTGCCAAGCTGTATTCAGACTGATAGTCTGGAAAACTTTGGATTCTAGCACTTTATTCATTAAATCAGCCAAGCTTTGTATATCTTCAAGGGGTCTTTGTTGTCTTGGGTATAAGATTCACTTTTAAAGTTTATACCAGTAACAAGGTTAGACTTGATGCTAAAATTTTTTCTTTTTTTCTTTGTTTTTTCCTTTTTTTCTTCTTTCCTCTCTCCATCCCTCTCTCTCAATAATGCCATGCAAAAGACCTGGGAAATGAGAGCCTGTCAAACACAGTTATGCTGCAAAGATCTTCATAGTAATGACACCTTTATATACAAATCTGCACAGATAGCAGCACTGCAGTTTCCTAGAACTATCACCTACTTATTTGCCAGCCCAATAGTGGTGGAATTACCCATTAAGATTAGAAGAGTCTCCATTCTCTGTGTAAAGACTTCTTGCCAAGGTTGTTGTTTCCACCCACTGTAGTGTATTTTTGACATGTGTTCATGAACACTAGTTCATTAAGGTCAATGATTCATTTTACATAGTCCAGTAAACAACCAACTTAATGAAAATTTTTGGCTGATAGTCCATTATAGCTGGCATAACAAACAGCTGACTAAAGTATTCCAATGTTCAGTGAACAATGATAAAAGTGTCTATTAAGGGTATGCAGCTATGCCAAATACAATCATATATAATCAGCTGCACCAGAAAACCCTGTCAACACATTGCAGAATATCGTCAGTCAGATGATGCATCTGCTACAAGTGGCAGCTGTTGTGCTCTGGAGTGTAGACAATTAGACATGAATATACTCCTTGGGCTATTTACAGCACTCAAGCATGGTATTAGCTAACACCTGTTAAGCTGTAATCCCTACATTTTTAATATCTACCTATCATAATTGTTGAAAATACAATTTAAGATATCTAAAGCCATAAGATTTCATAAATAACAGTGAGCATAACAGCAATATTTCATGTATTTCTGGACTCTAGGAGAAGCTCTTTAAATAGCTCACAAATGGTCAGGCTAACTAAAATTATAAACCTCTTACCGAAGCCATAAATGCCAAGGACAAAATAGATTGACAAGCAATTTATCATGTCCTACAGTGTAATATTTTATATCTAATTACTAAAGTAGGAATAAGTAATACTGCAAGTAGAAACATTAACTAGGTGAACAGGAGAATCAGAAAAAATCCCTTTATCTAAGGTTACAAAGAAACAGCATAAATCATTGCCTTTGGCATAAATATTTATGCATGCAGTTAGCTGAGATTTTTATTGGATTTTGCTTTATTTGACTAGCTCTGGATTTTGCTTCATATCACTATATTTGGGGATAATTTTGATTGAATTATTGTACCTCTGACTTTCTCTGAGCAACAAATTTTTTTGCAGTGAGGAAATAATTCAGAGCTTTATCAAGTTATCATATACGTATACACAAGAAATATGGAAAATTGCAGATGTCCTTTAAAAACACAAATCACATGAAGTTATCTAAAAAGGGTTCCCTAATTAACTTTTTCTCAACCTAGAAAAATAGCATGCCTAGTCAAAACAGGAATAATTATGAAAGCATATTGAATGCTACAGCTTTGCACACTGTACTTAAACTCTTAAATTCTTGAAGTTTATTCATCATTGGTTGAAAACAAACAACAACAATGGTTCTTATAGAAAGTGATAAAGCAGATGTGGATAAAGCACAAAAACTTAAATACCCTAAAAATCATGACAAAAGTTTCTGACCAGGTTTTTCCTCCCTCTCTTCCTGATAGTTTTTCTTGCTAAGCATGAAAGAGGAACAAGAGATTTTGCATAAAATCTAATAACTAAAATTATATCCTAAAATTTTAGGATATAAAAAATATGGCTCTCAAGATACTGTGCTGCCTTAATTTAATAAGAGTTGTTTATTTGATAATTGAAAATTTATCATCCCTTGATTTTTTTATTTCTAAATCACAGTGGGAGGCATCAGGTTAACCTTACTATAAAACCAACGTTCTTCCCTTTAAAGCTTGTGATGCTTCTTAAGACTTTTTTTAGCTTTATGTAGTTTTCTTGATTTTTTTTTTTTTAAGGTATAATCCTGAATAGGTCTTAAAACTAGATCTAAGGCATTAAAAAGAAATCTGGCCTTAACCACTGCACACTATTTTAGTTGTCTGAATTTGGGTCAAGCCCAGAGAGTGGGTAGTATAAAATTATTTACTGATGTTCATACTGGTAACTTAGTTGTTAACTCTGTGAGCAGCCTCATAAAACTTAGTGAAGACTGTTGCCTACTGTTGTCCATAAAACCAGAACCTTAGTAACAAGCTAAGAGAAGGCAAAGCACTTATGATGGTCCCCAATAATTGAGAAAAACCAAACATTTGAAAATGGCTTAGGTTTTTTTCCATGCAGAAAACACTAAACAATGTATTGCAATGATTATTCATCTGTCTAGAGGGCTCTCATCTTGAGAAGACACCAGCCACTCTGCATTCACTAGTAGCCAATTCCCTTCCCTCCAACAGTACTTACCATGCTGCTTCACATGTAAGACTCAGCATGAAGCATGACGACACAGAGCATGACAACTACCTCAGAAGTCAGCAGTAAAGACAGCTCAAGAGCAAGGACTTGGGATTTGATCAGGAACCAGAGCCAAATCTACTCAGGAAGGCAGAAGCCTAGCTGGAGGAAGAAACAACTGCAAGCTGCAACAACTCCAAGCACTGATTAGCAAGCAAACACCCAGCAGGCCCACCTGGAATCTCGCTTAGACCCTGAACCAACTTTTGACCTTTACAGGATTTGTTGGATAAGAAGATAGGCTGGACTGTTCAGAGTTGGAAATCTTTCCTGGAGAGACACTGGCTTAGGCACCAGGGAGAGAAGCCATCAGAGAGATTGATGGGGCTGGAAGCCACACTGGAACAATATGTGTCTTTAGTCAGACACTAAGAAAATGACAAATTCAGCAAGCTGCCCAAAACACAGAAATTTCTCTAATTTTTCAAGTATCCTTGAATATTCTCCAAATGTAACACTCTTTTTAAAAATTCCATTTCCCCTGCAGCATAAAAAAATATTTTGTGTCTTAACTTGTTGAATGTTCAGAGAGCAAGAAAATTTATACGACAGATGACTATGTGTGACAACATTTATTGAAATAAACATTTTAGGAATATGAGGATAAGCAAACTAAAATTAGAAAAAGAATTACTAGAAAAGGAGGAAATATGACCAGAAGTTATTTAAAGCCAGATTCTGCTAAGAACAAAATGGTCAAACAAAACTAAAAATTCTCTTCAGTGGTATGTTTTTAATACAGGTTTGGAAAAGGAGAGCTAAAGGTTGAAACAATGGTCCAAGACCAGATTTTCATATGCTTTGGGAGGGGTGGTTACAGGCCTCTGACACCTTGGGAGTATGCATGACCCTTGTTGTTAGGAGAGGTGAATAACACTAGAGAAACACGTGTACCTCTTGCAGCAACACTTCAAAACCAACAGATTTATTATTATTAACAGTGATCCTATTAAGACCACACTTTACCAAAAATGGAGCCAGCCTGCTGGCACTGAGGAGTTGTATAGGAGTTTTATGCAAGGAGCTAGGTAAAAGGCAACAGGAACATAGGAGCACCTGGTTCAGAATGATGAGTCCCCTGAGAGGATGTGGTTAATATTAAATGTATCTCTGAAAGACCAGGAGGGCATAAATGTTGCAATCACAACAGAGTAGACAAACCAGACTGCTAGCCAAGCTGACTGACTGGTATGCGCAATGTCAAACACAGAATCACAGAATCACACAGGAACAATCAAGTTGGAAAAGACCTTTGAGATCATCAAGTCCAACCTATGACCAATACCACCATCACAGCTAAGCTATGGCACTAAATGCCATGTCCAGTCTTTCCTTAAACACCTCCAGGGATGGTGACTCCACCACCTCCCTGGGCAGCCCATTCCAATATCTATTCACACTTTCTGTGAAGAATATCACCCTTTCTGTGGAATCAAGTTGCGGAGCAAAGGCAAAATTTACAAGTGTTTCTGTGCCAGGACTAAAAGCCTAATGCAGAGGATGCTGATGGTACTGGGGATATTCCCATGCTCAATGTATTCTCAGATACTTCGAGGGGCTAAATCAGTAGAGAATACATGCATAAGAACTAGTAGACCAAATAAATTCAGTGTTAGTTAGTGACCAGTACAGGATGGGAGTTCTGGAGGATTATAAGCAGAAACTGAAGAGAAGACAGGGTCTCTTGAAGGTTGAAAAGCATATGTTTAACTTTTATGGTGGTGGATAAGACCATTGCAGAGTCATTATTCATCCAGTTAGGGGAGGTTCAGAATGGACATTAGGAAACATTTCTTTCCAAAAAGGGTGGTCAAACATTGTAACAGACTTCCTAGAGAGGTGGTTGATGCCCCAAGCCTGTCAGTGTTTAAGAAGCATTTGGAAAACACCCTCAATAACACACTTCAATGTTTGATCAGCCCTGAAGGGGTCAAGCAGTTGTACTAGATGATTGTTGTATGACCCTTCCAACTGAAACAGTCTATTCTGTTTTGTCCTAAATCCCACAATATCAGAACTTGAAGATCTGTTTAAACTAGATGAAAGAGTTCTTGTTTGAGCAGCAAGTGGCAAGCATTTGGAACTTGCTGCTATGAAAAGCAGCTGTCAGCAGATTTGAAAAAGGATTGCAGAAACCCATGCACAACAGCTCCATAAACCAATACCAAAGTTATGAGGCAGGAAATACAGCTGTGGATACTAGGGGAGTCTGGGGAAGGGTCTGTATCAATTGACCAACTCCCATGCTGTCCCTAAATACCACCTCCTGCTGCCACTGCCAGTCTGATCTAGACTTGGACACTGGTTGAGCTAAGTACATTGATGGGGTGGACTCTAGAGTCCACAGAAGTCCAAAGAGAATGATAACAGGAGAACTATGCAGAGTGATATCTAAGGTGTTTTATTCAGATAGTTATTAGGATAATTTAATTTGCAATTATAACTAGATTTTTAAACTTGTCTTATAAAATTAAGCATTACTTTCATGTGTTATTTTATTAAACTTGAGAGCCTAAGGCCATTAACCCAGAGAACTTTCCAAATACTAGTATTTGCTGCAGATTCTTACATAAAGAGCCACAAGGAGTTAGACCAAGGGATAGAAAAAGAGAAATCATGAGTAGAATAGTCATGATGATTGAAAACACACAACTAAAAAGTTTTGCAGATAATTATTCTCCCCAGAGTAGAGCTGATAGCCAGATCCCCCTATACAAAATCTAATATTACTGAGCTGACTTTTTCATGGGGGCAAGACCANTTATTCTCCCCAGAGTAGAGCTGACAGATAGAGCAGTCAATTCTTATACAGCTGATAGCCAGATCTCCCTATACAAAATCTGATATTACCGAGCTGACATTTTCATGGGGGCAAGACTGTAAAACCTGTCATTTTCCTCCTTTTCTCTCTTTCACTATACTGTGATTACTGATTATTGCAGTGCAAAGAAAATTTCATTATCCATTTTTCTGAGCTCTTCTGTGTCCCATGATAATAAATAGGGCAGTCATGAAGCTCAGAAGCTTGTTACAATTTGCAAACCAATTTCTTGTTTGTTTTTTAAATCCCTCTCGGAGACTCCAGACTTGTGGAACAACTGGCCATATACTGGCCTTCTGCACTACCTTCATTTTTTGACAATTCAAATTGATTTTCTTCAGCCTGTGGAATTCATGCCTGATGATGTGGGTTCACACCACCCAATGTATCTGGGAAGACAATTTTAGTAAGAGAACATCAGGATGAACAAACTGTACTGTGGCAGATAATTAAAGACTGAAATCTTAAATAAAGCTTGTAATCTTAAATAAAGCTCAGAGTCAAGCTGCTTTTGCCCCTTATGTGCAGGGTAAAGGTTTTATCCATGTTTCAAGGCTTCAAATATAGATAATTTCTAGAGCTGTATGTATGAAACATAGCCCAATGCCACTGATTCACTTTGCTGATAGATGGCATTTATCCTCAAAGATGCAATAGAGTATGTTCAAATAAAGTCAGCAGGCCTTTCTAGGACTTGCACAAAACACTTTCAACATAATAGATGCTAATATAATTCAAATCAGGAGTAAAAATGGGCATGATGCAGAGAGATAGTGGTGCATAGAAATCACACACAAATCTGAAAGGCGAAATAGTGATTAATGCATCTTCTCAAGAGCAGCTTTACTGAACTAAACTAAGCAAAAGTGAAGTATTGCAGAATTGTCAGAATAGTCTTTCACTTTCATTATCTTACAGTAAGTAATTTTTAGATCTGCAGGGTATTGCCTTAATTTGCTTGATTTATGAAGACTGGTCCAGCAAAACATTTTATCATGCTCCTAACTTCAAACTTCAGAAGTTCCATTAAGTTTACTGGAGTGACTCACATACTTATAGTTAAATACATATTCAGAGCTTTGGATGAGCTTGACCTAAATGTTAAGTGTATGACAAAAATGCATTCAGGATAAATAAATCCAAAGTACAAGCTCATATGCATTAAATAATAGAGCAAAAATATATGAACTTGGCACAAAAAACATAGAAAAGTATATCCCACTCATACAAAGGATATGTGAGACAATGGGAAACAACATAAAATATGAAAAGTGTTAGCATGTAGTTTATTTTCCATATTAATTATGTTACCAGAAAAGTTCAATAAATTGACAGTGCACATTCACAGGGGTTTATACTAAAGAATTTTATTTACATTTATTTAAAAATTGATATAACTTAACTTGTCATACTTCACAACATGATAATACATTATTTACTTCTAAAAGGGAATAATACACATTTAGAAATTTTTCTTTGGAATGTAAATACTTTGCCATTGCAATAGTCTAACTAAAACAATATGTCTTAGGCATTCTGTACAGTGTCAAATTTAATGAAATGTTTGCTTGTTAGGTTTCCTAAAAATAGATAGGAAAATTGCCTAAATCAAGTGAAATTATGTTGTTCTGTAAAATGTGATACAATATGATTTAAATGTATTTTTCCCTTTCAGTTCTCATGAACATATGGCCATTAATAAAGTTTTGTGGTCTAGATATATAAGTTAAATCTCTTAAAAAGTACATAATGTACTATAGTTAAACAAAAAGATAAAACCCGACGTTATACTAAAGTCATGCAAGATTTTGGAAACTGGAGGTAAAGAAATCATTTTAGGAAGCATCTTCAGGAATCTGGTTAAACCTGTGGTGACTTGCTCACAAATATATGCTAACATGCATGAGAAGAGACATTATTACCACAACACTGCAAAAGGATTGGTATAGTGTCCTAGACTTTCCCAAAGAAAAATGGAAGTACCATGAGTTTAAGATCAGAATTTTAGTAGGTCTACTATAGTCCAGCAGTTTATGCTAGGAAACTTGAAGATGAGCTGCCAATAGTCATCATAGAGAATAAATACCTTTATATCAAATTTGCACTGCATATGATCTAATTCATAAGTAGAGATATAAACTATTTCTTTACAAAGTGATATAAGAAGACTCGTCTGGGCTTGAAAAATGTGAAATGTGATGTGGGTAGACACAAATGTGCTTGAAAACCTTGAACACAAACATGTGCTTTCATCAGTCCCATTCTTCAGCTGACGGATCAACCTTTCATAAAACTAGAAAGCTGCTGTTGTTTCCAAAATGCTCATAAGTTTCTTTGCCTGTTTCCTTATTTATTTTTATATATGTATATACATTTCTTGAATACTGTGAAACCTTACACTCCAGATTATTAATATCCTCAAAACAAACAAACAAATAAACACTCACCAACCTATAGACTTGTTCCAGCTATTTTCCATTTACACTGCTGTAAGCTAATGTAAGCCTCAATGGCTCCCTTCTTCTTCCAGGACTGTTCTTTTGTACATAAAATGTTCTGTCTTCTATATAGTGTCCATAGCTTACAGCTTCCACAGCTGCGCCTCTCATTATGGCTAGAGTAGCAACAGAAATTTTCTGATGTTGTTTGTACTGTCTTGTTCCTATGAATAGTACATTTCTGGCCTTGAAAATGATTTCTGAGCCAATGTTATCCCGAAGCTTTTTCTCTGCTTCCTGCACTTTGGCGTGATATATTTGAAAAAGCCAGAGAGGTAAAAAGGAATTTTAACACAAAATAATTTTCTTCCCCTTTAAATGTAAAGCTGTTCTAATAGCACACTTTGTCTCTTTCCCCCCATGCCTTTATCCTCTTTCCATTCTTTTTCTTTGTATGCTATCTTTCTTCTCCTGTATTTTGTTCAAACATAGCATTAATGATTATCTCAAGCAATAACCCACTCCCTGCTCCAATTAATAATCTCAGTTTTAGCAGCTGCCATAAGATTTTTCTCTCCCCTTTACACTTAAAAAATAGGGATTAAGGTAAGTCTAAATATAGACCATACAACAAAAATCAAGTCCAAACCCAATGGGAAGAATTATTTCCCTTAATTTTGCTCTCCTCTGAAGAAGGGAAGGGAAGCAGCGTGGTCTGCAGAGACTCTTTAAAAGTGACTGGGAAGATCAGGAATTTTGAATCTATTGTTTCCAGAACCAGTGTAACTCCTCCACTGTGAGGAAAACACTGGTCTGAAATATGAAAAAGCAGTGGCAGTATATTTTTTTAAAATTTTCTCTTATCGCTCATTTTGGACATCTAACCTGTTAAAGTGGTTTTGACAAATGGCTGAAGACTGCACAATTATTTAGATCTCTCCTTATGGGGGAGTCAAAGTAGTGGCTGCAGTTAGAAGTAGGAATAATTTGCAGAGGAAAAATTATGTTAATGATGCATTTTAAAAATACACAGTAAAAAGTCACGGACAATTTTTTTTTTCATAAACTTTTAGTGAGCATTTAAAGCTTAATTCAAAGACACAGAATTTGTCAGCATTTCCTATTGTCTTAACCAGTGTTTGAATCCACCCTACTGTACTGGCCAATTTTTCAGCTCTGTAGGTTTCATATACTACTGTCCTACCTGTTCCCAGGCAGATCAAAAAACCACACTACCTTTCTGTTTGTCCGTCAAAAGTTATTGCAATGCCGTGTCTTAGTCACCCTGGGGAGTATGCACCTGGAAAGCATCCTGACTATTTTCTTCACAATATAAAACTACTGTAGAAGACCCTCTCTCCTCAGATGAGTAAATGCCCTCACATCTTGTTCAGTTCCATTGTAGGATGGGAAATACTATCACTGTTGCTTCTTCTATAGATATTCTATTTCCTTTACCATCAGGGGCTCCCTATCTCCCAAAAATCATATAAAACAACAGAAAGGCATGCCACTGTTAAAGAAATTAGAGCATTAATTTACCTAGGATGAATAAGAATGTCAGCCATGAACTAAAGGAACATTCCCTTATTAGTAGGTTTTTTAATAGTTATCTATATGCTATCTAACATTTTAGCTTGGTTTTTTATTTTCCAGTTTGTAAAAGTAAATAAGTGCATTAGTAGAGAGGGAAAAATAATAAGCTCAGTGCTTCCTTTTCTATTTTCCCTTATATTCCTTATCTAAAATGTAACAGGATAGGATAGTTTGCATATTTATTTTATGGTATTTTAAATAAATTCAATGAGTTACAAAACTTCTGAGAAATTAAAAGATATTAAGAAGTCAATAGTCTAAAAACTTTCTCTAGTAAGTTTCTTTTTGGAAGTCAGACTAAAATTGATATTTACCTGTGTTTGTTTTCCTTCTTATGTAACTTCTGTTGTCACAAAGCAAATAATCTTCTCCTTTGATAGAAACTTTCTTTTTGATACAGTGCCAGTAAGTCACACAAGAAGGACCCCGATAAAGAGATAGCTAAAGTCTTTTTGTTGTCTATTCTTTCGTTATTTGTGAAGAAAGAATGCGAAGGGGACAACTGAAGCTCAGCTGAAGAGTTAAGAGTGAGAGGGAGTTAAGGAGGAGGATTTCTCTTTCACTAACTGCTGCAGTGTTTGGGAAAAGTAAACCTCAGAAAGAAACCAATTTTGGCTTTTTTCATAATGGTTCTGGAAAATATACTTAGAAATAGGTTATTGTGCTAGAACGCACAATAGTGGCAAAGAATGACTGTATGCAAGCTGTCATAATATCATAAAGCAAAGAAAACAATACATCTTGCCTTCAGTAATGCTTCCCTAATGTCTAAATCCTATTTTTCATTGCACTCTAGATGATGCTGGAAGCTGAACTTCTCCCTCAGGGATATCACAAACAAGGAGGTATGCATGTGACTAAAAGCCACCTCTATTTTTCAGATCAAGTCATGTATGAAATGAAGTTGATTAGGTCAAAGGCCAACTTTTGTAATATAAATTACTCTCACTGTTAAACACATCAGAACTGGAGACACTGGTTGAGCTGGACACTCTTTGAAAAAGTGAACTGCACTTAAACTTCTCCCAAAATTCAGCAAAACTTTCTGATTTCAAATTTTTTTTTGTTGTGTTTTTTTTTTAGTTAAGTAGGCCAAACTCAGTTGGGGTTAATTGACTCTAATCAGACCAGATATACAATATAAGCTTCTATCTCAGCTCTTCTGAAACTTTACTTAGTCCTAGCCTATATAAGAAATGCGTTGGTTAAAGATCAAATAATACTTTCAAATTCAAACAACATAATATGAAGCTCAGTTTAAAGTTTCAGAAGAGACCCTATTTTACACAGAAAGCTTTTATTAAACTCTAGTCTCAGTGTGGACTGTATTGAATCAACAAAATGTTTATGGTGGATTTTTTTTCACTATATCTTCCATTTATCTTTTACTGCCAGTAGGTTTCCCCAGATTGGACTAGTCCAATCCTGAGCAAAATGGCTAAGAATAATTTTTCTTGCTGTATCACCTATTGTTTTAGTCAGTTGAGACTTATCAGGACCTATATATACTACTGATAGTTCTATACAATTGTGGCTCTTGTACAAAAATTACCATTTGTTTTTTAGGCCTTGTGAAGCTAGCTGCTGTCTGGCTACTGCGGATATTGCTGAAATTGTAATGGGGCACCATGAGCTCAGTGCAATCAAACCACCCAAATGATCACCTTGCTTTTTGCCAGAGCTTTGTGCAAGGCTGTGCTGTTACCAGAACTGACACTATGCAGTTTAAACAGATAGGGTCTCTTTGCATTAGTGACATCCCTTCAAGACCTTTTACATGACTGCGTAATGGTCAAGTGGCTTGTAAACTGATGCAGTTTAAGCATAAACATAACCTTATTGTGGCAAGATACAAAGGAACTTGAGCAGTATAATATGCTTTTATGGTAGATGAGATGCAGCACCATAATTTTGACTTTACTAATGCTGATGTAGAAATAAAGCCTATACTTTTTAAAATTGGATTTTCTTAACATAAGTACTGCATTTAAATGTACTGTCTATTATTTGCAAAAAAAAAATTTGAAATAAAACTGTACTATACTCTGTGTGTGAGGACAAAACCATTGAAAAACAAATTAAAGCTATTGCCATTCTGCTAATGTAGACAGAAGGAAACACAAACTAACAAAAATAAAATCTATCAAATAAAAATATAGAGAAAACTTAAAAGTATCTCACTAGCTGCTCTATATCTTCCTCTTACCCTTAGAAGGTTTCCTGCTTGATTATTCTTGAAATTAGTTCTCATACATTTTATATTTAATGTATTACATTTATTTATGGTTATATAGTAGCACCAGATGAAAAAGGTAAGACCAAATGAAAGAAGTACAGGAGACATTTTAGACTGACAGCGTTAATTGCATGCTGTAAAAGTTCTAGCTTTCCAAGAAAAAGCAATTTCCAACTTCCAAAACCTTGCTATTATTTTCATAAAACAAAAAAATCCAAGGAAAAGAAAATTAACAAAATCTTAAAATTTCAGTGTACTGCTTTTGAATAATGTTATCCACAATTCTAAGATTGACAGTCCATTGAATAGAAAAAAGATCTGTTTTACATAAAGCAAGAGAGTACAAAAGCACAGCTTTTGTAATTTTGGTAATATTGCAGTTCTACAAACATATTGCATAGTATGTGTAAGAAAATAGTTTCCATCTTTTTATATATATATTTATATACACAAGAAAATCATTAACATGAAGATTACAAAACAAAAATGGTTAGCAGACCTTTACTGAGTACTGATAGAAACAATATGACACTCAAACTTTGATCCAATTTTCATGTACATTACATTAATCAGCTGATAACAATTCCAGTCTAATTTGTTGGGGTTTAATTTGTTTTTTATTTAGCAATTATTTAGAACCTAAACCCAAAGCAAAATGAACAAAAAAACCTAAAAATACATTATGTTAGCAACCAAATATGTTCAACATCCTTCATTAAATCTTTCTAGACATTTATGGCTGTATCTTCAATCCAGACTTAATAGCCCTCTGCATCTAAAATGATTTAAAGTGAGTTCTGTTATCCAGTCAATCCACTGCTTTGCAAGCAAACCAGTATAACTTCAGCTGAAAGAATAAATGTCTTGGCAAGTTTTGGAATACATACCCCTTCATTTTTACCAAAAGATACCCCTATGCATGAACAGTAAGGTAATTGCAACACACTCACAAAAAATTTAAACCCTGGAAAAAAGTGACAGTCTACAGCTCAAAATGCTGCACAAATCTAAACTATGTTACAATTTCATGTTGTAATTACAACTTCTCATGTCTTCATTCCAACAGAATTAGTAGAAACAGCAGTGTCATAGTGTTAGATATAATAGAAGTGTCAGTCTTTGGTCTTAACACTTAAACAATGAATGAACTGCAATACAAAACCATAACAGTGCTCAGAGAGGTTGGCTGATGCTTTTATTTTTCTTTTTTTTTTTTTTTAACAAGAAAGAGACAGTATCCTATAATATCATGACACAGATATTTTTACAGGAGATTAATCTATGATATATATTAAATTCATGTAGCCAATAAGGTATTTTCATATATTTCATTTCAGTCATAAGGATGGCATTCTAAATTTTTAGCTCTGTAAATCCATTGAAATCACTTTTCCAATAATCCTTGAAATCATGTGGGCTAGAAATACTTTTTAAAATAAAATCTGATTTTTTTTCCCTGCTTAGAGTTTTTGATGGATTTAAAGTAAAACATCGATATTATGAAATTCACCAGAATATTAAGACTTTATGAAAACTTGTTATGCTATCTCATAGGTTGGTGAAGCTCTTAAATACTCTCTATTTCAGACTGAAGAGATTCAAATAAAGAGTATCCTGACAGTGAAGAACTGTGTGCACTTAATGGCTTGGTTTTGTGAAGTCCAATGCACCATCCACATATCTGCTCTGAGTTTTCTTCATACTAAGTGGAAAATTATTCCAGTCTTGCTGTTAGAATTAATCTAGTAACAAAAGATTTTTTTTTGTGTCTGCCCATTCCCACTCAAGTTGTGTAACATTTATAAAGGTTGGGTCTTTCCACTGAGTGAGTAGAAACTTTTTTATACATATAACAGGTAAGTAATCACATAAGGTGAAAAGCAAACAAACAAGAATTTTTCAGCAGAGAATTCGTGACAAAATATGTACAAGCCATTCCATGCGTTTATTTAAGGGAATAAAAAAAGCCTTAGGCTATTTATATGTAATCTGTAAGAAGCCATATTTTAATTCACCAAATAGATTAGTCACTATAATATGTTTGTTCATCTTTTCAGCAACAGGTGTATGTAGGTGTGCACAGACCATGAATACATATAGATGTGCCCTCATACATATCTATACACTTTTCCTCCTGAAATACTATTTATTCATGACTCGGACACTACCATTCTATTACTTGTGTGCATAAAAAAAGACATTTATATCCCTACAGTTTTAAGGGTGTGTTGTATGGCTACACTTTCTAATCTTTTATTGCCATCTTCTTTGCCATTTGTATCTCTTTTTCTCCCTCTTACTAAAAATCCTCATGTTCTAATATATTTTCTTGCAATATTTTCTAATATATTTTCTTTCCAAGAATAAAAATCTCAAAAAAAATAAAAATCATCTGTTAACAGTATTCTTTTGAAGAGGTAAAATAATCAATTTAAAATCTTAATTCAGCTGGTAAAAACTGCAAATACAGAATTCTTGCTATGGGGTGAAATTCACACCTCTGAAGAGGGCCAAAGGTAAGTCAAGCACCAGTCAAGCCATTGACACATCTTGTGCTGGTCTTCTGCATAGGACTGAATTTCATCTCAAGTGAAAACAACATCAACCTAATTAGTGGTAATAAAAAGCAAGGGCAATCATAGTATTAGTTTTCATTTTCATTTTTCTGTCTAAGAAAAAAATTGCGTACAAATACCCACCTTGCACTGTCTGCCTTGACTTTAGAATCACTTTGCAAAAGCTGTCATTTCATTTATGATCTTACATGTAGAAGCCTTTAAAACTACAAGCTAGGTGATGCAATTTAATACAGCATAGAATTAAAAAGCTCACTTACCTCAGGTAATCAAGCCATCTTCCACAATAGGAAGCATTTTTATACTGTTTTACATTCCTGGGTTCTGCAAGTTTCAAGATACTCTTGTTAATCAATGTTGTGACAAATTTACCAGCAGTATACCAAAGTATTTCTCATAATATTTCAATTACGAACCAAGCCAAACAAGTACGAACATTGACACAAGAAAGAAATCTGTCATGAGATTCATGAAAAAAGAAAGTCAGTAGTGAGATCTGAGTGCAAATGTGGCTGCATAATTTAAACACAGACCTGATAAAGTCAATGTAATATCAACATACTTTTTAATTCTGAATATTGTTTCATATGTGATTTTATATATACTACTATTACTTTGAAACCTTAGCAGCAGATGATAAACAAAAGAGAATAATAAATGTGAATGTTATACAAGTTGTTAGTGCACTGCTTCTCAGCATCACATGTTACAGTAGTACCAACATTTTTACGGTGTTCGAGTGGCAGCAGTTAGACATAGCCAGAAAATGGGTAAGATGAACCTTTGAAGATTTCTCTCTTGGTTTTATATTTGCCAATTACAAGTACCTTGTGAAGAGAAATACACTGATCAACAAACATATCATCAGAATTTCCTTCTTTTCCCTGTTCTTCTTTTCCAGAAAATGTATGTTCTACTTAAAGCAATCATTTCACATGCAGTAGCCATGAAAATATTATATAAGGTCATTCAGATCTGACAAACAAGAGCACATGTCTTTTTAACTTGGAAAGGTAATATTGCTAAGCACTTCCAAAATTTACCTAGTGTATAAAACCCTAAACTTGGTAGACAAAGAGTAACAACACATATTTAAAGAAACCAAACTCAGGGACGGATTCTGTCTCTTTTTGTATTAAAAACCATTTACTGAATTTGTGTAATAAAGCAAGCATCACACAATGCTTCAAAATTTTAAAATTCAGGGATAAAAGTTTACATCCAAAAAGATGAATGGAAAATTGTGCTTTTAGACAGTAAAGTTATTTATCATACAGGGGGAACCAATTCATCTCACCATCAGATTCTGGGCAAATTTATGTACTATATATATATATTTATGTGCAGTTCATATCCAGGTCCTGCAAAAATCTAAAACTATGTGCTTCACTTCAAGTAGCAAAGGCACCTGTGTTATTGTCCCTTTTGGAAAAAAAGGTGATTTTATGTTCTAGGTTTCCTGATGAAGAATACATTTATTTCTGAATATCTCACTCCCATCTCTATGTTGAGTGGCACCACACACCACAAGAGAAGGCAGCGCTGTGTTCCTGCTTACACTGGAAGAAGTTGCTCTGCAGGCCGTTTGAAGCGTTGAACTTTTCACAAGGGAAACCAAGCAGAACTGTGAAGCAGAGGGATAGTAACAAAAGGCTATTCTGGTGTGAGGATAAAATGGAGTCATTCTAGCTCCACAAGCAGATGTTGCTACTGGATTGACATGTGGAGTCTGCTCCTGCTGGGGACAGGTAAAGTTTACCATTGGGACAGACGCAGAGCTCATAGATAGTCTGGCGAGGAGCTGAAGAGCTGGGTGAGGAGGAGGAGAAGGAAGAGGAGGAGGAGGAAAAGGAACCCACTGGTAGATTTCCAAGGCGGATTGTATCTGCATTTAAAAATATCTAGAAGAGGGAGAAAAAAAGGTAAGCAAATTTCTTTCAGCATTGAGACATATTTTAAAAAAGTGTTTTGAAGCAGTCATGACTATTTATATATATATTTAAAATTTTAGAAGTATTTTATTAGAAGTATCAGAAAGATATATTAGAAGTTTTTCTTTTTAGAAATAAAAAGGCTGTCAACATTTATTGTTTTTCATCTGTGTGTAGTTGTTTTCTATTAGTAGTCATTATTTCAGTACATGCAATTACTTCACCCAATATGTTTATTCAAGTACAAACATTTTCATACAAAAACATTTTGACAATATTCTTGAATAGGTTGAATTTTCACAAAAACATTTTATGATTAAAATTTATTCATTCATGACAGCAGCATATCCTTGCTCTGGAATAATTTGTATTTTAATAAGTGTGAAGTGGTATTAAAACACCTTCCCCAGTGTAAGCAGCTGAAATATGTGCTGAACTGTGCTAAATTTTAGGGGCTTAACAATACCTACATCCAGAGAATAATTAAATAAGGTTACAGAGTCACACACAAAATAAAGAGCTTCTTTGACCTAAATTAAGCAGAGAAAAGATTTCAGGTTAAAGTCTTATTAGGAAGGTCATAAAACTATTCCCATTTGTTTCTGAACATTAAATGCAATTACAAAATACTGTGGTGTTTTTAAATCTTCCATTAGAAATGACGAGTCCGTATGAAACTGTAGATACCAGTAGCATTCATGAATCTCTGTTGAGTTCTGCAATATTTACACTTTCATTTTCAGAAAACCCCATGTCTTCCACTGCCACAAACAGATGAGTGTCCAGCTACTCAGAATTTTTGTTTTGTTTATGGAAAGAGTAAATAAGAGCCAAAGTAAGATCAGTCATTATCTCAGGAGCAGACTAGGAACTTCTAGAAAACAGGTAACAAATCAAAATGGCTTTAAGCTCTGCAGGTAAACTTTGAAACTTAGGAAAAGGTGAGTTCTTTAAATACTTGCTAGTGGTTTTTATAGGTTATTGAAAACCAACAAAGCCAACTTGACACCATTATACAACAATGTCGGCAATACATGTGAATAATCTGGAGATATATGGCATATATCGGTTTTTATTCTACAAGAAACAAGTATTATTTTATGATAAAATCAGTGGTATATGACCCCAAAGCAGTGCAGAAGCACTACTGAGACCCTGCTGTAGAGAAGTGAAGAATAGCAGGCTAGGAAAAAAATAAAGTGGCTGGATAAAATCCTGTAGAGGGATTGATGCATAGTCATGTTTCCCTCCACAGCAGCAGCATTGGGTTCATTGGGATCACTGAAGGTAATACAGTCTGATAATAGCCCCAAACAATATACCCTCCATCATAGCGAGTTCTTCAGCTCCTGAAGTAATATACTGTTGTGGGAGGAAATTTTCACTAAAAGGGACAGGAAGGGAGAATCTCAGAGGCAAAGATGACATCTGCATAGCATGATGCCTGCTTTATTTCACATTGTGATTGATAGAGGAATTGATCACAAAACTAAAATGCAGTAAATTATTACTTTTGCTCTGTAATTTATATAACAAAGGAATTATGTATTTAGACACACATCCACACAGTGCTGCTTGAAAAGTCCAGTATTATAGCCCTGAGATAATTAGGAGTCATAACCCCTGAAGAAATAGTTTCAATTCAAGAAATGTGGATGGTGTTGGGAACAATTTAATAATGTTCTACTAGAATTACCACTGGGAAAAAAAAAACCGATTACACATGTAAAAACATTTAGCTCAGCTAGGAGTAAATGTGAAAGTAACTATGCTAAACAGAATAAGGACAAAAATTTAATAGCAAACTAGAGGCTAGGAACTTGTAAAATACAGTAAGGAAATAAAGGACATAATAATTAGAGTGAAGTGACAAGTAATAAAAAGTACTCTTTCACTTCTTATACCAAGAATGAAAGCTCCATTATTAAAGTAGTAACAACAGAGTTATCAATAGCATTGCATAAAAATTCAGAGGCATTCAACAGTGCAAGCTCTATGGAAGTATAAGTGTATCTTTTATACTGAATAGTGCTCAGTATAGTTCTGTACTGGAGAAAGATCAAAAATTGATGTCAGAACATGATTGTGATAAAATACTTTCAATTTCAACAATAACTCAATAGGACATCAAACAGGAGCCAGTTATGTCATATACTTTTAATCTGCAGTTCTTGATAACTTTTAACTACTAGAGTTCCAATTAAAAAAAATAATAAAAAAATATGAGTAGCCTTTTGGACTTTTAATACTGATTTTCAGCAAGCCTTGTGTCACGGCTTAACCCCAGCATACAACCATGTACCACACAGCCAAGTGCTTACTCTTCCACCAGTAGGATTTAGAAGAGAATCAGAAGGGTAAAAGCTAGAAATCTCATGGGTTGAGATAAAGACAGTTTAATAGGGAAAGCAAAGCCATGTATGNCCTTTAGTCAGTTTGGGTCACCTGTCCCAGCTGTGTCTCCTCCCAGCTTCCCATGCATCCCCAGCCCCCCTGCCAGCATGGCAGTATGAAAAGCATCACCCAGCAATTAGAAAAACATCTCTATATTATCAACCCTCTATTCAGAATAAATTCAAAACACAGCCTCATACTAGCCACTGTGAAGAAAATAATCTCTACCCCAGCACACCTTGATATAACTGCAATCCCAAAAAAGGTAAGGAAAAGACTATTTCTATGCTTTTATCAAAAAAAAAAAAAAAAAAAAAGAAAACTGGAGACTTTAGAAAATTGAATATGTGAAAAAAA